>JARHVA010003521.1:867500-1307500 GCA_037957365.1 Torreya grandis
TTAAATTTATATTTTTAAATTCAATTTTAATGAAGAATATAATTAATTAGGGTCTTGTTGCATTTTAGGGTTTAATTTTTAACATGTAGTTTGATTTTTATAAATTCTTTAAGGAATTATACTAATTTTGAATAGATTCCTTAAGAAAATAAAAAAATTAAGTAATTTTTATGCACATAAAACATTGCTAAATCGATCCCAAAATAATTTTAAAATAAAATACATAATTTTTTTGATCCAGCAAAATTAATTTTGTGAGTTTTCGGTTTACAGTTTGGTCATGGTGAATTTTTAAATTTTGGGTGCCTATAGGGAAATTTTAAATTGCACAAGACACTTGGAAGGGAACATGAACGTTCATGTAGGGAAACATAGAAAGTAGGTTGATGCTCACCCATATGATCACTTGGAAAATTTATTAGGTCCTAAGGACCAACATAGATAGTCTAAGACAATAATTTTCATGCCTAGAGGAGTTGACGGTGCCATGTGAACACCACCACATTAATCTTGGTGATAGCCACGAGGTTAACCTTTGACACCACCCATTCTCGTTAAATGTGGCCATAAAAAATAATTGACCATTTATCATGTTAAATACCTAAGTATATTTAATAAAATAAATTCATTTTTGATTAATTTTTTAAATAAATTTATAAATTTTTAAAGTTTTGTGATTATTTATCATTTTAAAACCATAACTATTTTGCCTAGACCCCGTCTTATTTTATGTAGCTATTTACAAAAACTAGGAGACCTTAAGATGGGGAGTTACTAAAGGGACCCATTGCTAATTATTTTTCCCTCTTCCAAATGTAAGGATGTTTAAGCCCTAATGATCTGAGCAATATTTTAGGTAATAATTCAAGGGATGGTTCTACCTCAATTGGTGGTAGAACTTTCAGGAGCCATACCTTTTGCACCATAGCTCCATTTGACTCCCCATTTGAACCGTTGGAAAGATAAGAATGAGGGGAAAACTATGAGATGACATGTATATTTGGTATGTGGATTTTTACTCTCAAAAACCAAATGGATTGTAACAAATTTCAATTTTAGTAGTGTAGTCTAAAAATAGTAAGTTTCTAAAAATAGTAATTCTCAAATTTTGTACTATTGTAAATCATGGAAGTCAAACCACTTAATCTCCCTCGATATTGGTGACCTTCCACATCCTCCTCCTACCTTAAAAATTTGTATAAATAAATATGTAACCCAAAATGGAAATTAGACATCTCTTCTCACATATAGGCATATGTTTGGGTCTTCTCTTAGAGATAACATTATTACAAATGTGTTATTCTTTTTTATTGAATTATATTTCAACCAAAGCTTATGAGTTTTAGATTAGTGGAATTATAGTGGTTTTTCTTGAGAGTTTATGATCCTGAGGATGAGGTCCAGCTATAAGAAGCTTGGGTGAAAAATAATAGAGCTTCCAAACTATCCACCTATTCACTCCAAATGACCTCAAATGGCAAACAACACTGAGACATCCAATCCTTTCAACTAAATGGTGAATGAATCCCTCCAATAGCATCAGGTTTAGATGCTAAAACAATTTACCCAAATTCTCTAATAAATCTCGATGGGAAATTTTGGCTCCTCATCTATACCCCCACATCCTTTCAGTGCCCCCACACCCTTCAAGGTTCAGGTGAATTTTGATATCCCTACCTTTGAAGGCAAAATAAATGATGATGTAGTAAAAAATTGGTTGGATCAATTATCTTCCTAATTTTATATAATTAAATTCATTGATAAAGAGAAGATCACTATTTCTCTTTTGAAAGCATCATTATTTGTCAAAAATTGGTGGGAAGTGTACAAGAAGAGATTTAGTATAGATGATATTGGTTTTGAGGTGGAACCTACCTGGAATGATTTCATAGAAGCTATAAAGGAAGAATACTACCCTATTGGAGCATATGATGATCTGTATATAGAGTGGCAATAACTTCACCAAGGTAAGGAATAGTCTATTCAATATTACATTGACATTTTTCATTCTATATCTGTGAGATTGGGCATCTAGGAAAGTGAAAAAGAAGGTCAAACACAAGGCCAAAATTGGAATAAAAATGAAGGGAAGACTAAGAAATGGTTTGATTACCACAAATCTATAATTCACTCCAAATAAGAATGTTGAGCCATCAAGTCCCTACTTTTTGAGTCATAATCCTCAACATCTACTACTCTACCTCATACACACCCTATAGTCAAAGAGGATGAAGAAGAGATTATAGATGATGAGTTTGATGCCATACTTCATCATAGACCCATGAGGAGAGGCTAGATGATAAGGAAAGGTTGTTTCACTCTAAGTTATAGGTGAAAGTTAAGCCTCTACATTTCATTATTGATAGTGGGAGTCAAAAAAATTTAATCTTTGTTAATGTTGAAAAAATCCTAAATTTGTCCATAAAGCCTCACCCAAAGCCATACAGTATTAGATGGTTGAGTCTAGGGAGAAACCTCCATGTCACCCACCAATGTCTTCTCTCATATGCAATAAAACCTTTCCAAGATGAGGTCTTATATGATGTGGTCAATCTAGATATTTGTGATGTACTCTTTAGTCAGCCATTCATGTATGATCGACATGGAATCTATGAATAAAGAAATAAAAAGATCACCATCACTCTTATAACATGGTGATATAGGGTACCAGAGGTACCACCTTCTATATTTGTCTCCTTGATTAGTGCCAATAAATTCATTCTCATATTGGTCAAGGCACAAGAATCCAAAATGGATGATGTTGTAGCCCTGACTACACAAACAATATAATAACATAAGCAAATAGATATCAAGATAAATAAGTTCATGGCCTTCCATCCATAGAATGATGGTTAAATAAAAATGGTGAACAATTGGGCCCTGCATAGCTCCATAAAGCATAACTCCACAAAGCACAATTCATTTTGAATATGTATCAAGAATCAAATAAAAATACAACTACCACACTTGATGATAAATCTTGATGCAACGGGGACTATTGATTCTCAAGGAGGGATGAATGATATGAGAAATATTTCAAGTGATAATTTAGGTGATGCTTCTACCCCAATTGCTGGTAGAACTTCTGGGAGCCATAACTTTTGCACCATAGCTCCGTTTGACACATTTAAATCATTAGAAAGATAAGAATGAGGGGAACACCATGAGATGGAATTGGGATCTAATCAGTTGGTTTTTAATTTTAAAACCAAATGGAAGTGGTCCAAATTTCAATTTCAGTAGTGCAGTCTAAAAATAGTAAGTTTCTAAAAATAGTAATTCTTTGAATTCTGTATTGTTTTAAATCATAGAATTCAAACCACTTAATTGCCCTCAAAATTAGTGACCTTCCACATCCTCCTCCTACCTTAAAAATGTGTATAAATGAAGATGTAACCCAAAATGGAAATCAAACATCTCATCTCAGAGATAGGCATATGTTTGGGTCTAAAAATTTGATCAATAAAATATCTCTTCTCAGAGATAACATTATTACAATTATGTTGTTCTTGTTTCTTGAATTATCTTTCAATCAAAGTTTCTGAGTTTTGGATCAGTGGTATCAGAGCAGTTTGTCTTGAGCATGTATGATCTTATTGATGAAGTTAAGATATAAGAAGCTTCTGTGGAAAATAATAGAGCTTCCAAACTATCCACTTATTCGCTCTAAATGACCTGAAATGGTGGACAACATTGAGATATTTGATCCTTTCAAGGAAATGGTGAATGAAGCCCTCTAATAGTAGCAAGTGTAGATGATACAATAATTTGTCTAAATTTTCCAATAAATCTCAATGGGAAATTTTGGCTCCTTATTTGAACCCCCACATAATTTCAATGCCCCAACACCCTTCAAGGTTCAAGTGAATTTTGATATCCCTACATTTGAAGGCAAAATCAATGCTGATACAGTAAAAAATTGGTTGGATCAATTATTTTCCTATTTTTCTATAAATAAATTCACCGATAAAGAGAAGATCACTTTTGCTCTTTTGAAAGAATCATTACCTATCAAAAATTAGTGGGAAGTGTACAAGAAGAGATTCAGTATGGATGATATTGGCATTGAAGTAGAACCTACCTAGGATGATTTCATAGAAGTTGTAAAGGAAGAATACTACCCCATTGGAGCATATGATGATCTATAAATAGAGTGGTAACAACTTTACCAAGTTAAGAAATAATATTTTCAAGATTATATTGACATTTTTTATTCTCTATCTATGAGATTGGGCATCCAAGAAATTGAAAAACACAAGGTTCTCAAATATCATGGTGCACTACAATGGTATATATAGGGGGAGATGAAACGCTTCAATCTGTAAACCCTTGGTTAGGTGTACAAGTTCATGGTAAAGATTAAATAGAAGCATGGAAGAGTGAATACAAATATTCAACCTATAAAATAGAAAAGTGATAAAGAAGGTCAAATATGAGGCTAAAATTAGAATAAAAATGCAGGGAAGATTGGAAAATGGTGTGATTACCACAAATCTAGAATGCACTCCAAAGAATAATGTCAAGCCATTAAATCCCTAATTTTGGAGTCACAATCCTCAAAATATACTACTCTACCTCATACACATATTGAATTCGAAGAGGATGAAGAAGAGATTATAGATGTTGAGCCTGATGTCATTGTTGCTTCATCACAAACCCATGAGGAGAGGCCAGATGACAAGGAAAGGTTGTTTCACTCTAAGTTATGGGTGAAAGGTAAGCCTCTACATTTCATTCTTGATAGTGGGAGTCAAAAGAATTTAATCTCTACAAATGTTCTAAAAATCCTAAATTTTTCTATGAAGCCTCACCCAAAGCCATAAAGTATTAAATGGTTGAGTCTAGGGAGAAACCTCCGTGTCACCCACCAATGTCTTCTCTCATATGCAATAAAACCTTTACAAGATGAGGTCTTATGTGATATGGTCAATTTGGATGTTTGTGATGTACTATTTGGTTAGCCATTAATGTATGATTGACATGGAATTTATGAATAAAAAACTTAAAGGATCACCCTCACTCTTGGAACATGGTGCTACAGGGTACTATAGGTACCACCTTCTATATCTATCTCCCTGATTATTGCCAAGAAATTTGTTCTCATGGTGGTCAAGCCACAAGACTCCAAAAGGGTTGATGTTGTAACCTTGAATACACAAATAAAACAAAAATAGAATAAAACAGATATCAAGCTGAAGAAGTTCATAGCCTTCCATCCATAGATTGATGGTCAGACATAAATGGTGAACAATCGGGCCCTGCACAGCTCCACAAAACATAGCTCCATAATGCACAGTCCATTGCAAGTATGCATCAAGAATCAATTAAAAATACAACTACCACACTTGATGATAAATATTGATATAATGGGGACCATTTCTTCTCAAGGAGGGAGGAATGATTTGAGAAATATTTTAGGTGACAATTTAGGTGACGGTTCTACCCCAATTGGTGACAGAACTTTTGAGAGCCATAACTTTTGCACCATAGCTCTGTTTGACTCCCCGTTTGAACCATTGAAAAGATAAGAATGAGAGGAACACTATGCGATAGAATTAAGATCTAATTAGTGAGTTTTGACCCCTAAAAACAAATGGAAGTGCCCAAAATTTTAATTTTAGTAGTGCAGTCTAAAAAATAGTAAGTTTTTAAAAATAGTAATTCTTTGAATTGTGTATTATTTTAAATCATGAAAGTTGAATCACTTAATCTCCCTCAATATTGGTGACCTTCCACATCCTCCTCCTACCTTCAAAATATGTATAAATAAAGATGTAACCTAAAAGAGAAATCAAACATCTCTTCTTAGATATAGGCATATATTTAGGTCTACAAATTTGATCAATAAAATATCTCTTCTCAGAGATAGCATTATTAAAATTGTGTTGTTCTTGTTTCTTGAATTATCTTTCAACCAAAGCTTCTGAGTTTTGGATCACCTAGATCTTCACATTTTTCAAGTTATGGCTCTTTTATGCAAGAGAGGTCTTTTTTGAAATTTTTGACATTTTTGGGATCTTAGAAGATTTTGGATAGGTTGATCTAAAAGGAAAACCTCCTTAATTTATTACCCTCTATCACATGAACTAAAAATAAAAACTTGAAAGTATAATAAAAAGTATTTTCTTATTTAACGTATTTGGTGACCATTAATAATTATGGTGCAACTTGAAGCTCCCAATTTTTTTGAAAAAATATGGGATACAAGAACCACTTAATTTTTTAAAGAATATGAGTACCTAAAAAAAATGCAAACATGCTTGTATTGAGATAGATGTGCAAAATTAAATCAAATAGAAAAAGGTTAAACACTTGGAGACTTCATTAATGATGATCATCTAAGATTGAAGAAGGATAAAAGGATGAATATGGACAAGTCATCCTCAAAAACCTCCTTCCTATTATAAAAAATATTGGATAGAATGTTATGAGTTATTTGAAACATTTATTTCCATCCTTAAGGTTTGTTGTTACTTGAAAAACATGCCCCCGTTTTAAGCTAAAAATAGGGACCCTCTTTTTTCTTGACTAATTTGAATGTTACCAAATCTGGTCTAAAGGACCCTTTCATATTTGAGAATTTATTTGGGAGTGAGATTTTACATCTTTGTGAATGGTTAAGTTTGGTAAGTGTTTATGCTTATTATGGGCTTCATGGCTAAATATCAAGTTAAAAAGTATTCAATTACAAACTTAATCTATTAAATTAATTTCCATGTGCAAAATATTGGGTTGTTTTATTATTTAAATAGCTTCTCTATCTTTAGAATCTAGGGGTAGAATTGATCTCTAGTTGTGCTGAGCTTAGCTTGACCAAACCCTTATCCATTGAGTTTTGTATATCTCCTAGTCTGTCTAGTCGAGTCAAACGAGTTCAAAATGTGCTACATCTAAACCAATCAAATCGAGTTAAGCATATATAAAAAATTAAAGATCTATGACTTAGCCATTTTTATTTGTTTAAATATAAGACTTAAGTCTTTTGATTTCCCCTTAAATATTTCCATGTGTCACTATTAGATCATTTAAAAGTTTTGAGCCAATCCCAAAAAGTTTCAAAGTCTTTCTAATGACCCTAGGTCCTAAGATCGTGCCATGTGGCATGATCTAGTAATTTGGGCCAACAAAGAGTTAATCAAAAGGATCAATGGTTCTATGGCCCTAAGGTTCCAATAAATCACCATGTGGAAATTTATTAGGAACTCAAGACCATAGATACTTCAACAATAGTCTAAAAGATATGACCCCCCAAGGGACAAAGAAGTCACCATGTGGAAAATTTTTAGGTTCAATTCAATATAAGATTCAAGTAATGAGAATATTTTTATGACCCTAAGTTACCAAGAGGCTATGACATGGTGAATTCTTAGGAACTTGGGACTACAAATATTATGTTGATTTAAACAATGAGCTAAAAGGCCTGGCTCACTGAGAGGGTGCCATGTGGCATCATTCCATGCACCCAAACCAAAGACCCATATTGATGAGGTGATACTTCATGGTTCCCCAATGACATTGGCATTATCCTAAGATTAAGTTTGATATACGTCTTCTCATCACCAAACCATAAATCTTGAACCTCTAGGCCAATAAGAGCATGCCACATGGCACTTAGTGGGCTTAAAATTGATGGATGTTCTGAATGTCAAACTATCAAAGGATTGAGCAGAGCGGTAATTAATTTAGTGTTAAATTTATATTAACTTAGTGGGATTTATGATGAAATTATTTTATTTTAAATGATCGGTCTAACTTAATGATAGATATGAATATAATTTTTATATATAAAAAGGCCTGAATTTGAGTTGAAAGTTAACTAATGCAAATGTTTATGTATTAATATCTAAATATTTCATTTATTTCTCACATTTGTTATAAATTAGTTTATGATTAAATCATGTTAATTATTTTGTCTTATCATTCCTTCAATGGAGTTATGCTTGATCATTTAGTTTGATCTTTCAAAGTTCATATTTCAATTTAAGTTATTGATTTAGACTCATGTCCTCATTAGGGAACCTATACCCTTAGTTAAACCATAAAATAGAAAATACAAACCCAGATTAGTGAAACATGAATTATCATTTATAAATAATGAAACATAAGGCAAAGATGGATAAATCTAGGTTTAAATTCCATAATAAAAGAGATACATGAGACAATTTCAAGTTAATGAGAAAGTGAGAAATGGCAAGTGATGGATGGGATGGCAGATCCTAAATCAATCATTTAGTGATCAAATAATGATGGTATTCCCTCTACATACAAGGCATAGGCATTCCTATAAATCTATCAAAACATCAAGGTGTCTAACCACCTTCTCCAATCATAAATTAATATTTGTAATTTCCCCGTTAGTGGGTTAAACTGACAATCAAGGGGGGTTGGCTCCTTTGTGTATATATTATCTTTTGAGAACCTTTATCAGGGTTGTAATTTTTAAGATTAGAGGATGCTATGCTTTGATGGATATTTGTGAATTTTAATAGAGACATATATAATCAAACATACTTTCATGCATTTTACTACTTTTTACGATAATTTCTCCATTTCTCCTATTTTAGTCTTGTTGTTACAATTTTTTTTTAATAATTGAATGATGGTAAACACCCAATATTATTAATCAAAATATATATCTTGATATTTTAAAGGATATTAAGAGTATAAATCCATATATTATGCATGTATATGGTGGTCATGGTCTTTTCTTCTTATCTAGTCAGCTTCCCAGATTCTCGCATCATCCTTGGGTTGAAGTTGTGTTAGGTCTTGCTTAACCAAGGATTGGTTACAATGGGTATGTTCATCATAAGTTTTAAGAATATATTTAGTATCAACATTATTTTTATCTTTTTATCCCTTTTATTTTATATTTTATTTATGATGATGAGTTAATCTAGGTTAAAATCAATCTAAATATGCATGGTAGTCTTGGATGTTTAATTTTATTTGTCACTATTTAAACATTGTTGAATATATGCACATGATAAATCTACTTGGTAATAATTTATTTATTATTTTGATTTTATTAATAAATGATGATTTCTAGTTGAGGTGAGGCCTTGCGAGCACTATCTAAAGAAATTTATACTTATTTCTTAATGTCTAAGTTAGAGCTATCATAGATATTTAATTTGTTATAAATGCTCCTTGAAATGAAATGGTTACACATAAACCTATTGAGTGAATGTCAATATACCAAGACCTAGTACATTTAGACCTTGGAGAAGTATTTTTTAAATGGGATATTCTTATTTTTAGGAGAGGTAAAGTCTTAGCAAAACCCTACCAAATTGTTGTGTCAAAAACACCATCAACATGAATGGCATTAGAAGGAGGCTCCCCATGAACAAAAACTGAATCATAACCAAAGTTTTAACTATGACATTTTTGAAACCTTCAATTCCATTGGGATACATTATCTTCTAAGATGGAAAATATGAGGATAAACACTTTATCAGAGTCTATTGGGGACAACTTTGAGCTATTAGAACTTATTGATCATAGAATACTAAATTGGAGAGATAACAAAGGAAAAGAAAAAGGCTAATCCCATTCAGTCAATTGGTAATTCACCAATAGTTATGATTACTATTTTTATCAATCCCTTTATCATCCCCCAACATATACCAATGACCAATCTCATGACATGGCTTGGCTATGGTGGGTGCTCTTTATATTTTTTAGGGATTTCACATGACCTACCAAATAACCTAGAAAAGTTTTGTCTCATGTTCATAGTTGGAGGACCTCAAACAAATAAAAAACATATACAAGCATTCAAATATTCCTTTATCAAAATTTACATGCAATATGAGGATGTTTCCTATAGGTTGTTTCCTTATTCATTAGGAGAGGCCACCCATGCCTAGTACTTAATATTACCTAATAGATATTTAACCACTTGGGTAGACTGGAAACCATCTTTGTAAACCATTTTAGGTTCCCCATTGACCTTGTTGTTCTATACCATCATTTTGTAGATGCTAAAGGAGAACCAAATAAACTCATGAACATGTTTAATACTTAGTTCCATAAACTATATAAGAGGTTGAAATAACCCTAAAAATTAGTAAAGGGCCCTACCATTCAGATTTAATTAAAGCCTATGGATTCTTTGACATCAATGTTTCTTAGAAGAACCTTGAATGCACTTATATCCCTATCATTAACTTATAACAAAGCTATAAACATAGAACACCAGATGGTAACTCAAGGATATACCATAGGTGTTTTACTATCTTTAGGAAAACTAAGAGATTATAACCATGCCCCCATGATTAATCAATATCTCAATCAAGGCACCCCAATAATAAACCCCATCCTAGGATCATCATAAATACATTTGAATCCAGTGTATAATCTAACATTAATGAATCCCATGCCTAGGGGTCATCCCTATGTGCCTCCAAACCATGCTTTCCCACTGAAAACTAATAATAAAGTTGTCTTAGTTACTTACAATAGCATAGATACCATGCCAAGTAGTAACAACTATGTTACATCTTGTAACAACCCATTGGTAATACCCTCATTCTTGAAAAATTGAGTTGCTACCAATAAAAATCCTAATCTAACATAACATTCTACCCCAATGTTTTTAAATGTTAATGCAAATGTGGAAAACCCACAATAGCTAACTATGAATCAACCAAATGGTGGCATAGACAATGTGGTAGATAATCTAAGGCAAATGGTCCAATGCTTATCCAATGATGTAATCAATTTGTGTAGTTAAGGACCTTAGAATTCAAATTAAAATACAAATAACCCACCTTTGGGTAGAAATTTTAATTTATAGAGGTCTAATAGATAATGGAATACTAAAATAATAATGGGAATATAATCAATCCTCTAGACAAAAAAAATAATATTGCTTCTCATTTGGTAAATTTCATAGACTTGGATTTAGACACGGTGTAGAGTGAATAACATAGCTAACAATGTAGAAACCAATTGTGTTGAGTTTATAGTTGTCTCTAACATCTTACAAAAGGAGCTAGATAACATGAAAATAATGCCTACTCTAGGTGATAATCCAAACCAAGATGAAGGAAGTGTACACACCACTCTAGTAGTGGAGACCTTTTAATTTCCATTTTAGGATGAAAATGAGCCCAAGGGTAATTTGGATGAGATTCACATTTTAAGGCAGTTCTGAAGGGAGCATAATTATCAACTAAAAAATAAGTAAACTAATCATTTAACTACCTCTACTCCTCCAAGTAACACTTAGGTCCCACCTGATGTGAACTCAAGAAATAATCTTCCCACACCTAAAGGACCTCTCATCTCTTATCAGTTGAAAAACATTGCAACACATATTCCACCTAGAAAATAAAAAGAACAAGCCAAACCTAGCTATGGCATTATGTAAGATTTGAAGAAAACCAAAGATAATATTACTATTTTTTAATTTCTATAAAAGAATAATCATAAAGAGTTTATTTTGAAAGAATTATCCAAAAATAAAGGGAAAGAATCTATGAAAACATCTTATGCACATGTTTCTTTATATAAGGAAAAAAATCAGACTCCACCCTTTCTCCTAATAGTTAGAATATTTGGAAAGAACTCACACAATCTATTGGTTGATTTAGGTGCCTCTAGGAACATCATGCCATATTATATCTACCTATAGTTGGGCCTTACACTTGTTAAGTCCAATCTGAAGGTAGTCCAACTTGATAAAACAAAGATGAAGGTAATAGGGGAATTAAATCTTATACACATGAAATTGGCCTCAAACCCAAGGATACAAAAATTCATTAATATCTAGGTGGTGTATTTACATGATGATTATGATATGTTATTGAGTAAAGATTGGTCAAGAACACTCAATGTTTATATATCAACAAAATTTAGCCATATGTGGATACCATGGCATGGTTTACCTAACTAGATCAGAATTGAGCAAGAATCAAAGATGACACATATGATTATTGAGAATAACTAAACAAATGAGTTCCTCTACAAAGAATCATAAATAAAAATTTACTCACTGGAAAAATAATAAAAGATCCATGATAACATCTCTATTAACATGATAACTGTGCAACAAAATGTATAATTATAGGAATTAGACCAATTAGATGAATAGGATTTCTGTTATGCCTTAGAGATGGTCTCATTTCAGAATGTGGCTTTGACATGTGAGAGTTTGAAATTTGATGACTTGAGAAAGAATAAAGAGTTTTATGCTATTTACAAGATGTAACAACCTATTTATAAAAATCCACTCTTACTTCCCCCATAAAATAATCATCCACAATGTCCTTGTCAGTTGAAGGACTTAACCAATGATTGATGGGAAATGGAGATTCTAGACAAGATGGTCCTAGGAAGATTGAAGAGCTCATCTTAGGGTATTATAATAAGGAAAGGATAAATATAGATAACTCTATAGCAATCCCTTACACAAAAAATCTAGCTGAGGGACCCTCATAAACCAAGAAGTAGAATAGGTACTCAATCCAAGATGAAGAAGTATACTTATAAGTTAACATTGTTGCACTTCCCTTGCAAAGACCACCAACATGTTTTGGTGATATAACATGCTCTAGAATATTAAAATAAAACTTATGAACATTGAAATTTTATGTTTCCAAGTCTAAAGGTGGGTGTGGTTCTAGATTAGAATTGGTTAATCCAAGAGGGAAATCTTATCTAGCTGCATATCACCTATAATTTGTTTTCACAAAAAATGTGTCTGAGTATGAGGAATTAGTCCATGGACTACATTTAACCTTAGGAAACAAGGTGACTAGCATTATATTATGATGACTTAGGTATTCATACAATTATAAACATTTGTCAAAATACCGTAACTATGTCTAGAACCTAATAGAAGATTTTGATGCATTTGGCATTAAGACTTTTCCTAAATAAAATAATTACATAAAAAATGCACTAGCCACTACTACAAGTAATTATAAATCCATTTCCAATTTGAGGATGAGAATATTCTTAGTAGAGTTGGTCTCTACCCCCTTAGTCATGGATAATATCATAAATTTTCAAGTTTTTAATGATGACCAACACATATTAGACTTCATCACTAGTAAAAAGGTATTTTTAAGTTAGATTATTGATGAAGACAGTTAAGAAGACTTCAATATAGATAAATAAGGGACCATGAATCTAAAGATAAACAACATACCCAAGGGGATGATCTCACTTGAGAGACTATCCGATATGGATTATCAAAAGGAATAGGATAAGTTGATCCTTTGAAAGGCATGTTGCATGAGTATTTAAACTTGGGAAATATAAATGATCCAAAATTTTTGTTTTTAGTCATGACCAGTACCACAAAAGAGAATTATTAAATGATGCAAACTCTCATATCTTTCAAAGATGTGGTTGTATATAACTAAAAAGATCTAAAAGTTATTGACACCTCCATCTTGATGCACACCATCCCCTTGAATCTAGGAGTCAATCCCTTTAGTAAAATATAAGGGTTGGTTAATCCATTAATTTAACCACTAATTTTTAAATAAATGCAAAAATTACTTTCAACAAGAATCATATTTCCAATTAGGCACTGCACATGGGTTGTAAACTTGGTACTAGTGAGGATGAGGAATGGGGAAATTAGACTTTTTGTTGATTTTTTAAATTTTAATAAAGCATCTAAAAAATATAATTACCCCATGAATTCATTATATGAAGTCCTAAAAATTATGAATGGATCTCAAATTATGTCTTTCTTGGATGGATACTCTGGTTATAATTAGGTAGTAGTTAGCTATGAAGACTAGATCAAAATAATGTTCACAACCAAGTGGGGCACTTTCACTTATAATAGAATGCCTTTTGGCATCATAAACAATGGGGATATATTTCAAAGGGACATGGACATATATTTCAAACACCTTATTTTAAAGTTTATTGTGGTGTACATGGATGAATTGATAGTCTTCTCCAAACATAAAGGTGACCATGTTAGAGATTTGAGAAGAGTAATGTAAAGATTTAAAGATCATGAGATCTCATTGAACCCAAATAAGTGTATATTTGGGGTTTTAGAAGGGAATTTATTAGGATATATAATTTATTAGTGGCTTATATTAATATACTTTGAGATAATGCAAACTATTATGTAAATCCCATTGCTTGACATGAAGAAAGTGCTGAAATCATTTATTGGCAAGATTAACTTCGTAAGGAAGTTCATTTATGAGTTTGAAAAAATAGTTAGACATTTGAATAACATACTCAATAAGGATTATAAGATCATATGGAAAATTTGATCATAGACAAGATTCACCTAAATCAAATAGGTAATTCTGCACACACCTATGTTGATTAACCCTGATTATACACAATCTTTTTATATTTACTCTTTCACTTCAAAGCACTCGACCTCTTTTATTTTGATAGAGATAAGGAGATGAAGATAAATTACCTATTTAATTTATGATCACCCCTTTTAGGAATTCAATACACTATGATGGATAAGCATGCCTTTACATTAATCAAGGCTATTAAGAAATTTCATCATTACATATTATGTAGTAAAGTCTTTGTTGTTGTACCTAATCTATTAGTCAAAGCCATTTTAATGTAGAATGAATTAGGAAAGAAAAAGGTAAGTGGATGACTATCCTTTAATATTTAAACCTTAAACTTAAGTTAATGACTATTTTGAGAGGACAAAGACTTAGAAAAACCATGGAAAAGTCAGATTCACATACCATTTGCCAGAAATATATGATTAAAGACATCACCAATGATTATTGGTACACAGATATGGTCCATTATCTGCTTAAAAATGAGTGCCTTGATCATCTAAATTTTACATAAATAAGGGTGTTATGTTTTAATAACAACCACTTTATGATTAAATCTAGTGTTCTCTATATAAGGAACCACCAAGGCATTTTTACGACGTGTCTTAATAAAGATAAAGGATTAGGCATGTTTAGTGATTTTCATGGAAAATATGGGATGGAGCATGGTTTAGGTGATAAAACAACGCATAAAATATTGAGGTTAGGATATTACTAACCATATCTCTTCAAACATACCCATTCACATGTTTAAAACTACCATACATGTCAAATAGATACACATAGGGAACATACCCCAACAATGTCTTTGTTGCTAGTAGTGGAAGCTCAAAAATTTATAAATTGGGGATTATATTTTTGGGATCAATCAACTAGAATTCTTCCATAGGCCAAAAATTCATTCTCATAGCCATAAACTATTACCACTCATTAGGCTGAGGCTTAACAATTCAAGAATTGCACAACTGACATAATTATCCAATTTTTGGAGGAACACATCATCATAAGATTTGGTATGCCTTATGCATTAGTTTGTGATAATTTAACCACTTTCTCCTCTTTTTGATTCCTATAATGGGCTTATGATCACTAAGTAATCCTCAAATTATATTCTAATTATTATCCATAAGGAAATGGACTAGCTGAGTCCACTAACAAGAATTTGATAAATATAATTAAGAGGATGCTGGAAAAGAATCCTAGGAATTGGAATAATTTCTTGAAATTTACATTGCGGGATGATAGGAACAAAACTAAAACAACTTTAGGCACTTTTTCTAACCACTTAGTTTACGTCCAACACAATTTTTAAGTTAACTTAAGGATTCCTATCTTGCAACTTATGACTGATTATTTAGGAATATGACCAGGTAGAGGCCTACCTCTTGAATATTATGCACTTGGATGAAAAATATGATGCAACCTTGATGAACATGATGAAAATTTAATAAACACCAAGGGATTATCAAACATTGATTTGAAAAATGATCCAAATCAAAAGCATTTTGGGTCTTTGACCTTATCCTTATGTGGAATAAGGCTCATGAAGAAAAGGGAAACATATAAAATTTGATGCCTTATGGATAGGTCCCTATTTAATTTCCCAAATATTGGGTGAGAATTATTTCCACCTAAGGTGTCTAACTAGTGAGGATGTGCCATTACCCATCAATAGACAATTAATCAAACACTACTTCTAGGCCCAAATTGGCTTGGAACACCCTGTAAATACTTTATCATTTATTTTTGATTTGTTGTTTATTTTTCTTCCTATCCCTTATTTTAGTTTAGATTTTATTTCATTGATTTCTATTTGTTTTCTTTACTTTTTAGAGTTTGGTTCAACTATGTGGTATTGTTTTTTGAGTTGAACCTACTATTTTAACCTGAGGGTTCCCATACTTTGTCAAAATTTGATAAATGTGTGGTTTTTATGTAAGTAGCACCAATGGAATTATTTTGAATTAATTTGAAAATTATTATATGAATGCTTACATAACCTAATGTATTTTTCCTTGTATTTTCACTACATAGAGGGCTAATTATTTAAAATAAAACATATGGATTTATAAATTCTAATTTTTTTGTTTGAAGATCATCAAATGCACTAAATGAAATATCTAAAAAAAAATATAACACTTATTTAATTATGATTTTTTATTATTTTCCATGAATTTTACAATGTTACTGAAACCTGTGGCTTGGTACCCAATCCTCCATGGATAAAACAAAGTGAAATCTTATTTCAAAAGAAACATGCAAAATATATATTTTTTAAATTCTCCTCGAAAGGGTGATCTTGTCAACCTCCACCATAGGATTTTTGGCCTGGTTAGTAGTGGAACAAGGCATATATATGGGACTAGATGTATCTCTATTAGGATATGAATGCTTAACTTGTAGCAGAGTAATGCCCATGCCATTTCCCCCCTAAGCCAAATTAAAAAATCCTTCCCCTTTCAAAAGTTCTTAACATTTGGGAAAATCTGATTTATTATGCATATGTATAAAATAATTGATTTAGTCACATATTTAACACACCAATAGTCTTTAGGAAGAATTATGGATTAGTATGTCATGTGTTGAAGCATAATTTTGTGCCTTTAGGTTTTGATTTTACCTTGGATGATTACTTACAACTAATGTTTGTGTTCTAATGATAACTTGACATTTTAAATTATCAAGATACTTAGGAGTATCTCTCAATAGGAGTTGTCATTTTTTATTTCTTGCACAACATGCCTCATTTTCAAACTAAAAATTAGGACACTTTGTTTTCTTGAATAATCTAAATGTTTCCAAATCTAGTCTAAAGGCCCCTTTCATGTTTGATAATTTTTTTGGGAGGGGGATTTTGCATATTTATGAATGGTTAAATATGGTAAGTGTTTGTGCTTACTATGAGCTTCATTTCTAAATCTTAGTTAAGAAATTTTCAATTGTAAACTTAGGCTATTAAATCAATTTGCATGTGAAAGGTTTTGGTTTGTTTTATTATTTGAATAACCCATCTATATTTAGAATTTAGGGGTAGGTTTGATCTCTGGTTTTGTCGAGCTCAGCTCAACTAATCCCTTATCCATTGAGTTATACCAAGATATTAGTCTATCAATTCAAGTTGAGTGAGATTAAAATGTGATAAGTCTAAACCATTTAAGTTGAGTTGGCCATATGTAAATTTTTTTAGCTCCATACCTTAGCCATTTTCATTTATTTCAATTTGATCCTTGAGTCTTTTGATTCCCCCTAAACTTTCCACATGTCACTATCAAATCATTTTGAAAATCTAAACCAAGCCAAAAAACTATTAAGTCAAAAAGTCTTTAATTTTTTTTAATGACCCTGGTCCCTAAGATCATGACACATGGAATGATCCTAATTACCCTAGTTGATAAAGAGTTAATAAAAAATCTTAATGGTTCTATGGCCCTGAGGTCTGAAGAAATCACCATGTGTAATTTCACAAGAACCCAAGACTATGGATATTTTTGTAGTAGTATAAAGGTTAGAAACCTTTAAAGAGCTAAGAAGTTTCCATGTGGGATTTGGTTGATAGAATATTCATGCAATGGGATAATAGTCCTGTGACCCTTAGGTCCCAAGAGGCCACTACATGGTGACTTCTCAAGATCTTAGGACCATAGATATTAAGCTAATTTAAGCAGTGAGTTCAAAGATTTAGCTCATTGAGAGGGTGTCACATGGCATCATTTAGTGCAACTAGACTAAAGACCCAAATAGATGAGGGGATATTGAATGACACCTTGATGGCATCAACATTACCCTAATCTTAATATTTATAGGCATCTACCCATCTACCCTAATATTAAAGCACTAAATAATTGAATGTTGAATTTCCATTGACTTACTAGGATTCATGATGATATTGTTTTATTTTAAATTCTTGATCGAAATTAATGATGTATTTTTATATGATTTATACATATGAAAAGCCTATGTTTGAGTCAAAATCCAACTAATGTGAATGTTTATGTCCTAATAGATAATTATTTCATTTATTTATTACATTTATTCTAAATTGGTTTGTGATTTAATCATGTTAATTTTTTTATCTTATCATTTCTTAATGGAGTTATGCTTGACCATTTAGTTTGATGTTTCAGGGTTCACCTTTCAATTCAAGTTATTAACTTGGATACATGTCCTCATCAAAGATCCTAGACCATCAGTCAAACCATAACACAAAAAAGATAAACCTATATTAGTGTAATGTGGAATATCATTTATAAATCATGAAGCATAAGGCAAAGAGGGGTAAATCTAGGTTTTTATGCCATAATGAAATAGATACAAAAGAAAAATTTGAACCAATGAAAAAGTGACAAATGGAAAGTGATGGTGTTGAGAATGTGTTCTAAAGTATGCATAAAGTTGTCATTGATGTAATGAAAGTGTCATTGATATCATTCTGGCTTGTATTTATTATTCTTGAGGTTGAGTTCATGAGCCATGTACTTGAGAGACCTAGTAAGAAGGCATAGGTCTAGTAGTATGATGACATGAGAAGTCTAAGGCTTATGAGAAGAAGATAAGTAGTGTGAGAGCATGGTATGAAGTTTTATGACATAAGGATGAGGTGTTAAGATAATTATAAGATATTTTAATGTGTGTTCAAGGTCTAAGTATGGATTATAGGTTTAGTTCTGATGAGCAAAGAAACCTAGTGTGGCCTAATGAGGGGTTAAGTTTAGTTCCCAAGGTGATAGGGATCATAATATAATTTTTAGAGGCAAGAGGTGTCAAGTTTTTTGACTAATTTTTAGGTCAAATATTGAAGGAGAAAGCATGAAAATTGGTGTTGAGGTTTTATGTGTGCATGTAATGAGTTGTTGAAAACCTTAAAAGAATTTTATTATGTTCATTGGCACATGCAACCTTTGCATGAGGATCAAATAAATTCATGTTAGTTAGGGAAGGGTCATAGATTAAATATGCAAGAATTGGTTTTGTATTTGAGGTGAAATCCTTTATGAATGATTGCTAAGAATGGAAAGTA
This sequence comes from Torreya grandis, assembly GCA_037957365.1. Taxonomy (NCBI): domain Eukaryota; kingdom Viridiplantae; phylum Streptophyta; class Pinopsida; order Cupressales; family Taxaceae; genus Torreya; species Torreya grandis. The sequence continues at coordinate 886,812 of JARHVA010003521.1, forward strand.
GTCAAAACCCTCCTAAAACCATCATAATGACCTGATAGGCAATATCTTGTTGGAAATGGATCAAAATGGATTGTATGACCTAGTTTGATGATTGGAACATATGGAATACTATCCCAAATTTCTCCAAGTGGCATTGGTCTATTAGAAGAGTGAATTAAAGCTATAGGAAACCCCTTATTTCTCAAATTTTTGATGTAATAGTTAAGGTTGACTAGGTCAAGGAATGAAAATGATTAGAGTATGATGTGTGAGGCTTATATTTTATGATCATATAATTTTATAAGTATTTTTTATACCTTAAATATTCTAAACTAATCATGGAATTTGACTTATTGCTAAACAAGACTAATGAGGAAGATAATGAGAAAACCAAGCAGAAGTGAGAATACGATTAGGGAGGGTGTAATGGAATAGGGATGAATAAAAATGCATGGATTAATTTTTAAATAAATATATCACATTTTACCCTTGAATATAAGTTTTGGTGATGCTCATATACAATCAAAAATTTGTTCTCAAAGTGACTTGTCTAACACAGTGAGGTCTGTGTAGGGTGAAGACATGAGATTGGTATATAAGACCAATATTGATATTTAAAATTTTAATATATATATATAAATGATGATGTATTATCATCTAAATCTATTTTAAAATTCATAAAATGTTCACACAGGTGTTCTAAGTCTTGGTTTTCATGACTATGTTTTTAGATCTACAGGGAATTTTTTGTGTGAGTGAGAATGATGATCCTAAGTATTTTTGTATAGATTTGAAGAATAAAATGAAAATTAATTATATATATATATATATATATATATATATATATATATATATGTCTCATTTATTATTTTTATTGTATTTTTATTAATAATAAATTCTTTTGAAGGTATGAAAAATCAAAGGTTCTTGACTAGGTTTTTGAAGCCTATGTGTAGTTCTAAGTAAGCATAAGAAAATGGTTAGTTTGAGGAATTATGCCTTGTTTTGTGAAATAAAATGAAAATTATGATGAAATTAAGGTCATGGAGGTTATATAAATGTGATTTATTTATTTTTTTATGTGTCAAAGTTAAGTGTATGATTCATATTTGCAAGATAAACTTTCTAGCAATGAGAAGGCCTTATTTTGAGTAGACCTAATTGTGTGGTTCAAGGAGTGAAATGAGATAAATGATGTTGAGGATATAGTATGAGATTATAATGGGTATAATTAATGTTTTTATTAATTTTTTAATTCAAGGTGTTCTAAGGTGACTAAATTAAAATGTGTGATTTGAGAAGGCCTAATTGCATTATGTCTCTATTAGGCATAATGGTGGTTTTGGCCCTTAATGGTTATGACCGAACTATGTATTGGTTATTTCACTTGTGAAACATATTTTTTGATATATTTAAAATGTTATAAAATTATTTATAGGATTTTTTTGGACCAATATGGGTAAGAGAAAGAGCCAAGTATAAAGATAAGGTCTAATAGCCTAATTGAGTAGTTAAAATATTGAGGATATGCCTGAATGATATGGAGCTTTATAAAATAGGTAGAGGGATTGGATACCATAATATAGGTAGTATAAATATTTCATGAAGATATAAATATGTTTCTACAAGTGATGAGCAAGGTCATATGACCTAATTCTACCAAAGAAAGGGCTAGTTATATGAGAAGGCCTAATAGGCTATTTGAGAGAGATAAAAGAGTGAGAAGAGAAAAATAAGGTGGTAATATTTAGTTGAGTGAGTAACATGTTTCCAAAGGTGATAAAATTTTCAAGGTATTTGAGTTGGTTCTGAGTTACCTAAGGGTTTGGTTCTTCTTTTCAAATTAATGCTTGCTAAAGGACTAGTTGAGTTGGTGCTTGATTAGTGAGGGGTTGGTGCCCCACTAAATTCTGATTAATTGCTTATAGGAATATATTATAAATTTGTGTATTAGTAGGTTTTATTACCTATGAGGGTTTCCCATATATATCTTGTGTTCATGTGTTAAGTTTCTACTTCATAGTCATATGAATGGTTGATTGTGCATTGCTACAACTCTAGATTTGTTTGAATGATTAATGAATGGTATATTAAATTCAAAGAGAATTTTGTACACCAATTAACCCCAAATATTAATGGATATGATTCTAATAATTGGTATTAGAGTAATGTCCCTTGTGTAGGCCTAACATTATAAGGGATATCTTTGGAGCACATGTATGTATTTTGATAATGAAAGTGTGTTCTATGTATTAAATGAGATCATAAAAGAGAAGTGATTTATGAGAAAGTTAGATGAAATTTGGATATGGAATAGGATATTATGTCATATTAAATTTGAAAATCTAGTCAAGATCAGCTCCAAGAGATCTGTGAAAAACATGCCCAAAATTTTCAAACTTATAGATACTCTTTATAGAGCATGTCAACATGGTAAGTAGAATATCAGGAGATTAAAGTCTAAATAATATTCTACTAATAGACCTTTAGAACTAATTCATACTAATATATGTGGTCCTACAATGATTTAAAGTATTCAACATGACAACTACTTCATTTTGCTTATAGATGACTTCACAAGAATAACTTGCGTATCATTCTTGAAAGAAAAGTTAGAATCTCTAGGTAAGTTCAAAAATTTCAAGGCCTTGGTTGAAAATGAGATGAATGTGAAGATAAAATGTCTTAGGTTTGAAAAAGGAGGAGAGTTTTGGTCAAATGAGTTTGATGAGTTTTTTTAAGTAAATAAAATAAGACGAAATTTATTAGCTACTAGAAAACCTCAACAAAATGGGGTGGTTGAAACAAAGAATAAAATAGTTCAATAAATGGAAAGGACCATGTTGAATGAGTCAAAGTTATCTAATGGATATTGGAGAGAATCTATGAGTACTTTAGTTTACACCTTGAACAAAGGATATATTAAGATCAATGGTGATAATAATCCATATGAATTATTAATGGTAGACCTACAAGTGTTGAACATTTTAAGGTATTTAAGAGTAAATGTTATATCAAGAGAGATGAGAAGGACTTAGGAAAGTTTGACACAAGGTCTAATGAAGGTATTTTATTAGGATATTCATCAGTAAGTGCTACCCATAGATATTACAATAAGAGGTTGCAAAATATAGTGGAGAGCATAAATGTGAAGGTTGATAAGGCAAAAAATTATATTATTAGTCAAACAATGATGAAGGAGAAATATATATATATATATATATATATATATATATATATATATATATATATATATATATATATATATATATATGATGAAGGTGAAATTAAGGAAAGAAAGGACTCAAAAGTTCCTTTTATTCATATTCAAAAGGATCATCCTGAATCTCAGATCATTAGCAACAAAAGTGCAGGTATACAAATAATAAGAAGAATGATGAGTGATGTTAATCAAGAGAATACTACCTTACTATCCAAATTTAAAACTATAATCTATGTAGAATAAAATGAAGATAAGTTTTGGATAGATTACATGAATGAGGAGTTAAATCAAATTGAGAAAAATGAGACTTGGGAGTTAGTACCTAGGCCTAAAGATAAAAATATCATTGGTACAAAATGGGTGTTCATAAACAAGTTGAATGAGGATTGAGAATTCACTATAAATAAGTCTAGACTAGTATGCAACAGATATGCTCAAGTAGGAGTGGAATTTGAGGAAACCTTTGATCTTGTAGCAAGGGTAGAGGATATTAGGATGTTTATTTCCTATGCAGGTTTCAAAGGATTTAAAATATACCATGTAGATGTAAAGTTTGCTTTCCTAAATGGAAAGTTGGAGGAAGAAGTATACATTGATAAACCTAAGGGTTCCTTTTTGATTTATAATAAGGACTATGTCTAAAAATTGAAGAAGGCCCTCTCCAATATAAAACAAGCCCCTAGAGCTTGGTATCCTAAACTAGACAAGAATCTTTTGGACCAAGATTTCAAGAGAGGAGTTATAGATAGTAACCTTTATATCAAGAATAAAAATAGCCATCAGTTGATAGTGGTGGTATATGTGGATGATATCATTTTTGGTGGAACTAATAAGAACATGACTAAGGCTTTTTCAAGGGTAATTATGTCATAATTTGAAATGTCTATGCTTGGAGAACTATCTTTCTTTCTTGGACTTTAAATCAGTCAATCTAAAAAAGGTATGTTTATTTCATAGGTCAATTATATAAAAGAGATGTTAAATAAGTTTTAAATGGAATATTTAAAGGATGTAAGTACACCAATGGTTATAGGATGTAAGATAAGTAAGGAGGATGAATCTTCAAGAGTCAATTAGATAAAATATAGATCAATGGTTGGGAGTTTATTGTATATTAATACCTCTAGAACTGACATCATGTAAGAAATAGGTATTATGGGAATATTTCAAGCATATCATAAGGAAATTAATCTATAAGTAGTCAAGAGGATAATTAGGTATCTCAAAGGAGCTATGGAGAATGAATTATGGTACCCAAGGAGTAAAAAGTTTGATCTAGTAGCCTATATAGATGCAGATTGGGTTGGGAGTCTAGATGAAAAATAACACTAGTGAAGGATCATTTTTATTAGGTAAGTGAATATTCTCATGATAATTAATAATAAATCATCATTGTATTTATTCACTTGTGAGGATGAGTATATTTTAGCAACTTCACTTTGTACTTAGGTGTTTTGGATGAGACAAACTTTAAGAGACTACAAGGTGGAGTTTGATGGTCCTAGTCCTATTCTTTGTGATAATACTAGTGCCATAAGTGTTTCAAAGAATCCTATAATGAATTCAAGGACCAAGCATATTCCTATTACGTATAATTTATTAATAGAATAAATAAGTGAACAAATTATTAAGCTTCAATTTATGTCTACCAAGGATCAGATTGTAGATATCTTGACTAAGCCTCTTCCAAAAGATACTTTTGAACATATGAGATAGGATTTGGGTGTGATTTATATTCCTTTAAGTCACTAAGAAGGTTATAATGCTTAAGGGGAGATAATAAGGAGGTGTTTTAGATCAAAGAGTAGGAAATAAGTGCACAAGTTATGATTTCAAAGGGGGAGTCACATCAGTTTGTCAAAAAGAAGATGTATGAGGTATAAAATAAGATAGGTGGAACTTGTTGATATGATATTTCATTCTTGTTTATTGAGTTTTATTTTAGGTAGTACTTTGTCATTAATTTAAAAGAGGGAGATTGATCTATATGGAGAAGATATATCATAGTAAGAGAGGCTTCTTTGAATGTTGCCATCAATGACAAAGGGGGAGATTATTGAGAATACATTATAAAGTATGCATGAAGTTGTCATTTATATCATGAAAGTGTAATTTATGTCATTATGACTTATATTTATTTTTATTGAGGTTGAGTTCATGAGTCATGTACCTGAGAGACCTAGTGAGAAGGCATAGGCCTAGTAGCATGATGAGGTGAGTAGTCTAAGGATTTTGAGAAGAAGATTGGTAGTGTATAATCATGGTATTAATTTTTATGACATAAGGATGAGGTTTTAAGAGTAGTAAAAGATATTTTAAGGTGCGTTCAATGTCTAAGTATGGTTCATAGGTTTAGGCCTAATGAGCAAAAAGACAGTGTGTGGGCTAATGAGGGGTAAATTTTAGTTCCCAAGGTGATAGATCTCATAAGAGAATTTTTAGAATTTTGAGAGGTTGTTTTAAGTTTTTTGACCAAGTTTGAGGTCAAATATTGAAGGATAAAGCATGAAAATTAGTGTTGAGGTTTTTTGTGTGCATTGAATGAGGTGTTACAGACTTGAGAAGGATTTTATTATGCTCATTGGCATGTGTAACATTTTAATGAGGATCCAATTAGTTCATGGTAGTTATGGAAGGATCATAGATTAAATATTTTGGCATTGGTTTTAGAGTTGAGAGGAAATCCTTTATGAATGATTATTAAGAATGGAAAGCAATTAAAACCCTTCTCAAACCCTCATAATAACTTAATAGGAAATATATTGTTGGAAATGGATTATAATGGATTGGATGACAAATTTTTATGATTGAAATATGTATAGGAATCTCCTAGGTTTCTCCAGGTGGCATTGGTCTGTCAGAAGAGTGAATGGAAACTCCAAGAAACCCCTTATTTCTTATATTTTTGATGTCATAAGTAGGGTTGACAAGGTCAAAGCATGAAAATTATTGGAATATTATGTGTAAATATTATATTTTATGATCATGTAAGTTTATAAGTAGGTTTTAGACCTTAAATATGATAAACCGGTCATGGTAATTGACCTATCGTTATATAGGCATAATGAGGAAGACAATAAGAAAACCAAGCAGAAGTGAGAATGAGATTAAGGATTGGTTGAATTGGATTAGGGATGGATAAAAATTAGTGAGATAATTTTTCAATACCTATATAACATTTATTACTTGAATATAAGTATTGGTGATGCTCATATACAAGCAAAAAATTGTTCTCAAAGTGACATGTCTAACATAGTGAGGTCTGTGTAGGGTGAATACATGAGATTAGTCTCTAAGACCAATATTGATATTAAAATTTTTAATATATATATATATATATATATATATATATATAAATTTTTAATATCAATATTGGTCTTACAAACTAATCTCATGTATTCACCCTAGACATGTCTAACATAGTGAGGTATGTGTAGGGTGAATACATGAGATTAGTATGTAAGACCAATATTGTTATTAAAAATTTTAATATATATATATATATATATATAAAATATATATATATATATATATATATATATATATATATATATATATATATATATATATATATATATATATATATATATATATATTATTAAGGATCATATAAATCCATTTTAAGATTCATAAAATGTTCACAAATGTGTTATAAGTCTTGGTTTTCATGATTGTGTTTTTGGAGCTACAATCAGTTTTTTGTGTGAGTGAGAATGATGTTTCTGAGTCTTATTACATAAAGTTGATTAATAAAATGTAAATTAAATTTATATAGAGATATTATATGTTATTTTTAATTTATTTTTATGCATTATATATTCTTATGAAGGTGTTAAAAGTTAAAGGTTCTTGACTGGGTTTTTGAACCCTATGTGCAGTTCTAAGTAAGCATATGAAAATAGTTGGTTTGAGGTCTTATTCCATGTTTGGTGAAATAAAATTAACATTGTTATGACCCTAAGGTAAATTTATTTATATACATGTGATTTTTTTATTTTTTTAAATAGAAAATTTGAGGGTATTCTTTAGATTTACAAGACAAACTTTCTAGTAGTGAGAAGGCCTTGTTGTGAGTAGACCTAATTGTGTGGTTTAAGGAGTGAAATTAGATAAATGATATTAGGGAAATAAGATGAGATTATAAGGGGTATAATTGAATATTTTATTAAGTGTTTCATCTATTTTTTGAGGCTCAAGGCATCCCTAGATGACTAAATTAAAATGTGTACTTTGAGAAGGCCTAATTGCATTAGGTCTCTATTAGGCTTAATGGTGGTTTTGGCCCTTAATGGTAATTACCAACCTATGAAGTGGTTTTTTCACTTGTGAAACATGTTTTTTTATATATTAAAATATGATCCAATTATTGATATGTTTTTATCTGAATAATATGGGTAAGAGAAAGAGTCAAGTATAAAAGAGAAGGTTTAATATGCCTAATTGACTAGTTAGAATATTGAGGATATGAATGAATGATATAGAGATTTAGAAACCAAGTAGAGGGATTGGATACCATTATTTATTTTTTATTAATATATCATGAAAATATAACTATGTTTCTATAGGAGATGAGTAAGGTCATATGACCTAATTCTGCCAAGGAAAGGGCTAGTTGAGTGAGAAGGCCTAATAGGCTGTTTGAGAGAGATAGAAGAGTGAGGAGAAAATGAAGGTGGTCATATTTATTTTAGTGATAAATAGGTGTATAAATTTTATCATAGGTTTAAGGTATCTAAATTGGTGCTAATTTATTTATGAGTTTGTTGCCTCCTTACAAGTTGATGCTTGACTAGTGAGGGGTTTGTACTCCTTGTGGGGTTGGTACCTCACTAAATTTTGATTTATTAATATTTTAGGAATGTATTAAAAATATGGTGTATAAGTGGGTTTTATTACCCATGAGGGTTTCCCACATATATCTTGTGTTCATGTGTTAAGTTTCTACTTCATGCTCGTATGAATGGTTGATTGTGCATTACTGCAACTCTAGATTTATTTGAATGATTACTAAATGGTAAATGAAATTAAAAGAGAATTTTTTACAAAAATTAACCCCCACTCTTAATTTTTGTGATTCCAATAAATAGATGGGATGGTGGATCCTAAAGTAATCAACTGGTGATCAAATAATTATGGTGTGACCTCTAACTACAAGGAAAGGGCATACCTTCAGATCTGTCAAAACATCAAGATGTCTAACCACCTTCTCTAATTAGCCATGAATATTTTTAACTAACCCATTATTAGGATAAAATATGAATAAATGGATGGGTTGGACTCTTTGTGAATATATTAATTTTTGAGATCCTTTCTTAGAGCTAGTATTTTTTAGGATTAGAGGCTGCTATGCTTGGTTAGTTCTTTATGAATTATAATAAATACTTATAAAACTAGACATAATTTCATGAATTTTACTAATTTTTAGGATAATATATCCCTTTATATTATTTTAATATTGATATTAAAAAAATATTTCTTACAATTGAATGATTTTAACCACCCATTATTATTAATCAAAATGCATATCTTGATATTTGAAAGGTTGTTTAGAGTTTAAATCCATTTCTTGTGCATGTATATGGTGGTCATGGTATTTTTCTCTTATCTAGTGAGATTAATAGAATATTACACCATCCTTGGGTTGAATTTGTGACAAGTTTAGCTTAACTAAGGCTTAGTTATAGTGGGTGTACTCAATCAAACATTACAATAATATATTTAGTATCAACAAGATTTTTATCTCTTTATCCCTTCTTTTTTGTATTTTATTTATGATGATGAGTTAATATAGGTTGAAATAAATTTTAATATTCATGTTAATATTGGTTTTTTAATTTTTTTTTGTCATTTTTTAAGCATTATTTAATATATGCAAATGATAAATCTACTTTAAAATTAGGTATTTACTTGTTGAGCTTATCTTAAGAAATGGTGATTTCCATTCGAGGCTAGGCCCTATGAGCACTATCTATGGAAAATTTTTCCTCTTAATCAATGTATAAGTTAGGTATATCATAGATATTTATTTTTTTAAAAAGGCCCCATGAAACAAAATGGTTACACATCAACCTATTGAGTGAATGTCAACATACTAAGACTTGGTACATTTAGATATTGGGAAAGTATTTTCTTTGTGGGATCTCTTCCTTTAAGGAGAGAAAAAGTCTTTAAAAAATATTACCTAATTATATTGTGTCAAAACCACCATCAACAATGTTTTCTAGGGTCTATTAACCTTGATGGAATCCAACTGTGAAGATAGAAAGGATCTAACAACTAAGATGGAGTGATCCATCATCAAGGAGATAAGAAAGGGAACCAAAGAAAACTTTTAGGTTATATGAGGGGCATGAGTCCTCCTTGATAATAATTTTTATTAAAAGGTAAGTTAACTTGGAAATAGATTCTAGTTGTGACTTTAGGTGTGAACTAAGCCCTATGATTGGTCAAAATTTATTGAGGTCCTTTTTGAACCCTTTTGAGAGATTAGACAAACCATTCAATCTAGTGGTTTCTTAAACCCACATCACTTTATCCAAGTATCCATTTTAATATTTTGGGAAATAGGGAGAAATTTTTTTAGTTAGATATATATAGATTTGTTTGAGAGCATGTAGGCTGATTGGAACAAGTGGGGCTGACATGGTCACATAGCGACCATGTGGCCACTTGTACATTTTTTCCCATGTGATTTAAGCATGTATTTTTTTCACATTGCACATCTCATGTTATGAATATTTATATCCAATGACTAATTTATTTGTTTAGAATGTGTATTGTACTTTATAAAAAATGACTTATTTTTATGGGGTTTTAGGTATGCTTAATTTTGGACATGATAGAAAGAAAACATCATGGATATGGAAATTGGCCAAAAGAATGGTTCTATTAGTAGACCTATATTTATAAGTACTAATATCACAAAATTATAACCTAGGGTATCTAATGCAATATAATCCTTGGTCTGAATACTTATCTTAAATAATGAAAAAATATTAGTAACATTTATTATTAGGGGTTTATAATTTTGAATTCAAGTTTTATAGAGTTTGTAATTTTGTATTAAAAATTTCCACCGTATACTTTATTTTTGAGTAAATATTTTTTTTAGGAAATAATATGTACATTGAAAGCTATGGGAATATTTAAATAATAAGTGAAGGTTTAACAAGTCGTGATGACCATAACGGTTTTCAAGAAGACAAGATGGGATGAAATAATAATCATTTTTAGTAAAAGGGAGCCTTTTTTTGGAAGGAAATGCACATGGGGAGGTGGGGAAAAATGTTTCAAAAATAAAAGGGGCACAAGGAAGGATGAATTCACTATCTAAAACATAGAGGAATAATAAAAACTTGAGTTCTTATCACCATGCATGAGGAAAAATGAGTTTTTATTAATGCTAATAGGAAAAAATGTATTTTTTTGAAAGGAAAGAGTAAAAATATAAAAAAAGAACCATTGGGGAGATGAATTTAAAATGTTCCTAGTGGAACATATAAAACTCAATGAATATAATCCTTTTAGAGAAGGTTAGTAAAAATAAAAAAAATAAAAAAAAGGGAAAATAGATGTTTGCATTTGGGGATTAGGAGTGGCATGAATGTTGGAGAGTTTTAGGAAGTTTCATAGGTTATCCAAGGTACCAAAGTAAAGGTCTCAGCATGGAAATGGTGAATCCATTACCAAATTTTAGGTTCAATCATCCTTTTGTATATGTGATCTTATTTTAGGTAAAAAGAATGAATTTTATATATTACTTGGATATGAAGTATGGACATGTCCTAGGAGAAATAAATGGCATATTCCATCTAGATTTTTTGTTTTAATGAAGGATAAATGATGTATGGAATATTTTAATGCTCAAGTGACCCATAATATGTGTGAAAATTTGAATTTGAGTTTAAGCTTGTTTCCCTACCAAAAAGGGAATTTCAAAATTTTGAAGTGTATTTGTGGGTCTAAGCGAATAAAGATGATATGTAATGAATAAAAAAAAATTTAAATGACCTTTTATGGTCTCATAAAGGTCCTAATTTTTTTTAAAATGCATAATTCATGTAAGAGTGAGGTGGTAGTCCACCACCCCATGTAGGTTTAGGAGGTTGATAGTAAATCTTGTTGAAGATTGAGTTATAGTCTTGTTTTAGGAGTATTTGTTTTAAATAAGACTTTTGGTAAGGTGTGAAAGTAAGTTTTGAGAGGATAAACTCTCATTCCACTCAAAGGTAGTGGATAATGGATATGGAATAAAGTTTTCTTGATAAATGAAGAGGACTACGTATTAAAATTCTACATGAACTGATACTCCAAAACTAAGAATTGTGTTGTGGTGTGATTAAATCATGAATTGGTAAGTGACTTTGTATTTATGATTTGATCTTGTTTATGATCACATTATTTTTTTATATGGAATAGAATTCTAAATTTGGAAGAATCCATTGTGAGGATACTACTAACCCTATTAAATAGGGTATGTAGTTAGAAGGTTTTTATTCAAGAAATAATTTGGGATTTTGATTGTTATTTGGAACTGTATGTGTTTTGTTGGGAAAGGAATAACATTGGAAGATGTTTCATAATGAGTTACAAGAGTATTTCATGTTTTTATTATGAGTAATTGCACTAAAATATAAGGAAATGGAACTGACTGTATATTCTATCTAAGATGGTACTTTGAGTTCATGGATAATTAAGGGATTGAATGAATTGATAAATGGTAGTTTGAATTGGATCATTGGGTAATGAAGTGTTAAATAAATATAATCCACTACATTGGATTTGTGTTATTATAGAATAGTAATATCAAGTTGAGAACTTGAAAAAGTAAACATAGACTGCATAATTTATTACCCTGTTTGCATGGTGGATATTGTTGCCACAGTCAATGTAGATGAGGTTGCTAGTTTTTGAGAAAATGAGGATTAATATATTTGTCATGACATGTGTTTTAAGGTGAAAAAAAACTTGTAAAAAACCCTTTAGGTACATATACATTCCCCTTGAATTGAACTAGTCTTAATCAACCATTGACATAGTTTATAGTGGCATACAGTTAGACTGTGATACATTGTAATGAACTTTGTGTTGGACTAAAATGTGTTTGGGAATGGTTTTTAATGATAGAAAAAGGTATAAAAAACCTAATTTAGTAAATGTATCCTTTGGGTGATTGAAAATAATGGGAAAACCTCTGTAACCCCCTTTTTTTTGGAATGGAACACAGTTAAATGAATTGAGATCTTGTGTTTGTGAACAAGTTGAGGGTTTTTATAATGTGATAATTGAATGGAAGAGTTGTATTATCATTAGAAAGACCTCAATAAACAATTTTTTTGTCTTGAAATAGTTTTAGGAGAAGGATATTGAATTAGTTACCCTCTCAGCATTGACGGTTGAAAGAAACCCTTGTTTTTACGATTTTGCCTATTTAAAGAGATTTAATCCTTAAAAATCTATGAAAATTTCTAGTTTGGATTATATTGAGGTTTTATAACAAATGAAAGTGGTTTAAAGTTTTTAGAGATTGTACAAGTATAGAAATGAGATAGTATGCTAATGTTAGGCCTAGAGAAGGGCTAAAGGAATGAGGGTGATATAGAAACAGGAGGATTTGTCCAAAGAAGAGGGTCAAAAAGTGTTTGATTCAGATAAAATAGCCTAGTGGGTATCTTCCAAGGTAAATTTTTTTATATAAATTTTGTAAATATTCTAAACTAAGGAGGTTTGCATAAATGGAGGGTTAATTAGTGAGAGGCATAAAGAAGAAAGTACCATTTTCCTTGATAGTTATGTCATAGGGTTAATGTGATAATTTATTGTTCCAAATGGGTCCTTGAATATATAGCTAATTTTTGGTGAAGGTTTGTCATATGTTCCCAACAAGGAGCTTTACCTGAAAATAGGGCTAGTTAGAGACAAAGGTTATGAAGAAGCTTGATTGAAGTAAAAGGAAATATCTATTAGATTCGATGATTTTAATAGGGATAAGAGAGAGTGTTAAAGAGAAATGAGGATTTATATAAGATTGAAATCACTAGGGAGAATGAATGAATTATTGAGTTCAAACAGAAGATTGAATCAAGGAGATAGGCAAAGTTTGGCAAAGGAAGTTAATATAGCTCTACATCATTTTGGTATCAAAGAAAAAATATACCTTGGGTATAGGTAAAATAATTATATAAAATGATTAATATTTGATGTTTTTCAAGTTTTTATGAATTTTTAAGGTGAGCAAGCAAGGAGTCTTATTAGAGGACATAGTAAGAAGGCAGTTTGAGGAGGTATGATCTATTTTGTGATTGATTATTTATTTGAATCCATTACTGATAATATGTGACAAAAAATAGTAAGAATTGTGGTGGAAGCCTTGAAATAGAATATATATTAACAAGCTCAAGAGAGAGAGAGAGACAATCTCATAAAAAGATCTTGAGAAGAGAGGAAAGTCCTAATGTGTAGGATAAGAGGTTGAAAAGGCCCAAGTATGGTCTAAAATAGAAGGTTATAAGTATGAATCAAAAGGGAATGGTCCAAATGAGACCAAGAAAAAGAGAAGGATGTGCCCAAGTGAGGTAATAAAATTAAGGATGAGAGAATAGGTATCAAGGAAAGAGAAAGACAGGGTGAAGCTTGAAATCCACAAGGAAAAGATGGTGCATGAAGACACCAAAAGGAAGATTGAGATGGATAGAGAGATGGAAGAGATAAGGAAGTAAAAGAATGAGATATTGATAAATATTGAGTAGATAAAATAATTTTTTAACCCACATCTTGGATGGGTCATGAAAAGGAAGCCACTCAAGTGGTCAATCAAGCAAATAGTGGAAAAGAGGAGAAGACAAAAGAGGAAGGACAAGGAGGTAATCAAGCCTCATGATTTGAAATATAATGTTTCTTTGATATGTTTAAATGTAGGTATGAGGTATATTAAAGCTTATATGAGTCTTTAAAGAAAGAGTATGGATTTTATCCTCATCAAATGTATAGAGAAATGGTTAAGGAAGTTAACAAGGAAAGCATATACTTATGAAATGCAACAATATTGTCCAAGATCAAGGAATTAATGAAATTAAGGAGTCAAGAATATGAAGGTACTCACCAAGATGAATTTTTATCTATTGAGGTTAAGGTATAGGTGGAAGATGAAGGATAAGTCATGCAAGGAGAGAAGCAATATGCATTGATAACTGATGCAAAAAATGAGAGTGAAGTATATAAAACACATGAAGGTGCTTAGAAGAAAGAGAAACTAGCAAGAAAATAAAGAAGATGGAGAATGCCTTAAAGGCATAAGAAATAATAAGTTTTCATTAATGAGTTGTATTTTTTAGGTGTAGTATGGAGGAGGATAGCAAGAGGCAAAATAAAGAAGTGTGGCAGTCAAGAGCACACACACCTCTAGGAGTGTTTGAAGGAAGAAGAAGAACATGGATGGAATGATTTTTCTCCCCTTAGGAGTATGATTCAGGGGAATCTTGGAATGCTTAAGTGACCCATAATATGTGTGAAAATTTGAATGTGAGTTTAAGCTTATTTTCCTGCCAAAAAGGGAATTTCAAAATTTCAAAGTGTGTGTGGGTCTAAGCAAATAAGGATGATATGTAACAAATAAAAGACATTGTAAATGACCTTTTATGGTCTCATAAATGTCTGAAGTTGTTTTCAAATGAATAATTCATGTAAGAGTGAGGTGGTAGTCCACTACCCCATGTAGTTTTAGGAGGTTGATAGCAAATCTTGTTAAAGATTCAGTTATAGTCTTGTTTTAGGAGTCTTTATTTTAAATAGGGGTTTTGGTAATGTGTGAATAAAATTTTTGAGAGGAGAAAATATCATTACACTTAAAGGTAGTGGAGAATGGATATGGAATAAAGGTTTATTGATGAATGAAGAGGATTATATATTAAAATTCTGCATGAATTGATATTCCAGAACTAAGAACTATGTTGTGGTGTGATTAAATCATGAATTGGTAAGTGACTTTGTATTTATGACTTGATTTTGTTTATGATCACATTATTTTGTTATAGGGAATGGAAGTATAAAGTTGGAAGAAGCCATTATGAGGATAATGCCAACCTTGTTAAACATTGTATGTAGTCATATGTTTTTTATTCAAGAAACAATCTAGGATTTTGATTGTTATTTGGAGCTGTATGTGTTTTTTTTGGAAAGGAATAATGTTGGAAAATGTTTCATAATTATTTCAAAGAGTATTTCATGTTTTCATTATGATTAATTGCACTAAAATATAAGGAAAGGGAACTAACTATATATCCTACCTAAGATGGTACTCTGAGTTCATGGAGAATTGATGGATTGAATGAATTGATAAATGATAGTTTGAATTGGATCATTGGGTAATAAAGTGTTAAATAAATATAATTCACTGCATTGGATTCATGTTATTGGTCAATAGTAATATCAAGTTGAGAACTCATAAAAATAAACATAGATTACATAATTTATTACCCTATTTCCATGGTGGATATTGTTGCCACATTCAATTTAGATGAGGTTTATGGTTATTGAAAAAATGAGGATTCATATTGTAAACATACAATACCTAACACCATATGTGTTAAAATTGTCTATCTTACTCGAATTGCACTCAAATACACATTTTTAGGTCAAAATTATTAAAACACCTTAAATGGTTCAAAATTGTCATTTACAAGTGCCAATTTAGGTCAAAGTATCCCTAAATGGGGCAATGCAATTTATGAAGTAGCTAATTTTGATCATATCATTTCAAGTCAAAATGCCAATTTTGCACTTGAGTGCCCTAGATTGTTTTTTTCTATCAAATATTTTTCACAAGACATGTGCCCTTGTTATTTGGTGTTGACAACATCCTAAATGAGATAATGGATTCAATACATCTAACATTGAATTCCAATTTCAATCTAGTCAAATTTTGAGATAATAACATGACATTCTAACCATTTTGATTAATTGAGGACCAATTTCCAAATAATTACACAAATGTTGATTAACCTTGTTTGAGGATAATTGATCCAACTCTTGAGGCTAAGTTGATTTTTCATGAGAGTTGTTGAATATATTTTTTTCAAAATTGATTTATATTAACTACATCACTTAATGACATCATTTCTTGGGAATACATCCCTAGGCCATAAATATATAAAATATCAAGATTATGGGTCTCATATGGCTCATTAAGATTCTCCATACCTCTTAAATGCCCCTCTATCCCAAATATTGATGAGCCTATTTATGAATTTTAATTACATAATTGAAATAATCCTTAGCCACACATCTAAATCTTGAGATCGATGGTTCAGGTTGATTCCGAGCAATCTCAAAAATCTATAAATAGAGAAGCCATGAACATAATTTTTAAGATTGATTTGTGCAAAGTTATGATGCAAAATTGTTTTCACAATCCTTTGTATTTGATCATTGATTTTATTAACAAGCTTCATTAATAGGCTAGTTTAGTGATTCCAAATCATAAGCCTAATTTTTACAAGGAGTTATTGAGACATTGGGGGAGTTGGCCACCATTTTTGTTCAATACAAGAGCTCTTGATCAAGGGAGAACATGCTTTTGAGATACATTTGTATGATTAATCCACTTGAGAAGGTAACATGACATTGTTTTTTTTCAAGTGTTTCTTATTATTACTTGAAATTCCCACATGAATAGATAGGCTTAATTTGATTTACTCTTATGCATTTTTCTTTTGATTTATTGGACTAATGTTTGACTAATCATTTTATGTAATCCTCTCTACATTTTGGCACACCTAGTGGGACCACACCCCATAAATTTGATCACAAATATATTTCAATCAATTCACTAATCTTTTTCATGTAGGATCTTAGAGTGAGAGGGCCAAAAGAGTAAAATTTTAAGTTAATTTTTTATTTTTCTAACAACATTTTTGTTCTTAGAAACATCAATTTTGATCTCTATTATGATATTATTGCTCACATAGTAGCGATTTTGTGTAACAAAGTTATTGTTTACTAAAAAATGATTTTGTAGACTTGAGCAACAATATTGTCATCTTGAGTAGTGATATCATTATCTTGAGTAGTGACATCATCATCCTAGGCAGTGATATCATCATTTTCGCTAGTGATTTCATTTAAAATAGTGATTTCATTGAAAAATAATGATATCATCATTCTATTCAATAATTTTGTTAATCTAGGTAGCGATTTCATAGGTAAACAATGATATTATGTTTTTTTGATAAAATAACCTAAAATAATGATATTATTATCTAAAATTATGATTTTGCAAGGAAATAATGATATTGATTTCGTAACAGTGATTTCGAAATAGAAAGCTTGTTTTGAGAAGTTGCTTCACTCATTTACAAATTAGCTTCAAAGCTAAAGGACATACTAACTTTTTAATTGTAAAATCAAGTTTGGAATTTGTTAAAACATGCTTTTTAGACCATTTTTGAAAGTTTAAAATGTATTACAAACCTTGTTTTGGTGCTTAACAAAAAATTTAGATGCTTAAGTGAATGTTTTGACAAATTTTGCTTTCAAAGTTACAACTTAAGATCAAGGGGTCAAAATAACACCACCTCATCTTTCATTTGGGGCTTAAAATTGAATTTACTTGTCAAATTTTATCTTTAATAGTTGTTAATTATAACTCGATTGGCAAAAAGAATGACGTTGCATGTATGCTCTTCCATCTGTCCCCTTTAGGGAACTTTTAGAATCAAAAGTGCCATCCTTATTGGAAATATACATTGTCTAACGCATAGAAATAATGTCATGTAAATCAGTCCCCAAAAAGTCACAATAGTTTGGGTGATCTTGAAATGACCCTAAAGTCTTTCTCTTATGTCTTTTATTTCATTGCATCTTGGTTTACGAGGGGGACTTCATTACCTCCCACAAGTTCTATAGGAAAGTTTTGACTCAGGGTTTCATCTCCTAGCACTAACTTCAACCACTCCCTCTAGGATCAGAGGTTTGAGTGATTAAACCACCTTCTAGTGTTGGAGTTGCACATAGGATGTATCTGCACTTTAGACATTACACTACACTGATTAAGTGATAGATGTAGAGGTTACAAAAAGAGAAAGACCATTTTGCAACAATCTAATTTCCATAAACACCCAATTATGTTCTTTTATTTTGCATCATGACATAAAATTCATTGTGTAATTGATCCCTCTAGAAATATTTGAAAACTTGCTAGTTTAATTAACCCCACTTTGCCATACCTTGTCAGTTTAGACTTAAGATGATTGTTTTTTGTCATTAGCTTACTTGGTCTTGATTTGTGTCTAAAAATACTTGTTAACTCAATGAACTTAGCCAAAACAAATTTTCCTCAAAATTATTGAGTAAGGGAGGCATTATGCTGTCCAATTATAAAATTTATCTTTTTCTTGTTCAAATTGTTATCAAAAAATTTGTGTCATATCACCCCATTTAGCACAGTTATGTTTCCCAATTGAGTTTATATCATTTACCCAATTTTTTTAAGTCCCTCATTTATAATTCACATTTTAAATCAAACCTTTCCAAGTTTTAAGGGTTAGTGTGTCAAATTGGGTTCGTCATTTGCACACTAAACTTGTTCTAACTTGGGTACAATTTTACATTTAGATTGAGGGTTGTTTATTAGACTCAAAATCACATTATCATCTTGGTGGACTAAGTCATATTATGTATCGCTTATAATTTGAGTCTTAGAACATATCTTATCCTACTAGAACCATGTGGTGATGTTATGTTGCCAATTTGGTCCTAGTTTTGTACTTAGTGATTCATGTATGTTTTTACATCTTGAGTTGCTTAGTTTGTATTATATTCTTCATAATCTAGAGAGATTTCATCTAATTTTTTAGAATCAACTCATCAAAGTTGAAACTAAATTTTATGGTATAGGTGTATCACAAAGATCTAGGCTTTGGTGTACTAGTTTTCACCTTGGATATTTGAGTTACCTTACCCTCTTCCAATCTATACTATTTCAATTTTACCAAAAGTTGAGTAAATTTGTGAACCAAATATTCTAATTGTGTGTGGTTCCAAGCCACCCTCATTTATAGTCTCTTTGGTACTATAGTTATTTATTTGAAGAGAAATAAAACCTACCTTATTTGAACATTTGTAAAACATTGATCCAAATCTAGTCAAACATAGAGAACATCTCTTTTAGACATAGATCAAAGGTTCACTCGTAGTGGGGCCTCTTATGGCCTTAGATATGAGGATGAGAAATTTTATGATAGTCAAGATAACCCCATTGTTTTTGATGACATACCCACAATAGTAGGATCCAAAGATGATTACAATGAATATAAACCCTAAGAATATCAAGATGAAGCACTTATTAGGTTGATATAATTAGGTTCTAGACTACCTTCAGACTTTCCTACAAAATAATTACATACCTTAGTTATAGAAGGACACAAATTATGGAAAGAGTAAGATTTTACACAAATAGACATACCTTATTCTTTTAATAAAGGAAAATAAATACAAACAAAGTAAAAACCCATAAATATAGATTTTCTAGCTAAGATCAAGATAATAAGTCAATGATATGCATATCAACTTGTCGCAGACTTAACTCATTAGTTGCCACTTAAATTCACAATGATGATTTGAAAGAATAGGGTAATGTGGTTGAAAGTACACAATTTTTTTTTGATGAGAACATAACCATAGTGGATCAAGGTAACCTAAACAAACAATCAAAGTCATAAGAGATCTTAAAAAATATTATATTTGACATGGAACATACATTTTGCAATCTTTAATAACCTCTTGTTACTTTGTAAAATCAAAGACCCAAACATTCAATTCAAATTGAGGAAATAACTCAAGACAATTTAGCTAGTTCATTCCAACCAACACAAAAATTGGTAAATAAACATAGAACTTCCAAAAATCAACAAAGTACTAAATAACCAAATTTAGGGAATGTTTTACAATCTAAAAATCAATGGCCAATTTTCTCGACTCAAGGAAGGAATCATAACCAAAGTGTGGATCAAAAGGTATACATTCCCTATAGATCCACACAAAATTAGGGGCATATTCCACCCCAACAATAGTAAAATTAGGGGCACATTCCACCCTAACAACAATAAAATTAGGGGCACATTCCACCTCAACAACAACAAAATTAGGGGCACATTCCACCCCAATAGTAACAAAATCAGGGGCACATTCCACCTTAATAGCAAAAAAATTAGGGGCACATTCCACCCCAACAACATATTATCTAATCCATAAATTCACCAAACATGTAAGAGTGGAATTCTATAAATAAAATTATTCATAGATTAGAGATGAATTATAGAGTTAAAAAGTACAAATTTAATGAGATATGTCTATATCCATTTGATTTATCTATTCTCCAAAACCCCTTTCCATGTCATTTTGAGGCACCCAAATTTGACAAGTACAAAGGAAAGGGAGATCCATGTGAGCACAAATAGGCATTCTTTGTCTTATGTTAAGAGGTTGATTATAGTAGCAAGTACTTACTTTGACTATGTTCACGTAGTTTAGTGGGACAAGCTTTAGATTGGCTACTTAAACTACCCAAGGGATCGGTTGTAGATTGGAATGACTTATTATAATTTTTTTTTAACCATTTATCATATAACATAGAACATGAATTAACCATTTTTGACTTATGCAAAGCCAAACATCATGATGGTGAAAGTTTTGCTGCATATCTGTAAAAGTGGAGAGAATTGGTAGGCTATTTTCAACATAAATTGCCAAATAAATAGTTGGTTGATATATTTACATAAAACTTACATCCTAAAGTTTCAAATAATCTATGATTATCTTGTGTTAACTCATTTGAATAAATTATTGAGAAGGCTCTTATTGCTAAAGGCCTTGTCAAGATTTTTGCATAGGGTCAAACATCTAACTAGACTCAATCACTGATTCAAATGGTTGCATAAGATAATCCTAAGGGATTTAAAAAAAATAGGAACATGGTTGGAAATGGGGTGACTAAAATAAGGCACATACAAATAGTGTAGGTTATGCTTCCCCTAAATATACAATCAACACCCCCAAATCCACCACCTACTTTACAAAGATAGCCTCCATGAAGGACATTGCATAATAATTTTAGAGTCTTTAGAAAGTTAGGAGAGCCAATTGAAATAATGTTACAAAATTTCATCACTACTAATTTTATTATATGACCATTACCAAGGCCATTTCCTTAATATCAACAAAATCTAGATTGGTACAAAGAAAATGAATGGTGTAACTTCCATCGGGTTGTTGGTTATGGTGTATATTATTGTGTCCAATTATGAAACATTATTAAAGAGTTTATTAAAAGTGGTGAATTAAAGATTAAGTTGGCCCCTAATTAGGAAACAAATTAGGATATGGGAATCTACAAAGACCCCTTTCCTCGACATAATCCACCACTACCAAAAAATAATGAAAACCAAGGTTAGAATCATGAATAGAGGTAGAATTAAAACCAACATCAAGGTCAAAATCGTAATGAGAATAATCAAGATAATAATGCCCATACTAAAAATGTGGTTTATAAAAACATGCCATACAACTATAAAAATATTGTGGGACACATTTTTGCATCCCACATTGCCACTATAAATATGAAACCATGTGGACAATCTCATGTTCCTTACAACACGAGACCTACCATTATAGGGTTAACACCCTCTCCCCTTATTAATACCACATCAAGTACACATAATCATGTTATGATTTGTTTGTATGGGTTACTAGTTCTAAACAATAGCACCCTTCTAATTATAAAGGCTCCTCATTAACTAAAATCCACAGAAATATAGCTAGATGAGTCACCATCTAAGGCCCTTTGCCTTCCTCTTCTAATTATAATGAATCTTTTACACCTCTAGGTTATGAAGTCATAGCTAGACACCAATAAGTCACCATCTAAGGCCCTTCACCCATTTATTCCATGAAACCTAATGAGAATATTGTGCTGATGGTTCCAAATCCAAATACTGTGCCAACAAAGACTAAACTAGCTCAATCCACAATCAAAAAGCCTTATAGTTTAGTAGACCAATTGAATAAAAACCCTACATAGATTTCCATATTAGAACTCTTGTAGATATCTGATGTCCATATAAATATTATGAATAACATTTTGAAATAATCTACTATGCTTAATGATATTAACCTTGATTAGTTTCAAAACCTAGTTGGACATTTGTCTTCATTTTAGCAAATCACATTTGACCAAAAAGACATGTCCAATCATGGCCTAAACCAAAATAACCTACTATACATTGAGGTAATCATTACAGATCATAAGATCAAGCAAGTTCTTATAGATAATGTTTTAGGGATGAACATCATATCTCTTAAATTGGTATGGTGATTGGGCTACTTGGATAAAGACATTTAACCAAAAACTATTACAATCATGGCTTATAACAACATTGAGAGGGAGCCTTCAGGTATTATTTGGTTTTCAATCATGGTTGGGTCTATTTCTCATCATACATTATTACATATTGTGGATATTAAATGTCCTTATAACATAATTCTTGGTCATCCCTAGATCCATGAAGTATAGGTAGTTCCAGCCACTCTTCACTAGTGCCTTAAGTTTCCCCACAATGGGATCGATGTTACTATTCCCACTGATCAACAACCATATCAATATTGCAATCATCTTGAAGCTAAGTTTCATAATTATAACTATTGCCTAGGTTTTGAATTCATGGTGAAGAAAAATAAATACATCATTTCCTATCCATCTCCATCTAATTATATCAAACCTAGTGATCTAGCTTCCACTTCAACCAATCCATTTCCTGAAGCTCTTACAAAGTAAGTTTTTATTGAAGACATGGGTATTTCCACATACCGTCTGAAGGATGTCCTTCACATTGCAAAAATTTTCTAATCCCCTAAATCATTTGGAAATCTTAAACCATCCAAGACTCTTAATAGAACCAACTGGATTTGGTAGCCAAAGGAGAAACAACAAAAACCACCTATGGTTTTCATAGTTGCAATCATGCTAAAGAAATATTGAGAGGATTTTATTGAGGGAGATTGGTTATATTCTAAAGGCCTTGATGATTTCTTTCAAAATCTAAAGTATCCAATCCCTTATTAGATAATGGATCATCTTGACTATACAGGGAAAGGCCTTGGCCCACAAGCGCAAGGAATCTTAGATCCCTAATCAACTAGAGTTATCAATTGGAATCATGGTATCAGATTTAAACCACCAGAGGGTGACCTCATGAATTTTGATAGTGACTTTTCTAAAGTGACTAGTGATGAGACTCCTAGTAGTGATATATTGTCCCCTTTTAGCCTTTTTCGATGAGCTTACTAACTCATATTTATTTGATTGAAATGCCTCAAATTCCATATTAACCATAACACCTATTAGAGCTTCCCATCCTGAAGCAAAAACCAATTTTAGTGGTGCTTCCCTTCCTAAAGTAGGATATTATATCTTTACCATTGGAGATCCCCATCCTAAATTAAACCCTCATTATTCCCTATGCCTTTGCCATCTTGAAATCATAGATTGGGACCAAAAAAATTTGGTCATATACCTCAATGAGTTTCAAAATGAAGAATCAATTGTAGAATACATGGGCTTATGAGATGAATTGCCTATTTGTGATCACAAATAGGGTTTTGATTTTTTATTGGATCCTTATGCTTATTTTGGAGAGTAGGTAAATTTTTTTGGTCATAATAAATAATAAAGATTGAGATTTTTAGGTGAAATCCTCTTTGAGGTGCTCATCGATTAGGAAAAAAGTAAAGAAAAAGACAAGCCTTAGAGTGAAAACTTGTTTCAAGTGCTCCTAGGTGGGAAAGTTTGCTCATCTGATTAGGACACAGAAGGTCCATCTAACCTAATTTCCATAGCCAGTACAAGCATCTCTTTAGAATAAAATTAAATGTTTGAGTGTCTTGCTATTGAGTTTATAGAGGGTTTTTCTACTTGGGCTTTACTTGAGATGGTAGATTCTGATTCTTCATACTATCTTGATATTTGGGAGGAACAACAAGATGTGTCAAAAGAAGATAATCATGATCATACCTTACCTAAAATTCTAGAAGATGGATCCACACTCCTTGTGGAAAACATGATAGAAGTGAACTTGGGAACCTATGAGGATCCCAATTTTTTTTTATCTTGGAGCTTCCCTTACTGAAGCAAAATGTGAGCATAATATATCCATCCTTAAGGATTATATAGACATCTTTTTATGGGCATACTCTAACATGCTAGGTTTGTACCCTAATTTGGTTATGCATCACCTTGTTGTCCATCTTGATGCCAAACCAGTCAAGCAAAAATTAAAAAACATGCATCCACACATCACCCTATTAGTTAAGGCTGAATTGGAAAAGTTGTTAGGAGCTAATTTTATTATACCACTGGATTACTCTGAATGAATTTCCAACATAGTCCCAATGAGTAAAAATACCCCAGGTATACATATTTGTACTGATTTTTGAGATATCAAAAAAGCATGCCCCAAAGATGATTTTCCTCTACCCAACATCAACATGATCATCAACTCAAATGTACAAGATATTGTCCTTAATGGATGGTTTTTTTGGTTACAATCAAATCAAGATAGCCCCAAAAGACTAGCACAAGACTGCATTCACCACTCCATGGGGGACATTTTTTTATCAAGTCATGACATTTAGTTTCAAGAATGATAGAGCAACATATTAACATGTAATGACTATCATCTTCCATGACATGATGCATTCCATTATAGAGGACTATGTTGATGATATACTAGTAAAATAATGAACAAGATTTGAACATCCTGATGTTCTATAAAGAATATTTGAGAGGCATTGTGAATAGAATGTCTACTTTAATCCTAAGAAATGTGTCTTCAAAGTCACATTAAGGAAATTTATAAGGTTCATTATATTACAAAGAGGGATCAAAGTTGACCCTAAAAAATTCAACACTATCATGGAAATTCCTCCACCAAATAATCTTAAACAACTGCAAAGCCTGCAAAGGAAGATCTAGTCTATATGCAGGTTCATTGCCCAATTGGAAAATAAGTGCCACCTATTTACTCATATTTTGAAGAAATAGGTAAAATTTCAATGGGATGAATATTTTTAGATAACATTTGCTAAACTTAAGACATACTTGGCCAATCCACCAATCTTAAGACCACCAACATAGGTAAAACCATTGCTTCTTTATACATCAACTACAAAACATGCATTGGTGCACTCTTGGCCCAAAATGATGATCATGGTAAGGACCACGTTGTTTAGTATTTAAGCTAAATATTGGTGGATTATGAATGTAATTATACACCTATTGAGAAGGCATGTTTAGCTATGGTGTTTTCCACTCAAATATTGTGACATTATATGCTAAATAACAAAACTATTGTCATTTCTAAGGTGGACCCTCTCATGTTCCTCTTGTCTAAAATGACTCTTCAAAGATGCATGGATAAATGGGTTATGCTCCTAAGTGAGTTTGACATTGAGTGCAAGAATAAAAAGGCAATCAAAGGGTAATTAATTACTAACTAACTTGTGAAAGCTCCTATTAAGGGTACTCAAGCTCTCAAGTTTAAATTTCTAGATGATTCTATCATGATGATATAATAAGCACCATAGGAACCTAAATAGTGGACACTCTATTTTGATGGATCATTCACATCTTGTAGATCTAGATCTAGCATATTGTTGATCACACCATAGGGGGATTTGATTCAAAAATAATTCCATATACAATTTCATTGTACAAATAATATGTCTGAGTATTAGGCATTGATTGTAGGGCTCCACCTTGATATACAATGGGATATTCAAAGATTAAAGGTCTATGGAGATTCATAGTTAATCATCAATTAGATCACTGATCAGTATGAAACAAGAGATGATAAACTTGTGCCTTACAAGAAAATTATTGATAACCTCAAAACACATTTTAAATCTCTACAACTTGAATAAGTTATAAGAGTAAACAATAGATCCACTGACCTAATGAAAATAATTGGTTCCATGATTCAAATGGATGGCAGTGCTAAAGAGTATCAATTCTTGATTGAAAATATTCTTCAGCCTGTGTATATTATAATAGATTTAGATAGGGTATACACCATTGTTGGTCCTAATCCCCCCCTTGAGCTACCATGATACCAAGATTTTTATAACTATTTCCATAGTCATGTCTTCCCCATCAACCTTTTCAATAATCAAAAAAAAAAATTCCTTCATCACTTAACACAATATACTCTCCTTGGAAACATGCTTTATCATAAAAGCTATGATGGAATTGTTGACGCTGGAAAGTGTACCCAACGGCAGGAACACGGATTCCTGCCCTCTCCCCGCAACATGGAAACCCCTCTCTTGCCTGTGGGACGGCGAAGCAGGAGAGGAGAGTCTCTAGATATGGGCTAGTTCCCTATGATGTATCTTGTTTTTTTCAGGTAATGAAAAATATAGATATATAGGTATACACTTGGGGGGGGTGAAAAGAGAAAGAGAAAAGCTTGAAAACAAACAGCCTACTCTAAAGGAGGTGATACACCAAAAACATAAGTGACCTTCCAGATCCACTCTCAGAATCAGGGGAAATGCAAGTATACTCTACACATCTGGTAGAGGGATCAGGCTGCTAAGACAAAGGGGGAGGCTATAATGGAAAATACGTCACAGAGGTTTACCGAGGTGCTGTGGAATGCACACTTGCAAGCAACTTACTCTGTTCTGTCCTTCTCAAGTATTGCTCTTCTCCTTTCAGCTGTAGCACCGGTCCCTGTAGATCGCTGGTCTGTTGGTATTACCTGTGAAAGCATGGAAGATAATGACTAAACACAGATGGTACTCAGGGCATACACAGCAAATCAATCCAAGATGGAGGTAAAAACTATATTTTTATTGATTCAGGTGGGAAATTTGCAGAGCAGTGCTCTTTACAAAAGTCAGGAAGATCTCTAGAAAATGACTAAGTCCTTGTATTTATAGCAGAAGAGCCAAGAGAAGTCTCATTGAAAAGTGTGAAAAACACTATTGATGACGTCACAAGCCTGCCAAGACCATGCTGGTTGCCTCATTTTGCGTGCTGGTCTTCTCCTCTGGCGGCTGGGTGGGTTTTTTCTTGTGCACTGTAGGGGAATTTTGCCGCCCTTATAGTGGGCAGTGATTTTTCCACCCTTTGCATGAACTTCATGTAGGAATACCTATCGATGTCAGCCGATAAGCTGCCGATGGCGGCAATCTTGCCGACGTCGGTTACAGTAAGCTGCCAACGTCGGTAGCGTTATACTCTGCGCGGCAATTTCTCTTTCCCCGCCATGGGGCAGGGTTTTCCATTTCACCGCCATGGGGCGGGGTTTTTCATTTCACCACCATGGGGCGGGGTTTTTCATTTCACCGCCATGGGGCGGGGTTTTTCATTTCACCGCCATGGGGTGGGGTTTTTTCAATTCACCGCCATGGGCGGGCTCTTCTAGTTTTTTTGCCTGTCTTTGTGCTGCCGACGTCGGTGGTTCTGCCGACGTCGGTCTCTGTAAGGTGCCGACGATAGTAGTATTGCCGATGTCGGCCGACGTCTTTGATTTTCTTGTGTTGTGGGTGGCGAATCTGTCGCCCTCTACGTTTTCTTCGTAGACGGGCTCATTTTACCTGCCCTTGTAGTGGGCGGCGATTCTGCGGCCCTCTGCATTTTTTTCTACCTCTTTTTTGACTAAGTGTCGAACACTCCATTTTTTCCCCTTCTTCTCTTGCGGACGTCTGAAGACTCTGTCCTTCACTGCCTATTCTCTGCAACGGCGCTGTCAAGACCTAAAAGTGGACCTTGCAACCTGAAATGATTGGGCCTGCGAAGCAGGTGTAGGAGGTGACCGAGATTTTGCCTGAGGGGCAAAATTGGGTCAACAAATTGGCGACTCATGGGGGAAGCGTGCCTGCTATGCTTAGAACCCAGTTGCCTTACATATCCATTGGGTGTGGAGTCAGATGGTGACTTTGAAGTGAGTTCACAACAACTTTGAAGATTCCAAAATCAAAAATACAGAATTTACCCCCACTGCCAAGGGAAACACACAAGACTAAAAACAACTAACTGTGTAAACTGCACTTAGGGAAAACAGGGAAGAAAGCAAAGGAAACTATGTACGGCAGAACCAAAAATTTAGTGACAATGCTTCAGGTGTATCCCATTGACTGGGATACGCAATTCTTCGCCATCCAACCTGGAGAGCTAGAACGCATTATGCTGCTTGCACTGAGTAATTATGTAAGGACCACTCCAGAGGGCATCAAATTTTGCATGTTTTCCAGGCTTAGCTCTATCTTCGTCCCATTTTAAGACAATGTCTCCTTCGACAAAACTCTTTGACAAAGACTTCTTGTCGAAATGCCTTTTCACCTGATGCTGGCAACTGATCATAGAGACCATGGCCTGGTTCCTTACCTCCTGGAGCTCCATTAGTTCACATAATCTGACCTCCATGCTGCTTCCTTCTTCTAGCTGCAGCTGATGTGTGAGGTCCAACGCTGGCAATTTGAGTGAGATAGGAAGCCTTGCTTCCCTTCCATACACAAGCGTATATGGAGAATTTCCGATTGATCTTTTCGGAGTGATTCGATTGGCCCATAGAGCTGTTTTCAACTTGGCATGCCAAGTTTTCTAATTTTCTTCCATGGTCCTCTTTATAATCTTGATCAAATTTTTATTAGTAGACTCAGCCAGTCCATTCCTCTGCGGGTAGTAATTTGATGAAGTGCTGAGGTATATACCATACCTTAGTGCCCATTCACTAGTTTTGGTTCCCAGAAAAGCCAAGGCATTATCTAAGATTATAGTGGCTGGGACCCCAAAACGTGTCACTAAGTCCTCATAGAAATCCAAGACTGCACTCTCATTTGCTTCCTTCAAAGCAATGGCTTCCACCCACCTGGTGAAATAATCCGTAGCAGTCAGGACCCACTTGTGTCCAGCACTATTGGGAGGGTTGATCATCCCTATGAAATCCAGGCCCCACTGCATGAATGGTTGCTCAACTTGAATGGGCTGTAGGGGCATGGCAGCCAATCACTGCTTTCTGTCAAAGAGTGCACACTTCTGACACTTCCTTACCCAGGCATGGGTATCTTTGAAGAGAGTGGGCCAGAAATAGCCAGCTCTCATTATTTTTGCTGCTGTGGTCTTAGGGGCGAAATGGCCACCTGCTGGCCCATTGTGAAACTCAGCCAATACCTTGTCAGCCTGACTGGAGTCAATGCATCTCAAGAGAACCCCAGAGAGATCCTTCCTAAATAATACTCCGTCAATCAAAACATAGGAAAGGGACTGAAGTTTAAAATACCTTCTTCCGGCCCTATCGAGACCCTGTGGACATTCGCCTGTAAGAAGGAAACGCCTCATGTCCAGTGTCCAATCTCTTACGACAGCTGGTTCTTCTGCAGTGGCTGCGTCATGGATCAGCAAGCTGTCTTCACCCCTTTGTCTGAAATCTGTGGCTAGCTGTTCACACAGGCCCCTTCCTCTAACCAACTTGGTGATTTTGATGTCTATGTCGTACTCCATTACCTTGGTGATCCATCCTGCTCTTTTCTCATTTAAGTCTCGATTGGTCAAGAAATCCTTGACGCCAAGATGTGGAACCATGAGATGGATCCTGCTGTTCGACAACATATATCTAAATTTCTTCAGGCTGCGCACTACTGCCAAGACTTGCTTCTCTACATAGGTGTACCTGGTTTCGAAGTCCTCTAACCCTTGGCTGAAAAAAGTGAGTGGTTGCTCGAGGTCATCACTGTTTGCTTGGGTAAGCATGGCAGATATTACTTCTCCGTTGCTGAAGGTATAGAGATTGAGGTCTTTATTGAAGTCGGGGCTGATCAGAGTGGGAGCCTGGGTCAAAGCCTGTTTGATAGCTTCAAAGCTATCCTTTCTTGGCGTTGTCCATTTGAATTCTTCACCCTTCTTTAGCAAGGAGGTTAGGGGTTTAACTATTTCAGCAAAGTTTGAAATGAACCTCTGAATGAAATTTATTCGGCTAAAGAAACTCTGCAGGGCTTTCTTGTGCTTCGGTAGGGACATCTCCAGAATGGAGCAGACTCTCTCTGGGTCAATAGACAAACCTTCCTTGGACACAATGTGGCCAAGAAGTTTCCCCTCATGAACCACGAATACACATTTCTTTAGATTTAGGGAGATGCCAAATTCCCTGCACCTCTCAAAAATCTCTCTGAGGTGCTTCATATGCTGTCCTGCCTCTTTGGAGAAAACCGTTATATCATCGAGGTACACCAGCACGTTCCTATTTATCAAACCACTGAAAGCCATGTCCATGGCTCGCTGGAAAGTAGCACCAGCATTGGATAGCCCAAAAGGCATCTTCTAGTAGGTGAACGTTCCCCATTTAGTGGTGAAGGCTATTTTGTATTGGTCACAGTCACGCACCAGAATCTGATTATATCCCGAATAGCCATCCAGGAGGGAGAAGCGTTTGGAACCAATTACCTTTTGAAGGATCTGCTCCATGTTTGGAAGGGGATAATGATCTTTTAAAGAGACTTTATTAAGGTCTCTAAAGTCAACACACAGCCTGATCTCCCCATTTTTCTTTCTAACTGGAACCAAATTAGCCAACCATGAGGAATGTTTGATCGGAAATATAATGCCAGACTCAATCAGCTTGGCCAATTCTTTCTACATAAGGAGCTTGACCATCGGGTTAACAGGTCTCTACTTTTGTGTGACTGGTTTTGCACCTTCATCTAATTCAATGGTGTGTTGGGCGAGCCTTGGATCGAAGCCTTTCAAGTCGCTATAATTCCAGGCAAAAATATCAGCAAACTCCTGGCACAGCAGAATGAAAGCTTGTCTTTCTTGAAACGTGCAGACCTTGCCAAGCGCCAGCAACTTATCCTTGAAGATTTCTACTTTTTCATAATTCTCCTCTTTGGTAGTGATACATGCTTTGTCATCTCTTAGTTGGTCCTCTCCGTTGAAAATACTTTCAAGTGTGATCAGACCCTTAGGGAGTTTATTGTTCTTCAATTGAATAATTTGATTTCCATATTGCTGCTGCAATTTTGCCTGATTGTGAACCGTAAATTCAGCTTCCTTCTTTAGGAAAAGGGCTATCTGTTGGTCGCTTTTGAAGACCTACCAATTTGTAACATTGTCTGGAATTGAAGGCCGGACCACCACTTTTAAATGGCGCAAACTGCAACCCCTGCTTATCTCTTTTGAAACATCAAATTGGGCACCAACAGCTGCCAATCTGTCAGCCTGCTTATTCTGTTCCCTGGGGATAGAGGTAATGTTAAGAGCAAGGAAATCCTCCATCAAGTCCCAGACTCTATGCTTGTAAGATTTCAGTAAGGAGTTCTTGGTCAGGTTCAGGCCTCTGATTTGGTTCACTATTAGTTCACTGTCCCCTAGGATTTGCAATTTTTTGATCCCTCTCTTTCTTGCCCACTCAAGTCCGTGAATCAAAGGCTCATATTCTGTAACGTTACATGTGCAAGAGAAATGGAAACAAAAAGCTGAAAAGTACCTTTCTTCAGAAGGAGAGACTAACATTACCCCACCACCAGCGCCCAGTTTGCTTCTGGAACCGTCAAAATATAGCTGCCACAGGCCAAGATCTTCTTTGTTTTCCTTCATTATATTGGGCATGACGGCACTCTCTTCATGCAAGCAATAGACGCCAAGGTCTGCCTCCTCAATAAACTTATAAGGATCGTGTTCAAAGTTATCACTTCCCCACTCATCCAAGAGTAGATCTGCGACTCCTTCAAGAGCAGAAGATGAGGACTTGTCTGTTTGAGAGTCTTCTGGATCAATGATAGTATAACTGACATTCGCTGCCTTGGGTGAATAGGACTCTAGGTGGTCCTTATAGAGTGGCTCGGATTCAATTTTCACTTTGGTCCCATACTTGGTTCTGAAAACCAGGTATGACCAATTTGCTACTAGATAACCACCTATCTTGGACGTAAAGTCCCTAGACAAACAGATTGCAAAATATGGAGGAACGTCTGCTACCACTATATCTTGAGGGATTGAGAATGTCAGGCAGGCATGCAATGTTAAACTCAATCCTTTCAGGACTCTGACTGTCTTTGCGGGTGTCCCATCTAGTTGCAAGACTCCTTTGTTCATTGCTTCGTACTTTAACCCCATCTTATTAGTAATGCATTTAGGCATTACTGAAGTGCTGGCCCCGCTATCAATTATGCAATTATGTACTAAGAAATCTCCTATGATCAAAGATACATAAAAAGGGGGAGTCTTTTCGTCTTTCCTTACCTGACCTGGAGTAGAAGGCTGCCCATTCATCATTAGGACGTTATTAGTGTCTGTTGGGATGGCCTGGCGATCTAGCTCATGCAATTCTTTCTTCAATACCTCCTTTTGTCCCGGAAGAGACAATGAATCCCATAGAGAAATGCTCACATGCAATTTCTTCATTTGATCAACTATATTAACTTAGGGACTGACTCCTTTCGCGTTTTCCTTTGGGCTGATCCTGGCTGGAGCTTTAGACTGAGGAGCTGGGGGTACAGATGGTTCACCGGAAATTGGGGCCTTTTGAAAAGGGTGTGGCGGAGGATTCGCTGCTGCCCGAGAGGAAGCCTGCACTTCTCTAACTGCTCTTCTTTTAAATCTCGTATTGGCCACAACGCAATTAACATGATTGCCTGCAGCGCCCCCATGATTAATTGCACAGAGCTCGCCCTCTTCATGATTTATCAGGGTAGAATTCGGCTGAGTCTGATTGTTGCTTGTGCTGGTTTGAGCTGGGAACTCAAAAAATTGAGAAAAATCAGCACCCTGATTTTCCAAATTTTGGAAAAAATTCATCATGTCATTCGGGTGGACAGCTTGCTCTTGACCTTGTCCCATGTTTGAACAACCTGGCTGCTCCTGCACTATATTGTTCTGTGTAGGTACCATGGCTTTAGATGACGAAGGAGGGCCTGAGTTATAATTTTGATAAGGCCTAGTTGTAGTGAGCTGCCCCTGACCTTGGTTATAATTTTGAAAGGGGGGTCTAGGGGCATGGCCATAATTTTGATAACTCTGGTTTGGCTTGTGGCTTTGAGCTTGCTGCCTTTTAAGGGCAACAAGTTCATTTGACATGCTCTGCAACAGGCCCTTAACTTCACTTAATTCATTGGATGGAACAGTAGTTGGCTTTTCAATGACAGGTAGGGGGGCAATTGTAGGAGAGACTGCTTGAATTGGGGGTAGCGGTTCTGGGAAAAGTGGCATGTGAGGTCTAGGGGCGATTTTCCCAGCTTGAATCAAGCAATTTTCGGCCGCAATGGCTATGTCATATGCAGCTGGCAGTATGTGTCCCCCCATAGATTGAATCATCATAGCAATGTCACTATTTAATGCTTTTAGATAGTACAAGAAAGTGTAGCTGGGGGTCGGCCTTACCAGGATGGGAATTCTATCCCATGTCTTTTGAAACCGCGTATTGAAGTCCTGCATATATTCATGCGGAGCTCTTTTTATAGTTGTCAGCTGCTCAGCAAGAGAGAGGCCATCACTTTTTTCCCCAAAACGATCAGTTAAACGAGTGCCCAATTCATTCCAAGAATGTATGGAATCCACAGGCAAGGTGCCGTACCAGTCGAGAGCTTTCCCTTTCAGAGACAAGGCTAACAGTCTAATGGCAATATTTTCTTCTGTTATATTATGAATATTGCAAAGGTTGGCAATATTTTTTATATGCTCAACAATTGTAATAGGTCCCACTCCATCAAAAAAAGGCACATTTTTTAGAGCTGTTCCGGGGATCGGATCATAGCGTGGGAGGTTTAAAGGGCTTTCACCACGAAAAGCTGCAAAAGGCAAGGCCATGGCTGGAACAGGTTGTATTTGTGGCTGAGCTGGGTTGGTGTTCCTAGCAACAGGTCTAGGAGGATTTATCAGTGGATAAGGGTGAGTTCTTCCAAACCTGAGTCTTTTAGCGGATTTTAAAGGTAGTTCAACGAACTCAAAGGGGACCCTTCTTGAAGCTGACCTGGTGGTAACTTTTGGCATAGAAGTTAAGTAACTGGTCTTTAAAAAAAGGAACTGAGCTCTTACCAGTGGAGTTGCCAGATGCTGGAAATCTTGAAAATCACTATAGCAGGACCAACATCAATCTTGAAATACTACTGTGTTAGAAACTTGATAAAATTGCAGTCCCACCGGGCGTGCCAGAACTGTTGACGCTGGAAAGTGCACCTAGCAGCAGGAACACGGATTCCTACCCTCTCCCCGCAACATGGAAACCCCTCTCTCACCTGTGGGACGGCGAAGCAGGAGAGGAGAGTCTCTAGATATGGGCTAGTTCCCTCTGATGTATCTTGTTTGTTTCAGGTAATGCAAAATATAGATATATAGGTATACACTTGGGGGGGGGTGAAAAGTGAAAGAGAAAAGCTTGAAAACAAACAGCCTACTCTAAAGGAGGTGATACACCAAAAACATAAGTGACCTTCCAGATCCACTCTCAGAATCAGGGGAAATGCAAGTATACTCTACACATCTAGTAGAGGGATCAGGCTGCTAAGACAAAGGGGGAGGCTATAATGGAAAATACGTCACAGAGGTTTACCGAGGTGCTGTGGAATGCACACTTGCAAGCAACTTACTTTGTTCTATCCTTCTCAAGTATTGCTCTTCTCCTTTCAGCTGTAGCACCGGTCCCTGTAGATTGCTGGTCTGTTGGTATTACCTGTGAAAGCATGGAAGATAATGACTAAACACAGATGGTACTCAGGGCATACACAGCAAATCAATCCAAGATGGAGGTAAAAACTGTATTTTTATTGATTCAGGTGGGAAATTTGCAGAGCAGTGCTCTTTACAAAAGTCAAGAAGATCTCTAGAAAATGACTAAGTCCTTGTATTTATAGCAGAAGAGCCAAGAGAAGTCTCATTGAAAAGTGTGAAAAACACTATTGATGACATCACAAGCCTACCAAGACCATGCTAGTTGCCTCATTTTGCGTGCTGGTCTTCTCCTCTGGCGGCTGGGCGGGTTTTTTCTTGTGCACTGCAGGGGAATTTTGCCGCCCTTATAGTGGGCAGCGATTTTTCCACCCTTTGCATGAACTTCATGTAGGAATACCTGCCGACGTCGGCCAATAAGCTGCCGATGGCGGCAATCTTGCCGACGTCGGTTACAGTAAGCTGTCGACGTCGGTAGCGTTATACTCTGCGCGGCAATTTCTCTTTCCCCGCCATGGGGCGGGGTTTTCCATTTCACCGCCATGGGGCAGGGTTTTTCATTTCACCGCCATGGGGCAGGGTTTTTCATTTCACCGCCATGGGGCGGGGTTTTTTCAATTCACCACCATGGGCGGGCTCTTCTGGTTTTTTTGCCTGTCTTTGTGCTGCCGATGTCGGTGGTTCTGTCGACGTCGGTCTCTGTAAGGTGCCGACGACGGCAGTATTGCCGACGTCGGCCGACGTCTTTGCTTTTCTTGTGTTGTGGGCAGCGAATCTGCCGCCCTCTGCATTTTCTTCGTAGATGGGCTCATTTTACCCGCCCTTGTAGTGGGCGGCGATTCTGCCGCCCTCTGCATTTTTTTCTGCCTCTTTTTTGACTAAGTGTCGAACACTCCATTTTTTCCCCTTCTTCTCTTGCGGACGTTTGAATACTCTGTCCTTCGCTGCCTATTCTCTGCAATGGCACTGTCAAGACCTGAAAGTGGACCTTGCAACCTGAAATGACTGGGCCTGCAAAGCAGGTGTAGGAGGTGACCGAGATTTTGCCTGAGGGGCAAAATTGGGTCAACAGGAATATTTCTTCATTATTTATCTTTGGGAGAATCTAGGCTGGTACTAAAGGATGTTCATTAAGGAATGTGTGGGGCCCACACCAATAGTGTAGTCCTAGTAAAGAAGCTCCTCAGAATAGACTATTAATGGCCCAAAATGAAGATCAATGCTTGTAACTATGTGAAGAAGTGTGTTCTTTGTCAGTAGCATGAAAACTTGATACACACACCTTTACAACTATAGCCGATCACAACACCATGACCATTCTTAATGTGGGCTCTTGATCTCATCAAAAACATTAACCCAACATCTTCAGATGGCCTTAAGCATATTTTGACTGTAATCAAGTATTTTACCAAGTGGATTAAGACCATTCCTCTCACTTATGTTATTGTGAAGTAGACAACCAAATTCATTCATTACCACATCATCTATTGATATGGCACCCCAACCCATATTATATCTAATAATAGTGGATCTTTTTAAAACTAAGATGTGAAATCTCTTTATGTGAAATTCAAGATCAAGAACAAGAAATCAACTCCATAAAATCCATAAGGCAATGAATAAGCTAAGGCATAAAAAAACCATTGTAGCCATATTAAAGAAGATTATCAATGACATTGGCCTTAATTGGCACTTACAACTCTTTCCTACCCTTTGGGGTTATAGAAACAATCATCAAACCCAAATTGGAGCCACTCCATACTCCCTTATTTTTAGTATTGAATCTATTATCTGAGTAAAGATTGAGATAATATCATTATGAATATCACTAGAGCAAATTGAAGATGATGAAGACTATAGGGCCTCACAACTATAAGAACTAAAACTTCTTAATGGTAAGCACTTGGCTGCCCTAAAAAAATTGTAAGCCTATCAAAATAGATTGCAAAGAAGCTATACTAAGTGAGTTCTCCCTCAAGAGTTTGATATTGGTGACTTGTTTTTGAAAGAGAACCAAAAGAACATGAATGCTAAATGCAAAAATAAAGGTAAGTTTCAGCATAATTGGTTAGGACCATATATTTTCATGGCAAACTATAGATCAGGGGCATATCGGCTAGCTAAACCTAATGGTGAAGAAATTCTAGAGCCCATGAACATCATACACCTTAAGAGGTTTTATGCATGAATAGCTTTGAGCCATTATCTACAAGACCCATGACTTGGGGGCAACTTATGATAAAGTAATTTTATCCCACCATTTTATCCTACCTTGAACACATTTTATACTACCTTGGCCCACACTTCATGACTCTAGACAATAAAGGCTTTGAATCATTGGCACTTTGAACATATTTTATCCTATCCTAGACTGTTCTAGAAAGAGAACCATGTTCTTTATCCCACTCTAGACCATCCTTGTGTTGGACCCTATTCTTTGGACCATTCTCCTTGAGAACCATATTCTTTGTTGTGTCTTGGGCATGTTGTAAGCTTGAACACTTGTTATCCCTCAAGTAATTATGATATTGATTATGTCTCATGAAGATTATGAACATCCTCAATGCCAGTTATATAAATTAGTTTAGCTAGGATAGTATTTTGTAGCTTCAGACAAGTGAACAAGAACATCTTCTCAATTTGAGACCTTTGCCACACTATTAAAAATTAGTGAATATAGATAATTATTTGAAGTTACTTCATGCTGCACACTATTATAGATTATATTTGTTACTATTTGTAGGCATTTTTTGTCTTATCAAGATCCTCACTCTCACAGATTTATGAGCATGGGCCATTACAACTAGATTAGTTATTTTATTGGAACCTCTAATATTAGACATGCATCTCCTTGATTAGATGGTCCCACCTTGTGTATATTTTATCCCAAAAACACCAAAAATATTGGAAATACTTTAGAAATACCAAAAACATCAAAACACGATCCAAAAAAGAATAAAAACATTGTCTCACACTTCTATACATTTGTACATTACCATCCCACCATGTCATGTTCTTGCCATTTTTCAAGCAAAGAGACACCAGTTCATCTTGTCTCATGCACTTTCCATTTTTCAAGATCATTCTTTCTCATCCCATCAACTTGTTGTTTGCAAGACCGTTCTCATTTTTTTAATCATATCTTCAATTTATTCTATAACATTAATCATGTTGGTTTGATCATCATTTTTCTTCTATCCCATTTCTTGGGAGAACTACATTTGGCCTAAAGTTCATGTTAGAACATGCATCCATAGAACTATGTAGACAACATCCATTTGTATTGTACATCTAGACTCAGCTTGGCCAACCCCTTCTTTTTATTCACTTCCCCCATTTCTTATATCATTGTTCCCTTTAATTAGGGAGAAATTATTCTGTCATTTTTCTTTATTATATTATGGTAGAAAGTAACACCTCTACCACACATGCATGAACATTTGCCTTTAAACTACAGTAACTTGGTTTTTTATTTGATTTTTTTTGGTGTTTTGTTGTGCTTTCACACCTCTCCTTTTATTTTTTCTCATTTTCTCTTTTTATTACTTCTTGTCTCATCTTGTTCTTGTGTTTCCATGTATGTTTTTACTTTTCTCTTTTGTGTTTCAGAACATATTGATGATTCACATGGATCTTGATTATTTATATCTTGATCCTATGTTAGTAAGTTGTTTTTGGACCATTTTGTTTATTTGATTATTTTTAGTGTCTTATTTTTTCTATTTGATTTTGCTTTTCTCTTTTGTGTTTAATAATGTCTTGATGGTCCACATGGATCTTGATTATTTATATCTTGGTCTCATGTCTTTAAGATGTTCTTGCTTTTTGTTTTTAAACATTTTTATTCCTACTTAAGTCTTGATTGATCATATATTGATTTCAAGTTAGGTTCATTTATGTTTATGTTTATCTTTGTCTTTGTTTTTTTAATTTAAATGTAAATAGCTATAACTCTAGTTTTAGAATATTATGTCATTCTAATTTATTAATACTTATGATGCATAATTTATTTTGGTATAGAAAGCATGTTGTGTTTAGGTTTCAATAGCTTAAACATCAACACAACTTTGACGAATGATTCTCAAGAATAATTTGCATAATTTAGGCTCATAATATGGAATTAGGCATCTTGGTAACATGTATTTTAACACTCGACTCTATTCTTAGACGTGCCTCTCTTTGCATACATTGTGAGTCTAATCAATTCTTGGTTAGTTTTCATCATTCCTCATTCCATTCTATCCCAAACTTAGGTGAACTACATTGGCCTGAAGTTCATATTGGAATATGAGTCTATGGAACTATGTAGGAAATGTCCACTTTTATTATGCATTTGGAGTCAGCTCGACCATCTCCATTCTTATTTTAATCTATCTCATCACTTTGTGCATTATCATATGCTAGGTTTATGTGGCTTTCTAATATATTACACCATCACATGTACATTTGTTCCCATTCACTTTAACCTATTTATTAGATTGTATCCTTGAGATATTTTGCTTGCTAATTGCCCATACTAGGGCACAACATCTGAACAATGTTAGAATCAAATCATCTCTATAGGGGCAACCCATTATTTATTTTTTATCAAATGTTCAAAATTTTCCCTATTAGGGTAAAAATATTTTATCACGATCACATTTAATTTATTGGGGAACTTCTTATTATCTTCTCTTTGGAGACCCCATTCTAGTGGTGCTTCCCTTCATGAAGCAAAACATTTTATTGATCAATGCTTTAAGCATGCAACTTTTACTCTCAAATTAGGTACATTTAAAGTGTGTATCTTACATTTATGGATTATATATTTTCCATTCCACCTATATTATAGGGCCTATTATAAATCTAGTTATATTTTGATAATTGATGGTAATCATGTGTACACGTTTTAGCTCATCTAGATGTGATCTATTCCATGAGTTAATCTCTCACTTTCTCTCTCTTTTCACGAGTTAATCCTTCTCTTTCATCCTAGTATGTCCTCTCAAGGGGGTATCATGGGTATATTATAATTTATTCTTGAAAATTATTTTCTTTGAAAATACGTTGCTTTACCTGAATGTCTCACTATGCCCTCTCACATAGGGGAAAAATGTAGACATCCAATTTCTAACACCATTTGTGTTAAAATTGTCAATATTACTCAAATTGCACTCAAATGCACATTTTTAGGTCAAAATCATTAAAACACCCTAAATGGTTTGAAAGTTTTATTTAAAAGTGCTAATTTAGGTCAAAGTACCCTGAAATGGGGCAATGCAATTTATGAAACAACTAGCTTTGATAAGATCATTTTGAGTCAAAATTTAGGTTTTGCACTTAGGTGTCTTGGATTGCTCATTTATATAAAATATCTTGCATGAGACATGTGACCTTGTTATTTGGTTTTGACAACAAACTAAATGGGTTAACAGATCCAATACATCTAACATCAACTTCCAATTCTAATTTAGTCAAATTTTGAGCCAAAAATAGGACATTCTAACCATTTTGATTAATTGAGGGCCAATTTACAAATAATTACACAAATGTTGATTAACCTTGTTTAAAGATAATTGATCCAAATAAAGAGCTTAAGTGGATTTTCCATGAGATTTATTGAATATTTATTTTTGGAAAATGATTTCTATTAATTGCATCACTTAATGACATCATTTCTTGGAAAGACATCCCTAGGACATAAATACATAAAATATCAAGATTATGGGTCTCCCATGCCTCATTAAAACCTTCCATTCCTCTTAAATGCCCCTCTATCCCAAATATTGATGATATTATTTATGAATTTTAATTACATAATTAATTTAATCCTTAGCCACGCATCTCAATCTTGAGATGGATAGTTCAGGTTGATTCTGATCAATCTCAAAAATCTATAAATAGAGAGGCCATGAACATAATTTTTAAGATTTATTTGTGCAAAGTTATAATGAAAAATTATTTTCACAATACTTTGTATTTTATCATTTATTTTATTAGAAAGCTTCATTGATAGGCTAGTTTAGTGATTCCAAATCATAAGCTTAGGTTTTACAAGGAGTTATTAAGACATTGGGGGAGTTGGCCACTATTGTTGTTGAAGACAAGAGCTCTTGATCAAGGGAGAACATGATTTTTAGATGTATTTTTATGATAAATCCACTTGGGAAGGTAATATGACATTGTTTTTTTTCATAGTGTTTCTTATTATTACTTGCAATTCGCACATGAATATATAGGCTTAATTCGATTTACTCATGTATTTTTCCTTTGATTTATTAGACCAATTTTTGAATAATAATTTTATGTAATCCTATATACACATATTTGTCATGAGATGTGTTTTAAGGTGAAAAAAAACTTGTACAAACCCCTTTAAGAACACATATATTCCCCTTGAATTAAACTGGTCTTAATTAACCATTGATGACATACAGTTAGACTGAGATACATTGTAATAAACTTTGTGTTGGACTCAAATGTGTTTGGGAATGGTTTTTAATGATGAAATAACGTATAAAAAACCTAATTTAGTAAATATATCCTTTAATTTATTGACAAGAATGGAAAAAACTATGTAACCCCTATTTTTTGAGGATGGTACAAAGTTAAATGAATTGAGATCTTGTGCTTGTGAATGAGTTAAGGGTTTTTTAAATGTGCTCATTAAATGTAAGAGTTGTATTATCCTTAGACAGACCTCAATCAAAAATTTATTTGTCTTGAAATGGTTTTAGGAGAAAGATATTGAATTAGTTACCCTCTCGACATTGACAGTTGAAGGAAACCCTAGTTTTTAGGGTTTTGCCTATTTAAGGATATTTAACCCTTGGAAATCTATGAAAATTTGTAATTTGGATTATATTGAGGTGTTATAATAAATGGAAGTGGTTTTAAGTTTTTAGAGACCGTAAAAATACAAAAATAAGATAATATGCTAATGCTAGGCCTAAAGAATGGCTAAAAGAATGAGGGTGATATAAAAATAAGAAGATTTGTCCAAAGAAGAGGGTTGAAAAGTGTTTGATTGAACTAAAAGAACCTAATAGGTATCTAAAAAGGTAAATGGTTTATATATAAAGTCCATACATATTTGAGACTAAGGAGGTTTACGCAAATAGAGGGTTAATTAATGAGAGGCCTAAAGAAGGAAGTACATTTTCCTTGAGAGTTATGTCAAAGGGTTAATGTGAGAGTTGTATGGGAAAAATGGGTCCCTAAATATATAGTTAATTTTTAGTGAAGGTTTGTCATATGCTTCCAACAAGGAGCTTTACCCAAAAATAGGGCTAGTAGGAAATAAAGGCTAGGAAG
The DNA here is from genome assembly GCA_037957365.1 of Torreya grandis. Classification (NCBI taxonomy): domain Eukaryota; kingdom Viridiplantae; phylum Streptophyta; class Pinopsida; order Cupressales; family Taxaceae; genus Torreya; species Torreya grandis. The sequence continues at coordinate 929,018 of JARHVA010003521.1, forward strand.
AAGTTTGATTAAAGTAAAAGGAACTGTCCATTGGATTTGATGATTTGAACAGGGATAAGAGAGAGTGCTAAAGAGAGAGGAGGAGTTAGATGAGATTGGAAGCATCAGGGAGAATGAATGAACTATTGATTTCAAAGAGAAGATTGAATTAAGGAGATAGGCAATGTTTGGTAAGGAAAGTTGATATAGCTCTACATTAATCAAACTTCAAAATTAGATTTTTTTTCAGTAGATTTTAATTGTTCAACATCTAGACTAAGTGTTTGACAAAATGGCATATTCATGTTTCTCTATTGTCTAAATATGTGTGAGGGTTGAAAACAATTATTTTTTGGTTGATTTGATGATTGGAGAACATAATGGGACCATTTTAGAATTTGGTAAATGCATTTTATCATTTTAATCTTATTTTCATGCTTTTGAATGGGTGGAAACAATCCAAGTCTTTAAATAAAGAGGGATTTTGGTCTTTTGATGTAAGTACAAGGGTGTCATTAGCTTGACTCATATACTTAATTGCATTAATATGTTTCAAGTGAAATGGATATTTTTTTCTAATTGGTATTGGTCCTTATAGTAATATCGATGGAATGAGTTCTAAATGTGGTATTATTGGTTTTGGAATTGGTGAGATTATTTTGATATTTTATGGGATGCTTGTGGGGTTAGGTGACAGGGTTAAAAATGGTGATAAGAAGATCATGAATAAGGTTAAACTAATTAAAGCAAATTTACAAGTGGGAGGGAAATAATATTAGAGGAAAAGGTAAATGTATTATAGTCTTTGTTTTGGGAAACATTAGTGACTATTATAAACCTTATCTATTTGGAAATTTAATTATAAATGTTGATGGCTCAAAATGACACTCTAACATTAAGGGGATATTGTTATCAATTTGCATAGCTAAGATCATAATAAATAATCAAAACTCTCCTTACACCTATCACATTAGTATGAACTCAAGATTAGTAAGTTTTTGAAAATCCATTACTGGGTTAGATAAAAACACTACCAAAACACTATAAACCTTAGCTAATAATACTTAGACAAAAAACATTACATAGTGACATAGATCATTAATGAATCTAATATCATTTTAAAACACCAAAATAATACTTATTGTACCATTTACCCAAAAATATTAAAGCATAAGATAAACCATGTAATCCTTGCCTCCAATGAACTGATTATGATATCATTTTCTCTCAAGGAATTTTTTTATTGATAGTTGATTTAACTTTTTAGGGGTTATGGAGTTTAAAACCTAGGTTATTAAGGGGATAAGTATAGTAAATTAGGGTATAAAATATGCAATAAATAAAAATAATGATTTGTAACTAAATTTACCTTGTTTGACCTTTCTAAAAATAATGACAAATGATGCAAACAAGAACTTCACTAAAAACAAATTGAAATAGATAATTTGGGGGTTGAAAAATGGCATAGAAGTTGATCAGGGTGTCATAAATAAGATCCAAGTGTCAAAATACTTCATGGATAATATCTCATAAATTAGACAATAACACCAATGGTACTAGTGTCATACTTTGGAACTAATGTCCTATTTCTAAAAGATTTTTGGGTTTGACCATGTTTTATTCTAGATTTAATCCAAATTTTAAATCTGTATAATCAATAATTTTTTGTGTAGCTTTATTTTACTCTAAAAACCCTAAGTTTTCATGATTTTAAGGTTTTGAATAAACACCATGAGAAAAAAGGGTTAGTGGGTTTAATGTGTTGGATGTGTCATCCACACCCTTGTGTGGGCACACTGCCTACATACCAATACTATGAGGGATCAAGCCCAATGTAGTTCTCCCATCTAAGTATTTGGTGAAAGTGCTAGTATGAGTGTCAGTGTGAGTGCCTTGAGTGAGGCATGAGACTAGAAATATGTGTGTTCTAAGATTAGTAGGGATGTAGATGACTATATGAAAAAGTAGGGTAGAATAGGGTGTAATAACCTTGTTTGTGCATAACTTGTTTTAAGTTTATTTGTGTGTATTTACATCTAATTTCCATATAGTAAATAAATGGTTAAAATTCATGTATATTTACATTTCTAATGCTTATGTAGGGATTACAAGAGGTCTAGGATGACCCTAGGTGGTTTTTTATTTAAAAACATATCTATTGGTGATAAAAGGTGGGAAAAAGACAATACAATCCAAATTGGGACACTAACACAATTGGTTTTAATGTCTAAATTATGGTGCTAGTGTCGAGCTAACAAAACCTAAGGCACTAGGGTCTAGGATGCTAAAGTGAAGGTTTATGAATACTTTAGGGATGTTTAATAATGTGTAAAACCCACATAAAGGTTGGATAAATGTTTTAATAGGCCCTAAGATAGGTCTAGGGCTAAGCTAGGGATGGATGGTCTCAAGTAACAATCTTAACACTCAAGTGTCATTTCTAGATGATTACATGTACCCCCCATTTATTCTAGAAATGTTTCAAAGTGAAATTACTAGGATAAAGGAAAAAGAAGCATACCTAAACTTACCTAATAGGTGAATCTCATGAATCTAGATCTGAGTATGTGAAGCATGCTTCATTGTGTGTCCTTTAAATCAAACATGTATAGATTAGTCCTTAGTTATGAGATATCAAAATAAAAGACAAAACTAATTAAAGAGATAAGAGAGGAAAGGAATTAATACACCTTACTGGATATATGAACCAATGCATAATCTTGGTAAGAACCTATGTGCATGTGTAGATAGTGATCAATTGATGAGTAAATTGGACTAAGTTTATGTCTTGTTCAATCCCCATTTGTGGGTGGCTCAATAACTAAAAAATACTATGACTCCATTATTTGTGGGTGGCTCAATAACTCAAACAGACTATGACTCCATTATTTCCCTCCCCTTCTCAACAAATCATGACCTATGAATAGCTTGGTTTGGACTGATAGTGTCCAACCCTCTCCTATAGGTGGTTGAAAAACTCAAGTAGACTATGAATTCATCATTACCTACCCATGTGTAGTAAATTCATATATAAATAGATTATATAATATAAATAAATATGTGTAACTATAATTAGAACTATACATGTCAACTCTATGGCCATTTGGGAACTTTAGAATGTAAAACAACTCTGGGCCACTTGAGAATTCCAACCACTATAGATGGAGTAAGGAATAAATATGGTGTGTAACTTAGGACATGATGTATAGTGTGTAAAAAATAGAGAATGACATGGATCTTGTCATTCCATTTGATCAACTGGCACACATGTGAGCATAAAGAAATAATGTGTTATGCACATGCCCCCAAATTTTATATATAAGTATATGGATTCTAGATTGAGATGTAATAATTTGTATGAGTATCTAAAATTTAAATATGAATGATCTTGTTGTGCATGATACCCCCAATCTAAGCACACTGGTATGAATCTATGCTAAACTAAGTCAAAATTTGTAATCTATAATTGAACATGTGCAAACTTGGACTTTACCTAATGTATTTTTATAGACAATCTAGAATTTCCTAAAATTGAGGCTACTAGATAATAATGACATATCTTGGACACTTATTCTAGTCATGACAGTATCCTAATCTGGGTACTAATGTCCAAATGTTCTAATTTATGTGTAACTAAAACTAGTCATTGTGTCACTATTTTACATTATATTTTCTTTAAACTAATTTATGTATTTTATGCTTGTGTGCTAAAAAATGTACTATGAGTGCATTTAGATAGCCTTATATCTTCTACAAACCTCTACAAATGCTCTTATTTTTAGGGGAGTTTTTAAACCTATTTAAGAACTATTCTCAAGAGAAAAATCTCTATAAAATGTGTGTTACCCAAAGCATATATGATATTTGTGTAATAAACCAATATAATGTGCATACATGACATTTAAATGTAAGATAATATAAGCATAAGTTTGTAGTGTATGATGTATGTTAGATATATCATTCAAAATGCTACCAAGAAAGATATAATAAAGAATAGGAATTTTTTTTGAGTAATAACTGATTAGCTATCTAGTGAGATGGGTCATGAGGTATATCATGACACCCGAGGAGGAAGGGGGAATGCATGAGGTCCCTTATGACATATAAAATTGAAGTGTGTAACAAGAAAGAGACAAGTTTCATGGCCATGAAATCTACAATAAAACATACATACAACACACATGAGGCATGCAAAGTAGGCCAAGGGGCCATAATACAATGGACATGGGCACATGTCACTAAATTTGAGAAATCAAGACATACAAGGACATGTTGAAATGTCCAAACACACAAACATCAAACAAATTAGATTAGAGCCACATAGAAGGACATGCTCAAATGTCTACATATATAATTAGGAAGACATACACAAGGATATCAACACATATCCAAAGTATACATAAAATGAAAGGAAGTGGTGTAGAGCCATAAAATAATGGCATATTTAAATGCCTTCAAAAGATGTATAAGCATAGAGACACAATCAAGTCTAAACTAGGCAATCTAGAAATGAAAATATGCATGAACATGTGGTACAAATCTATATAAGAGAAAATATGTACCCAATTTGAGTCTAGATTAGTAGTAGTCAGTAGTGAATCTAAGTAGTGTAGGATAATCAATATCAAGATATAATAGTGTTAAATCTATGATGTAGAGTTTAAGAAGGTGTAACTTGGTAATCAAAACTATGTATAAGATGCCCCCAAATGGGTAAATGTATCAAATGAATAACTTGTGTATCTATGTATATGCCCCTTGTGGGTAGATAGTATCAAATGTAGATGTATGTGGTGGACCTAGGTCCTATAAGCATCTACAAACACTTGACAAGATCAAGTGAAGAATGCATGTATGATAAAAATTTACTATACTAAGATAGCTAGCATATGTTATGTCTAAAAAAATATAAGAAATGTAGACATGGGGATGCATAAAATCTATAATTTGAATTTTTTGAGTAAATATTTGAATGTTTTTATTTTTTAACATATTATATTATATTTTTATTTTAGGAATATAAATATGTACAAGCAACATTAAAATGAAACTATATACAAGTATCAAGGTAAGAGGAACTATGTACAAGTAGTGAGGAACATACTAGTCGATGAGTCTCATGGGAGACTCACTATCAATGTGGCTGGTGTCAAAAGTAGGAATGGTAACCTCTCATGCATTATGATTTATACGCTATAGTTTAATTGAATTGCATTATGAATTTGAGTATTGTTCATTGTCTGTATCATAATGATAATAATAATAATAATAATAATAATAACCTAGATTGTTCCACTCATCATTATCATCTTGATTTTGAATTAATGGAATGGTAGTGTTGAATTCTATTGTATCTAGATGAGCATAGGGAATCACCTCATAATATGAAATTGATATTTTAAAATTGTGCTTTGTAATATCTTTTGTGATTGTGTCCTTTGAAATTGTGCTTATTGTAGGCATATGGTGCTTTGGGGGCTCTTTTTTATAAATCCTCTTTTGAGAATGCTTATTGGCTTAGCATGATTTTGACTTTGTAACTTAAGTTCTTGCTATTTTTGTAATATTTCCTATGTATCTAGATATTTTTCCTTGATAAATTATATCTATGAATGATTTGACTTTGGATGTTTAATAACTAAAAAACCTTATTGACCAACATTATTAGTTACTAGAATAGATTAATGATGCCTTGAGAATGTTTTCCCAACCCTTGATCATGATAATCATACTATTGTAGATACTTTTGACCAAACCCATACTTATTTGAAATCAAAACCTCATTATGGAGAGGTATATTTGTATATTTTACTTGTTTTATCTATACTTGTACTATTTATTTCTCTAATTTTTCTTTGTGAACTTTTTGTTGTTATGAGTTATGCTTTGGTAACCACTTTTATACTATTTCTAAATTTGACCCTTTGTAAATATGTTCCTATATCATTGTGGATTTCTTCACTAATTTATATTGTATAGGTTCTTAATTAACAATTATGTTTTTTATATGATTTTTTAATGCCAAACATGAATCTGTGTGATGAACATGCATTCTATGGTATGCAAAATAATATATGGATCTCCTTAATGGATGTAAACGAGGTAGGTTAATCAACTTAAATTTAATCATTTAACTTAAAATATCACTTGAACTTATATTTCATATTTTAATACTTTTTGAATCACTATTTATATATGCACTTTGTTGTGATTTTTTAATTTGATATGTAACATTGCTTGCCATAAATTGAATAGGTAAATATGCATACACATGATTGAACTAGTGTGCCTTAGAGGCTTTTATTTTTTAATATAATTTTTTAATTCTATAATATTTTCATGTAATAGATGATTCTAATTTTGTAATTCTATAATTATATTTCTCATATTGATAATTTGATCACATAGAGTCTCATAAGAGTAAAACCCAGTGGCTTTTGATTAAACATGTAGGCACACACCCTATAGATAATATATGGGAAATAAAGGGTTTGAATGATGGATAGGCTGAGTATATACATTTAAAACAATAGTATAGGCTACCTCACCTCATGAAGGAGTGATATCATAGAATTGGTTAGAGGGAAAGTAGATATCATCCTCTTGGAGAGGAGGAGGAAAAGAATATTATTTATCCATGAAATTTGGCAATGAAACTTAGAATAGGGATGCTAGTGTTGAGTATTGTCATTGATGTCAAAGGTGCATCTTGTGAAGGTTGATGTCAAAGGTGATTTAAGGATAGTTGGCAGTGTGTGATGTTAAAAGGTGCATGAAATAATGTTTTCATAAGAGAGAGTTGTCATGAGAGAAAGATTAAGAGATAATTTTAAGGCAACTAATGTCTTATGTCTTCATAAAGGTATAAGTCATTGATGTCAATTGCATAGGAAGCCTAGTCATGATAGAAGAGATATATGCATGGTGAAATGAATGAAAAAAATAATGTGAAGTTTGTATGGAATTATTTGAGCATGTGAATAAGGTATAGAATCATTCATGAGAGTTTCAAGGTGAGCCTATAGGGATAGAACCTTTAGTTTAAGTCTACACCCAGATCACTCTTAGACCCTACCTAGATTAATGAGGTATGAAGATTAAATTTCAAGGAAATTATACATATGTGAGCATTGAAAAAGGTAATATAATCTATTTTAGGTATGATCACAAATTTTTAGGTCAATATTTGAAGGAAAAGTGCATGAATGACCATTTTAAGACTTCTTAAGCTCATAAAATGAGGTCTCAAACCTGAGAAGTACTTCTAGACATTTTTTGGCCTATGTGACATTTTTATAAGATTTTTATATGTTAAGGATAGGTGTTAAAGGGTCCTAGATAAGATCTCTAGGCATTAGTTTTGGATTTAAGTGGTAGTCCTTTATGAACAATCATTAACACTAAAACTTGTGTTAAACCTCCTTAAAACCATAATAAGTACTTGATATGAAATATTTTGTTAAAAAAAGGTCAATATGGATTAAAATTGCTATATAATATATTGGATAATGTAGTAAAATCTCTTAGGTACCTCTAGGTGGTGTTGGTTAGTCAGATGAGAGAGAAAATGTATAGATACAGAACTATTTATCAAGAAATTACTATAGATCTCAAAAGTTGAATTGGGAAAAAAATTAAAATGGATGGTAGAAGAAGATATAGAATAATTTTACATGTATATGATGATTTATAGATATAATTTATCCTTCACATGTTGTAAAGTAAGCCAGTCGTAGACAGACTTAATGGTGTGAATAGTGTAAAACCCAGGCAAAGATGAAGAGATAGATTTGAGGGTCTATGCATGATTGATTGATGAAATAAAATGAATGAATAATTAATATATGAATTGTATGTAATTATAATTCTTTTTATAATATTTATAGGTTAGTGTATAATGTGAAAAAGTTCATTAAAAAATGGCCTATTTGGTTTAGTAGGACTGTGAGATATAAGGTCCAGGAATTAGTTTGCAAGAAAAATATTTGCCATTAAACCATATGATTTTTATATTTGAGGATGTTATAGAGATATTATATAAATTATTTTATCCATAATGATTCATGACAAGTGTCTACACAGGTGTTGGAGCTCTAATTCATCACGACTGGTGTTTGAAGTGAATTGGCAATTTTGAGTAAGCAAGTTGTAGAGATGTTGAGCCTTTATCTCCTAAGTGAAGGTGTTCCAAGAATTTTATGATGAATATGAGTTCATGAATAATATATTTACATGTTTAATTTTTTATAATTGAGTATCTTAAGGGTGTTTACGCTTCTTTATTGTAAGATAAACTTTTGAGGTACACATGCCTAATAAGGTAGTTTGTCCTAAAAGAGCTTTCATGATATGAATGAAAGATCCAAGTCTAATAAAGCATGGAGGAGGTAAAAAGAGTTCATTGGATAAGTGTTTTAATGGTTTTTTATTTTTTTATAGAGCCATAGTATTCCAATAAGATCAAGTTTTAGTGTTAAGAGGACATACCTAATGCAATTAGGTCTTCATGAAACCTAAAGGAGGAGTAAGGCCTAATTGAGTTGTGGAAAACCAAAATAAGTTCAAATTATGATTTAATAATTTTTAAAATATTTATTAAGACCTATTATGTGGTTTACCTAAGAGGTTAAAGGTGTGTGGCCAACCAAGTGGTGTGTGACCATGAGACTAGTGTGTGTGTGTGTATAAGGTAGTTTAAGCCTATTTGATGCATGCAAAATAAGTGAATAAATTATTTCATGGTTGAGTCTAAGGAGGTCTTGAAAAGAGTTATAGATCATAAAATAAGAGAATATGTGTGAATGTGATCAAAATTAATGAGGTGGTTGAGTTGGTGCTAAGTTATTTAGGGAGTTGGTGTTTCCTTACAAGTAGGTGCTTTCTAAAGTCTAGTCAAGTCGGTGCTTAACTTTATTAGGATTGGTAATCCAAGTTGATTTGGTAATAAAATAAAGTTGGTCCTTTTTTTATAGGAAAATAGTCCATTTTTCAAGATCATAGTGGGTTTTCTTTCCCTTGAGGGTTTCGCACTCATATATGTGTTTTCTTGTTTCATGCTCATGTGAATGGTTCTTTATGCATTGTTATATCACTATGTTGATTTTATGGTTACATAATGTTAAATTATAAATGAAATAATTTTTTTAACACTAACTCACCCCCCTCTTATTCATTATTCTTTTAAAAATTGGTATTATAGCTTTGTACTTTGAAATAGGCCTAACAACTTAAAGGAGATCTTATAATCACAAACATGTCTAGTCATCAAGTACAAAGAGGTTTCTAAACCAATAAGGATCCTCTCTTTAGTGGGAATAACTATGAATTTCTGAACATAAAAATGAATACCTACTTAATGTCCTTGGGATATGACATTATAATCTTTTGTTGATGGATTCACTCCACCTCCTACACTACCAACTATGCAACAGTCAAGAAGGTAAGTGAAAATAACTTTAAGGTAATGAATGCCATCCTCTGTGGTATTTCAGAGGTAGAATTTTTAAAGGTCATAAATTGTGATATGGCCAAATGAATTTATGAAATTTAAAAATGATATATGGAGATACCAAAGTTAAGTTGGTAAATTTGTAGACCCACCAAAGGTAGTTTGAAATTCTAAGAATTAAGGAGGATGAAAATATTGCATCTTATCTATTAAGACTAGATGAAGTGGTAAATGTCATTAGAGGTCTAGGAGAGAAGTTGGAAGAATCAATACTATTATTAAAATTATTAATATCTCTGACATATAAGTTTTATTCAAAAGTCTCTAATGTGGAGGAGATTAAAGATCTCAATATACTCCAGATGGATGAGCTTCATGGCATCTTGAGTGCCTATGAAATGAGAACAAGTGACATAAGACCTTAAAAGAAGGAAGTTGCATTCAAAGTTGAGAAAAAGTCACAAGGTAAAAAATTTAAGAATGATGTTGATATAGATATTGATGATGGCAAGATAGAAGCCATGCTTGTCAGAAAACTAAGGAAATGATCAAGTAAGTATAAAGTAAAGTTACCATTTAAGTGATGTTGTAAAAAAGTAGGAATTTTAGTCATGGGCCTAGTCACACACTTACCTAGCCATCCAAGTTGGATTTAGGCTTATTCTAGAAGGGCGCAAGCCTTGAATAATCCTAAGGTGCTCAATATTTAGCACTCAAATGTGCTAGCATGAATTTACATAAGGTAAAAGCCTTATGTTCTCACTTGAAGTGTATTAGATAAGGGATCAAGGTTTGTGTTGGACTAGTTATGTCATGTCACAACTCTATTATTGAAGGGCTTGGTTTAGTGTAATGATGGTTGTGCATTCATGGGTGAAAGCCTTGAGTTTCATGGGCTCAATGACATTTAGGCACTTGAAGGACAACTTGGTATTTGGTTCAGGGGCTTAGGCATAAACTTTCACTTAGGCATGGGGATCATTTTGGGGTATGTGGTCTTAACCATCCTTAATTTATTTCTTAGCATAGGTTTAGGTTTAATTGATAGCTATAAGTTTACCATGAATGAGTCACATTGAAAACTCATGATAACTTAATATACATTTTAAGAATTAAAAATTTAGTATATTAACCATTTACATAAATAATTATTCATTAAATACCTTAAAAAACAATACAAATAATTTAATAATAATGAACATAAACTTGAATTGAGATTCTATAGGCCTAGAGGCTCATAGGAAAGCTTGGGCATTACAAAGATGAGCATCAAACAACATGCCAAACTAAGTTCTACACTAGTGGTAATTATCTAGAAGTAATTTTATAGAGCTTCACTACTTTATTTCATCTCCTCTCTTCAAATAAACTCATCTTATTTTTATAAGCTTTGAAACATCTTAGTATCATGGGGAATGGAGCACATTGATCATTGAGACAATGTTGGAGGTACACATCCTACTATCTCCACTATTCCTTATATTTAATATGATGTCACTATCTTGTGTACCTAATTCCCAATGGTTCTTGACTAAAAAGGAGCTAATTATCTTTAATGTCTGGTCACTATCTTGTGCACCTGGTTCTTGATGCTGCTTGATTAAAAAAGAGTTATTAGCTACCAGCCAACTGATGCTGCTAGAAGACAAAACATTAATCATCCTCCATGATTGCCTCATGCCTAGTTTGCTAAGTTGGAATGGATATTCTACTTAGCATAAAAAGGTGCTAAAATTACCCCATAAAAACATTATTCTATCCTTAGACTATCCTTCTAGTGCCATAGATATGAAAAATTTGGGTGCACTCTACTATAGTTCTACCGTGAAATCTTCAAAACCTTGGATTGTGAGCTTGATTTATTCAATAACACTATCGATATCCATAGAGGTAGCCTCAAATGTGATAATGTTAGTTTTATCCAATTCTTTCCTAAAGGCCTCTAGCCTTTCCTTTGCATTTTGGACCCTACCATATAGGATGGATCCTTGCTCACTCACCTTTATCTAAAAGGCATGGAAAAGTTCCTTCAGGTCTTGCTCTTGGGTTTTTAGATAGGCACTCAAAGTGTTTACTTTCACCATGGTCTACATGCGTTTGAACATATTGATAGTAAATGATTGCTTCATTAATGCATCCTTATCCCCTTTTTCCTTTTGGAATTATTCATCGATAACTGATGCTTGGGTAGAGAAGTTGTAAAAGATGAAATCAACATCATTTGCATGATCTTCTATCATATAAAAGAGGTCTTCTACCTCATCAATATTTTTGTTGAGTTCTTTCTTCATGGATTCACAAGGGTCTTCTTCTTCTTTCAATGCTGAATTCATTTGAGGGAGCATCTATTCTACCAATGTGCATACCTTATAAAATTCTAAAAGTTTGGAAGTGTCAATGCCATCCAAAAGGGGTGGATCTACTTTTTTAATGCACTTGGCCAATTGTTTGAGCTTGAGCTTCATGGCATCAATTTTTTCCTCTACCTTTAACACTATATCTTTCCATTTTATGGCATGAACATCATTAAAAATGTTCTTATGCATTACCTCAAAGGCCATTTTAAGGAGGGTGTTAGCCAAACTTATTGGGTTCATATCTTGGGGGTTGACAAGTTGGTAGTTTTGCCCTTCTTCTAGTTTTAAGCACTCTATATCGATTTTGCTAGCACCTTGAAGTGAGGCTCATCCATGTAACAATCAAGTGTAAAAGACACTTGGTGGTGTGTCAACATTATTGTAACTCTAGAGGGCATGTACTCTAACATGTATAAATCCTCATCCCAAGTGTACCCCTTTTATGCCTTTTCCCTGTAGCTTGGCTCAAATTCCTCTTTTTCAGTGACCATCTTTATCTACTCTTGCTCCTCTTCGTTATTTCTACTTCCCTCTTTAGTGCATTCTTATTCTTCTCTTTTATGTAAGGGTTCTTCTTCTTCAGACTTTTCCCCTTCATCTACTTCTTCTTGTGGCTCCTTGGAAAGAACCTCCTTAGGTTCCTTCCTAATGCCAACCTACTCTTCCCTTTCCTTATTTGTTTGTTCTTTTGAGGAACCAACATCACCTTCTTTTTCTATAAGTACCCCTTTAGTATTAGGGTGTGCCTGTTTTATAGCTTCCTCTACTAGGATAGTGTGGACACTAGGCACCTTTATTGCTTTGAATTTTATGGACTCCATGCCTGTGATAAACCTCTTTCATTCTTTCTCTTTCCTAGCCTTCTCCTTCTAGGCCTTATTTATCTCTACCTTCTTCTTCTTCTTTGTGATTTTGATGATTCTCTCCTCCTCAGCCCTTATCTCCTCGGTCTTACCTTTGTCAATTTCTGATTGGGTCATACCATTTGCTCTCATGGCCTCTATTTTGTGATACAAATATAGTGTAACTTTAATGTGATCTTGATCAAAGCCCATCTTCTCCAATTTGTGCCTCAACGCCTCTTCATATTATGGAGGCTACATTGTGGGATCTTTGGTTAGTATGCTTGATAGTCCTACTTCTCCAAGTGTGGTAGTGGTGCTACCTTAAAGAGCCTCATGTATTTATATCATTCTAGGCTCTTCCTTAATTTATCCTTTTATTGTGCACTTTTATTTAGCCTCATATCTCTTAATACCTTCCTCTATCATTCTAGCCTTCCTCATTGCTTATTTTCTCTTATACAAATCTTGCACCTTCCAAATGTCTGCATCACTGAGGTCATGCTTATTCCTACCTTGCCTATTCACTTTGAGGTGGTGGGGAAGTTTCCTCACTAGATGATGAGTATTTTTTGGGAATAATGTACACACCCTTCCCAAACTCTACCTCTTTCTCCAATTCTTCCTACTCCTCTATGTCTACCAAGGTGATGGTGGGCATCACAGATGGAAAATTCAACTTATTTTTCTTCTCCTTCAAGATAAGATATGTATTTAGCATGAAATTCATGTGATTCTTTGCAGGGGTTGATAGAGAGGCTTCATCTCCTAAGGTGATTTTAAACTTTATATGATCCTCTATCTCCTCAAGTGTCTCCCCTTTTTTATTCTAGGGAGACTTCATCTTTCCAGTTGGTGCTAGCATTTATTCATCACTAATCCTAATGGGGGGGGATCATCAGTCTACTTGATGCTAGGGCCCTTTCTCTTTTGATTCATATCATAGTATAAACTATGTATGTGATTGAGTATTTTTATTTCTTAGATAGGATGGATGTCAATGTGATCCAAATCATCCTCTTCATCCCTTGTCACCTTTCCATCTAGGTGCATGAATTGACACCATAACCTATTATTTTCCATGTCTATTTCCCTCACCAAAATATCCAATTGTTGTGAATTGGGCATCCTTATGAGTGAGTCCCTAAAATACTTATCCAATAAATCATATTGGATATTAAACTCTCTAGACTTATTACCATCAACTAGTACCAAGTAGACCATGAAAAAATGTTACATAATAATAAATGTTTCCATCCCATACATGATCTTTGAGATTTCTTAAGGAATGCACCATTCTAATACAAATGCCTCTATATACTTCTCACATCACCCCATCATGCGAGTTTTATATTTTACATTGAAAGAACTAGGACACGTGAAGTCCTTATATTTATGCACTAGGGAGTCATTATGTTCTGGAAAAATCTAGATATTATCCTCATCCCCATCTACTATCCCAATCTCCTCCATGACTATCAGGATTAGAATGGACTCCCACCTGAAGGTCCCCTTTGTCATGTAGCACTCTATTACATTCTTTACAAGCTATTACACAATAATTTTGGTAATATTAAACTTCATTCCCTATGCCATATGGCAGGTGACATAGAGGTAAGTTTTTGTGACATCAGTCCATCGACTGTCAGGCAAAATTTTTAAGCTTATGAGGAACGATGCCACCCTCATGATGAGGTCCTTACAATCTTTGATGGGGAATGTGAATCCCCCTTGTAATACCTCAGGAGTTTTGTTATGTGATCCATCTCTTCATCATCACTCATCATTTTATGGATATATCTTCCAACATATTTGATCCCATATATCCTTCCTATGAGGTGTGCTGATATCCTCATGCTCTTCCTCATAAAGTATATGCAATCTCCATAGATTCATGAAAGAAGGAATTAAACAAGTTATTTTGGCTTTCCAAAATAAGGAAACTCATACAATTTATTTGCCTCAATGGCCATTAACCTTTTTTGATTTGAGACCTCAAACAACATTGCACCTTACTTCTTCTTGTTCCCTATATCAACCATCTAACCCACCACTAGGTCTTATGCATGGCTAGAAGTATGATGGTTGTACTCATTCAGTTGTCCTTCAGCTGGAAGGTGTACACAAAGGAATTCTAATTTTACCCTAATAATAATTTTGGGGGAAATTTCATTACTTAATAATACATCTTTTTTAGTTCCTCAATGTCAACTTACGTGACACTAAATCTTTCTACTAGTGGCACTGCTATTATTATAGTGGCCACTTATACCACTACATGCACCCTATTTAGATATTTTTTTTATAGACCTAATCCATTCCACTTCTTAACCATCCTAAACCTAATAGTGTTGAAGCACAAAAGGTTAGGTCTACCAAAACCTCAAATTATTAAAGGTGCTTCACAATCATGAGATCTATGACTGTACCTTTGAATTTGAGTTTTATGGGATATTAATGGTGGCCTCAGTGGAAATGAATTTTACACTAACTAGTTCCTACATAAATATATTTTCAAACCTCTCTACACTAATCTCAATGTGAACATAATTTCTCCTGCTTCACAATCATTCACTTTGGGTGCCTGAGGGTGCTCAAATTCTCTCTCTAGTAGGATTTCTATGCTTTGGCTCTCTATTTCATGGGTTCACTCTAGTTTTCTTGACATCTCAAGTTCACAAAAATTTTATAACCAAAATAAATATACCATGTGACATATTATACCCTACTTCCATCTATAATCTTTAATGTAGGTACATTAATAGCATGGTAACATCTATATTTATTAAACTCTACAAAATTCCATGAGATCCATGAAAATAATTTTCCACCAACTCATTTAATGTGGATCTTTGTGCCTCCACTATCACCTCATTTAATGATCCTAATGGTATTTTGGTGAAGTGACTTCTAGTTCAAATAATCAATTCCCACTCAAATCTGGGTGGATACTAGTTATCTATGATGATTCCCCTTCTAGCTTAGTTCTCTTAACATGACCTCCACTTTCAATATGGTAACCTAGGCACAACACCTTACATGTATGCAATTCAACCTCCTCGGTTCCATCTTATTTTCTTGCTATGATTATATTTCAATAATGTTTATCTATCTTGGTTGATTTCTTGTGCTTCATCTTGCCTTGGCCTATCCTACCCTATACAAATCCCTTGTACTAACCCTCTAACACTTGATTCTCTTATTCTAGTTTTCTTATGCAAGATCATATTATGCATCTTCACTTTCTCTCTTATGCACGATCATGTTGTGCATCTTCACTTTGATCCTATTTCTTCCAAGTCTAGTAACCTCCTTATGCCCAAAAACTTAGGTGTCTAGCCCTAGTTTCTTAGAGAGAAAATGGGTTTGACTCACTTGACTAGAAATATACACAGAAGTGCTAGAGTAGTTCTTTCTTGAGCCTCTAAAGGCCTTGAAATTTATTTCTTGCACACCTAGATTTTGTACATCATATTCTTGAGTCTAATAAGTTTCACACACCCACCACTTATATGTCTAGCCTTAGGAAATTTAGAACGTGTAAGGGATAAACTCACCTAATTGGATTTAGGCATGAAAGGCTAGATGAATGTCTATTTGGGGGCTTGAAAGTTCCATGCATCTAGGATCTGACACATGATAGCCTAATACATTTCCTTTGTCTAATGATATCAATCCTCATTCACTTAAAACTTAGGTGTATGGCCTCAAGTTCTTAGAAAGTGAAAGTGTCAACATATTTCATGTGGGATTAAAAGTGTTACTTATATAATATTTACACTACTACCCAAAAAACAAAACAAAACAAAACAATTTGGCTTGCACCAAAAATTATTTTGGTCATCTCAACTCCAACTAACTATTGACCAAGATGTTTATGTTCTCATGGTACAAGTACCATCCTATTGCCAATATTTTTTTAACATATTACCATTCAAATGCCTAGGGAGCATTTTTTTAGTCAACATACACAAATTGCATGCACCTATCTCCAATATGTGGTGGATGATATAGGGGCCCATCCACCTTATATATAATTTTCCTGGGTCCTTGAAATACTTGGATTCATAGAGTATAATGAATGCTCATTCTAATAGCACCTTGTTCTTTATATGCTTATTATTTTAGATCTTCTAGAATGCCTTTTCTATTTTTTAGCTCCACTTTGCTTGGGCACGCATCTCATCTAAGTACTCTAAGTCCTCCAACCTTGCATTCAGTGACTCTTGGTCATCTAAATAGCTAATTATTATGAAATACAATGATGGTACCAAGAACTCCAATGATAGGTTCACCTCAACACCAAACTCCAATTAAAATGGTGTAGCCTTGTTCAAGTGCTTGTAGGTTGTGTGATATACCCATAACACTACTGACACTTGATCATCCCAATATTTTTGAACAACATCACATATCTTTGTGAGGCATGTTCCTAGTATTTTCTTAAATTCTTCAGTTATGCCATTTACTTTCAGATGATAATGGGTTATTTTATGGTGCACCACTATATATTTAGCTAATACGATGCACATCATTTCATTGATAAAGTGAGTGACCCTATTTCTAATCAGACTAAGAAAGCTTCTGTATCAACTTATTATTTTTTCCTAGATGAAGTACATGACTATGATAGTTTTTAAGTCTTTTATTGGTGTGGCCTTAGCCCACTTGGTGTAATAATTTATGGCTAGCCAAAATATACTTTACACCTATGCATCATGTTATGAGATTTATCAGCCCAAAAAAATCAATGGTCTATTTCTTGAATGACTCCTAGGTAAGAATGGGAATGAGGGGCATCTCATCCCAATGGTTAGGCTTCCCTATACACTAGTATATGTCGCATACCTTGGCATAGTTCTTTGCATCTTGGAATGAGATTAGCCACCACAAACCTGACTATAACACTTTTCTTATCATTGCATCTCTAGTGAAATGCCCTCCTACTATGCCTTCATGTACCTCTTGCAAGATGGAATATCTTTCATTCTCTAATACACATCAGCATAACACTTCATCTCTACTTAGTTTATATAATTCTCTACTAATGAGATGAAATGGGGTGGCATAAACCACTAGCTATTTATTATCCTTATTTATGATAGTCTAGGGTGTAACTTTAGAGTTAGGAAGGTGGTGATCTCCACCAAATCCTCAAGGATGTTTTATAATATATACAATTAGGTTTGTAGCATGCCATCCTCAATAGGCACCACTGCATCACCATAATTGATGCAGGATAAATGGTCTAGCCCTAAGTTATACTTTCTAGGATGAATGATAATAAAAAAATAGAACTCCTAGAATAGAACTATCCATATAAATATGTGCATGTGTAAAATAGGCTTGTTCACAAGGTACTTGAGAAATTCATGATCAGTGAAAAAGATAAATAGAGTTGCCTACAAATATTGTCTAAAGTTTTTCAAGGCATAGACCATGGAAAGCACCTCATGATATATGGTAGTGTAATTCTACTTTATTGAGGTCAAATTTATACTAGTGAAGGATATTGGATGATCCATTTGGCCTTCACTATGCTGCGCTAATATTGGACTAATTATAGAGTCAAAAGTGTTGATATGGACATGGAAAGTTGTTATCCAATTGGGGAATTGTAAGATAGGCATGCTAGCTAATTTGAGCTTTAGGCCCTCAAAGGCATCCTCTTGTGCTTCACCCCAGTAGAATGGTCCATCCTTATGCAAAATATATTTTAGCATTATCACAATCTTTACATATCTCCTTATAAAGTTTCTATAATATCCATAGTGGCCAAAAAAAGCACAAACATCTTTATATGTGGAAGCAGTTTACAATTAAATGATGATGGTAATATTTGTGAGATTGACAAGAAAACCATCCTTACATATGATGTGCCTAAGAAGGGTTCAAAATGGTGTTGACAATATGCACTTTTTAAGGTTCAAGGATATTTGAAGTTGCATGTACCTCTCAAACATTAGGCATAGGTTGTCACAATGGTCATTGATGAGGCCATATACCATCCAATCATCTAGATAGACTTGAAGGAATGTATGGATGAAATATTTTAACATGATGATCACCACTCTAGAGAACATGGCTAGTGCATTATTGAGTCCAAAGGGCATCATGTTGTAAGAAAAATAAACCCATTCAGTTGTAAAGGTTGTTTTGGGCTTGTCTTCCTCCTCAATATAGACTTGGTGTTAGCCAGAGAACCCATCAGTAAAGGTGTAGATTTTTTAGCCTACAATTCCTTCCAAGATTTCATTGGTGAATAGATTTAGGAAGGGGTCATTGATATAGGAATCATTCAACATTATATAATCAATGAAAAGGTGAATACACCCATCCTTATTGATGATTTTTACCATTGGGATCACCCACTCAGATTCTTGTACAAGGTAAATGACCCTTGTACCTAACATATCATTGATCTCTATTTTGACTTTGGAAGAGAGGTTGGGATTCATCCTATATGGGTGCTTTTTGACTAATTTCATGCCATCAATTAACTTTATGCTCATCTTCCCAAGGCATGGGTGGGTGCCATTCATATCCTAATTAGTCTTGGGGAATAAGTCTTAGAACTCTTTCAAGAGGTCTATAATATGTGCTAGCTTTGTGTCATACCAATAGGTGCTTAGAGTATCCATCTTTGGCTTTCCATCTATGCTAATATCCACTTTGATGGTTTTAAGTGGGGGATAGTATGGTTTATTCTTCTCCTAGTGTGAGTATTCAACTTGATGAGTTCCCTCTATTATCTCAACATGATTATGAATAGGGTCTCCTTCATTGGGAGTGTTATCATCTACTTGGTGCATGAGCTTTCTTCTATTGATCAACATTTTCTAGTAGCATTCCTTATAAGTTTCATCATCTTCCTTGCTCAAGTCACTATTGAGTGTTTTTTCCTAAAATAAGGTTAGGATTGTCAAACCTTTTTCTTTGAACATGTCTTTCAAGCACTATTTGAGCATGGTGGTGTCTTCAAACACTTCCCTCAAAATTACTTACAAAGGCTCAACCAGTTCCAAGTTCTATAAGGAAAAGGAGAAGGTATGCATAAACTTCTCTTTAAGGCCCTCCCAAGTGGTTATCTCTCAATGTGTCTCATTAACCACATACCATGCTCACGCCCATGTATTTAGAGTCTTATAAAAGGTGTACACCCATAAGTTCTTTGGGGTAGTCATGTTGTAGTCAGTCCATGTCTCTTCACATAAGTACAGATGAACCATGGGGTTAGTGTCACTAGAGTACACTAAGATATCTAAATTATCATTACTCATCCCAAACCTAGTGCACATGGTTGCCTTCACCTCTAGCCAAGTCAAAAATTTAGACCTTTATAATTCCCACCAATGCACAATAGTGTTCCTCAAGGTGTACACAAGTGTGCCTATTATGTCTATCTCTTTAGGTATGTAGGATTCAAGGTCATTGACATACCTCTCTATTGGGTTGATTGCTTCAAATTTTAGGAGCACTACAATCTTTCCTTTACTCATGAAAAGCACCCTTTTTTACTTTCTTCTGCTAGTGTGAGACCCATCATTTAATATCATAATCAATTTGGACCTAGCTAATCCTCATGAGATTTGGTGCCTTTACATGCACCAAGTAGCATCTATGACCAGTGGCCTCATAAGCCTGTTCAACCCATTGGTCACAAGTGATGTCAGTGATTTTTGAGGCTGACTTCCCATCCTCCCATAAAAGTACTCCTTGATTAGAGGGATGGAGATTATAGGTGCTTTATGTTGTGATGTTACAAATATGGTTAATCTCATCCTCTAGTTCCATTATCTCCACATAAGGGGGTCCTTGGTCACTTAAAAGGGGGATTACTACCCTTTTCTTACCATTTTTAAGGTTATGTATCATTTCTTAAAGCACATATTTACATTATTCACATAACACCAAGGCCTTCCTAGAAGCATTGGGTAGTTATCCTATTCAACCAACTCAATAACCTCAAAATCAACATGGAATTTAGTGCCCATAATATGTAAAATGGTACCCTATAAAATTAAAATTGGCTACACTTAGGTTTTGTTGGCCATGAAAAGTACATGGGGAGAAGGCCTCAAGGCTAGACTGCCCATCTTTTCCCATGCATTTTTGGTTAAGATATTTACATCTATGCTAGTGTTGATAAAAACCTTACAGATGGACCATATATTAATGGTGGAATTTATGAGTAACTCTTGGTCATAATATACATTCTAAGTATGCCTTACTTCAGTTTCCCACTCTATATGTGATGTATCAACTTCAATTGCACGGGGCTCAACAACTTCACTTTCATTTCTCCCTATGTCTCTAAGAGAAAATTTTTTAGTAGGGGAAGCATCCCATCCATTTTCAAGAGGAGTAGGATATCTGTCATCTCCAATACTTTAGCCTTTTAGCTATTTTTTTTACTACATGAGGTGGTAGCCTACACTTATAGATCTCTGGCTAGCTAGAGTTCTCTGTATAAATTTTATATTATGCTCATGGATTATTGAAATATGTATTTTTGATGCATAGGGTTAGGGTAGGACATAAATTTTGGCTCAGGCCAAACAATGCACCTAGTATGGCTTGGTTTACCATATTACAGGCATAAATCTTATGTTGGCATAGTTGGTGGTTGAGTGGTGAACCCACTCCATGTGGTTGCCTATACCTTGATTAGCTCTATGTATGTTAGTTGTGAATTTGGAGCCAACTTCATATCTTAAGATATTTCCTTATCATCCTTGTGCCATTTTTAGCACCCATTTTTCCTTGGGTTATCTTTTTATACAATTTGGGGTACTACTCAATTACATGTGGTCCTTGAAAATACCTATACATTGGATGTGTTGGGCAGTCACACTAATAGTGATCAGTTGACCGATACTTGTAACATGATTATGGTGGGAACCTTCCTCCACTACATCCTCCATCTCACCCTCTATCATATATTTATTTCCCATAGACAACATTCTATTGGGCATAACCCTCATTTCCCTTGTTTACTTGCCCTCTAGCTATTTTAGTTACCTATCATTTATCTCTCTTCATGTTCTAGTGTATTTAATAAATTAATAAATAATTAATTATGTTGTGAGTGTAGGCATTATACAACTTATATTAGATGGTTGTGTTGACCTAACTATCACATTACAGTAGGGGTAGTTGTGAAAATTATACACCTTGTGACAAAATTCACAACTGAAAAGCAGTGTGTGCACATTCTTCTAAGGGTAGTTATTTCTATTACAACCATCCATATCATACTTAGTGTAACATAACCCTCTTTGAGCATATTGTGATGAACTAAAAATTAACTTATATATTTGGGAGGCCATAGATGCAATCTACACCTCCATGATTTGGCTAATACCTATATCAACATTCTCAACTGCCTTATCCTTGAGGACAAATCCAATCACTTACTAAGGGTCTATGAATGTTTTTATGGATAAAACCCTTATAAAAGGCACTAAAATTCCTCCAATGAACCATTTCATATGTTTGGAGGGGTGAATGTCATAAGGGAGTTTAAAAAGGAGCATCTTGAATCTAGCATCGTACAAGTGCACCCTCTATGATAACCCCTAGTTGATATCCTTAAGCATGAAAATGCTCTACTACTCAAACTTAGGTATATTGAAATGCTTAAATAAGGCTCCATTTAGGGTGTCATAATCAATAGTATCTTGGTTAGGATCAAAATTCTTATACCAAATATGGTCACGATCAATAAAATTTGTTATGAACTAGGTTACCTTGTGCTCAAACTAGGTTATTCCATGAGCATGACATCGTAACTCACACTTTATCATATGCTCTACAACATTATCCACACCTTGATACTCTAGTAGGTACATTTCCATCTCATAATAAATATAGGGTTGGGGAGTAGTCATTACCTAAGGTACTTATCCTCCTAGTACTTGTCTTGGCATTGATCTTCCAAGGCCTCTAGCCACTAGGCAAAGTGCTAGTTTGGTGGTTACTATGGGTGCTATAGAATATGATGGAAATATATTAATAAACTGGTGGTGTAGGTCCACTTCTTATAGGTTTTTAGCTAGGATATGTAATTGACATTGGCTAAACTAGGGTATTTGTGTTGATGTTTTATCTAGTCGAGCTAGCACCTCGAGGTATAGAGGTATATTTACTTACCTCTTCATATGAGATAAGTTTAATCACAAAGTTTTGGTCTAAATTTGAAAAATTATGAAATTTTACATTGATAATGAGGTTAGTTATTAGTCTTCTATTTTATTTTGGGTAATTTGGTGCATGAGCTCATGCCATAGGTTTAAAAGGGGTAGGTGCATTTGGTACATCTCTAATGTTCATGTTTTGAAGGGACCCTGAGCATTTAATTATCAACTATGGAGCTTGTTCCAAGGCTTTGAGTGCTCCTTCCTCTGGGCATGACTTCCATTCAAGAGATCCTTCCCCATTCCTTTCTTGCTCACTACAAGTTCTCTTAGCACTTACAGGTTTTAGATCTTCTATCAGTCCATGCCTCTTAATATTATAAGCCTATATTTGAGCTATCAGCTATCAATATGCTCATCCCCTTCCATTATGCCTCCCTTACATGACCCCTTCTTCCCCATTTCATTTATCATATGCAAGAAGACTTTAGCCTTCCATCCTCACAATATTAAATCCATAATCTACCATCAACTTCTTGAGTTAAGTGCTAAGTTTTTACATAAATGCAACTTTGGGCTTATGAATGAGTTGGTACTCTACTTCTTTAGGTCAGGAGTATGTCGATACCATAAACTCAAACATGTAATTGTTTAGTACCCCTTGCCATCATTTATTCATATCTCTAGTCCAAATGGTTTCTAAGTTCTCAAGCCTCTCTAGGCACTCTATTATCTACTCATGGCATTATTCATAGCTTTGGATTCTATGAGTTTCATAAGTAACCAACTAATGGTACACTTTCTTTGGTAGTTAACAAAATAAAACCTCATATAGGGCATCATACAAATAGTTGTAGACCAAATTCCTTAGGTTTTACCCTTTACAAGTTGGATAGCATAATGCAAAGCTATCTTTTACTCATTCTAGCTAGTGCTCGATGTTATTGAGGGAGAGTCAGAGCATTGTCTTGGTGTACCATTGCAACAAAAAAATCATTAGTCTTAGAAATAAAACCAAAAATGTTATAGAAAATTAGGTATTTTTGTCTTAGGCCTAATCATGGGCTTACCTAGCCATCCAAGTCAGATTTAGGCTTGTTCTATAATGGTGTAGGCCTTGACTAATCCTAAGGCACTCAAAATTTAGTACTAAACTACACTAACATCAATTTACATAAGGTTCAAGCCTTATGTTCTCACCTGAAGCATAACAAAGAAGGGATCGGGGTTTATGTTGGGTTAGTTGTGCCATGGCACAACTCTATTCTTTAAGGGCTTGGGTCAATGCAATGATATTTATACATTCATGGGTGTAAGCCTTGGGGTTCTGGGCTCAATGGCATTTAGGATTTTGAGGGCCAACTAGGTATCTAGTTTAGGGGCTTAAGCATAGACTTGTGCTTAGGCACAGGTATAATTTTAGGGCACAGGGTCTTAACCATCCTTAATGTATTTCTTAGCATAGGCATAGGGTTAATTGCTAACTATAAGTCCACTATAAATGAGTCAGATTATAAACTCATGAGAGCTCAATACACATTCTAAGACTTAAAAATTTAGTCCATTAAACATTTTTGCAAATCATTCTTAATTAAATACCTTAAACAATAATACAAATAACTTCAATAGTACTAAACATAAACTTGAATTGAGCTTCTATAAGCCTAGAGGCTCATAGGTAATATTGGGTATTACAAAGGGGAACTTCAAATAACATCTTGAACTAAGTTTTGGTAACTATCTAGTAGTAATTCTCTAGAGATTTTCTACTCCAACTCATCTCCTCTCTTCAACTAAACTTGACTTCCTTTTATGGGCTTCAAAGCATCTTAATATCATGGGGAATAGAGCATGTCAATCACTAAAATAGTGCTAGAGGTACACATCCCACCATCTCCACTATGGCTTGTTTTTAATGTGAATTCATTATCCCATACTCCTACTTCTTGATGTTGCTTAATTCAAAAAGAGCCACTTTTCTTTAATGGCTGGTCACTATCTTGTGTGCTCACTTCCTAATTCTACTTGATTAAAAAATATTTGTTAGATACTAACCAACTGACACTGCTAGAATATAAAACAATAATCATCCTCCATGATTGCATTGCACCTAGGTATTTGCTGAGTTGGCATGGATCCACTACTTAGAATGAAAAGGGCCTAACAAGTGCTTTAACTATGGTAAGATTGGTCACTTTTCATCTAAGTTCCCTAACAGGGATAAGATTGAGCATGATGGAGAGTATGATGAAAATCATGGTGATGATAAGAAGTTATATAAGATTCACAAGAGAAAAAAGAGTTTTAGGAAGTATGAATGTAAGAAAGGGTCATTCAAGAATAAGAGAAGTATTAATACTAAATAAGATATTAACTCCTCTAATATAAGTGACACAAGAATATCTAATAGTGATGATGATAATAATGATCATGATAGCAATGAACATTTATTTATGGCCATAAAAATAGACAATCAAGATTGTTCAAAAGGGAAAAGTCCTATGAAAGATGAAGAATCATATGAATAAGACGTTGAAGTGAACCTTGAGGTAGAATTGGTGAGTGCTCTAGAATAATTGAAGTTTAAAATAAGGAAGAATAAGAAACTTATTTCATTGGTTAAGAGTTATGAGGAACAAATCAATCTCTTTAAAGAGAGACTAAGTAACAACACCAATGAACACGAGGATATCATAAAATAATTGGAAACTTAGATTAATATTGTCACTGCAATTCTTAATACCAAGGAGGAAGAATTCACCAAGTTTAAAATAGAAATAAAGTCCTTAAAAGTAAATTAGACCAGACAATAATAAAAATGAAGACACATTATAAATTTAAAAAGAGCACTAAAGTCCGTTGTGATATTTTGAATAGTTAGATGTATCCAACTGACAAGATAATTCATAGGTTCAAATAATACCAAGAGGAAAATAAAGAGATTCAAACCTCAAAGGACAATGGACTATGAATAAGTGATGGTACTGACATTCATCATCAACAAGTCAAGAAAAATGTGACTCATTTAAGAGACAACAAAGGTAGAGGTGCATCATTCAAAATCAGATAGATAAGGTATGTGAATTATTTCAATGGTTTTTATTTCTCATGAAATCAATATGGACATAGAGATATGGTTTGTAGACATCATGTTAGAATCAATTATTTATGGAAGAATATGATAAATTCTCATTTCAATAATAAAAGAAATTTGTGATACAATAATGATCAGAGAGGACATATTACAAGGAATTATAAGATGAGGCATATGAAAAAATTAGTTAAGACAAAAGGTTATATAGTTATACCACTGAGAAGTGGATCAAGAAGTTAGACCATGTGGACAAGGTGAAAGAGGAGCAAAATACTAATGGAGAGGAATTTTTGTTATCTCAAACTAATTTTCACATTCTACATGAAATCATGAAATGGTATGTAGATAGTGGTTGATCAATTCACATGATAGGGGAAAAGAGCAAGTTGATTTCATTAAATAATAATGTTGTAAGGATAATAAGATTTGGAGATAACACTACTGCCAATATTGTTGGAAAAGGTATGTTGAGTTTGGACAATGGATAGACCAAGACATATAATATATTTTATGTAAAAGGCTTGAAACATAAATTTATTAGTGTAATTTAAATGTGAAACCAAGGACACACATTAGCCTTTCATGATAGAGGGTGTGATATAAGGAGAGCCAAATTAGGAAGGCTAATTGCCAATGCTAAGAGGAATGAGAACAATCCATCTATCTTAAATGAGGTCAAGGAGTGATACTTTATGATCAAGATGGATGAATGTTGGCTATGTCACATAAGGTTATACCACTTAAAATTTGATAATATGGTCAAGATAATCTCTAAGAATTATGTGAAGAAAATGCCTAAAATCACCACACCTATAAACACACTTTGCAAGGCATGTCAACATGGTAAGAAAAAAAGAAGAAGGTTCAAGTCTAAGGAGTATTATACTAAAATAAATTTATATTTAATACAAACTGATCTCTATGGAAATACAAGAATACAAATCATTTAAAAAGATAACTATTTCATGTTATTCATAGATGACCACACAAAAATGACTTAGGTAGCATTCTAGAAAGAAAAGTTAAAAGCTATTGATAAGTTTAAGGCATTCAAGGCTGTAGTTGAGAATGAAAAGAATGTAAATATCAAATTCCTAAGATCTGATAGAGGAGGAGAGTTTTAGTCTAATGAATTTTATGACTTCTGTAAGGTCCATAGGATAAGGAGATAGCTCTCAATAGCTAGGACACCTTAGTAGAATGGGGTAGTGGAAAGAAAGAATAGAATAGTTTGAGAAATTACAAGGACTATGCTAAATTAATAAAGGTTATCTAATGGATATTGGAGAGATGAAATGATCACTTCAATCTACATTTTTAATAGAGGATATATAAGGATAAATGGAAATAAAACCCCCTATGAACTATGGAAAGGCATATATACTAATGTGGAATACTTTAGAGTGTTTAGAAGCAAATGCTTCATCAAAAGAGATGAGAAAGACTTAGGTAAGTTTAATTATAGGTCTAATGAAGGCATATTATTTGGATACTCATCAGTAATCTCAACCTATATATGCTATAATAAGAAGTTTCAAAAGATAGTGAAAAACACCAATGTGAATATTGATGAGATAAGTTATAAGAAGTCATACTCTCAGTCAATGGATACATCATAAAATTTAGAATTCAATAATGAAGAAGAAAAAATAGAGGTAGATGAGGAATAATAAGATGTTGAGGAAATATAAGAGTCAAAAGGTCCTTCAAGACAAATTCAAAGGGACCATCATGAATCACAAATCATTGGTAACAAGGATGTAGGTATGCAAACAAGGAGAAAGCCATTAAGTAACATAAATAAAGAGAATGATGATTTATTATATAAAATTTAACCTAAGAACCTTGTATAATTAAGCAAAGACAAGTTTTGGATAGGTGTTATGAATGAAGAGTTAGACCCAATAGAAAAGAATGAGACTTGGGAACTAGTTCCTAGGCCTAAAGACAAGAATGTCATTGGCATAAAATGGGTGTTTAGGAACAAGTTGAATGAATATGGAGAAGTCACTAGGAACAAGGATAAATTGGTATGAAAGGGGTATGCATAAATAAAAGGGGTAAATTTTGAGGATACATTTGCTTCAATAGAAATATTGAAGGATATCAGACTATTTTTAGCATATGTAGGATTCAAAGGGTTCAAGGTGTATTAGATGGATGTCCAGTTAGCTTTTATAAATGGGAACTTGGAAGAGGAGGTGTACATAAAAAAACCTAAGGGTTTCTCATTATTAGGTAATAATTACTATGTATATAGATTTAAAAAGGCTCTTTATGGTCTAAAGCAAGCTCCTAGAGCTTGGTACATTAGATTGGACAAGTAACTATTAGACTAAGGATTCAAAAGAGGAGTTATAGATACTAATTTGTACATAAAGATAGAAAATGATCATCAGTTGATAGTGATTATCTATGTGGTTGACATCATATTTGGTAGAAATAGTGAGAGTATGACTAAGGCCTTTGTTGATGCGATGAAAAAAGAGTTTGAGATGTCCATGCTAAGAGAACTTGCTGAGGTAAACATACCCCCATTTATGAAAAATGGGGACCCTTTATTTTAAATTGTAAAAATTTATGTTTTAAATTAAAAATTCATCTAATCAGAGTACCATTAGAGTGTTTTTCACATTATATTTATTTGAAGATAATCTACACCATGTTTATATAGACATATTTACACATGAATCTGATTTGATCTTATCTAAATTTGATAACATTAGATCTCTGTGTTTTAGGTTATAGGATTAATGGAGTCCATCAGAAATGGAAAATATTTGGGTTTCATTATTTAATATTGATTTGATCTTTTACTAGCCTATGGTTTATTGAAAAATAAGTTGAATCAATATTTGGTCATCTTAAAACCCTCATTATGATTACCCTAGCTTAGGTTTTTTTGAATCAAATTAAAATTTGAGCGGGATCAATTTTACATGGGAAGCACTTTATATTTTAAACTTGGTTCAAGTTTTAACCTCGGTCTTAGTCGTATTTATTAAATACCACTAAGACCTTAATCTAAAAATTTATGTTAAGTCCTTTATATCTTAGAGAACAATGATTCATGGGGACTAATTAATGAGGGGACTCTTTTATTATATTTCAAAATTAGCTTAGAATTTATATTAAAGTTTTAATCATGTTTATTGACATGACAAAAACCTTAGCCTAAATTTTTTATGATAAGTCCTTTAAGTCTCCAAAAACTTATGTCTTTAATTTTATGCCCGCATGAATAAAATAACAGGGATCTTCCATGTGGTGAGATCTCAGATTTAAAGAAATAATATCACTAACCTATGGAAAAGGTCTAAAGTCAAAAGGTTCTAAAGGAAGATTGACAGTGCACATTTATTCAAACACTAAAGATCTAATAGTTCAAGGTGTAGTTCACAAATCAATAGACCTATGGAGTGACTTGAGAGTGCCAAGTGGAAACATCTTAGGAGCCTCGATGGTAGATCAATGGTTTGTGGGTCCTTCTATAGTGTCAAAAATTCAATAGACCTATGACCCCATGGAGTTTCCAAGTAGCATTCCCATATACAAGCACTTTATTATATTGTAGACTTAGTCTAGAAATCTAGCCCAAGTCTAAGTTATATTTATTAATATAACTCAAAACTTAGGCTAAAATATTTATGCTAAGTCATTTATGTCTGATGGTTCATGAGACTAAGATCTCTTTATTATATTTTCAAATTAAATTAAAGTTTTATCGTAAGTCCCAATTGTATTTATTAATACAACTAGAAAACATTAGGATAAACTTTATTCTAAGTTCTTTATAGTCTCTAAAACACTTATGCATTTTATTTTATGCCCACATAAATGGATAAAATTAAAGGCAATATGTGGCAAGATGATAGGGGATTCAAAATAGATCAACAACCCATAGGTAAGGATCAAAAGTCAATAAGTCAAATGTTTGATCTATGGAGAGCATTAACTCAAGTATCAAAGATCTAATAGAGAAAAAAGGGTTAAAATATAAAAAGGATATAAGAGGATCATGAGAGTGATAAGTGTCACCATCTTGGTGGGTGGCCTAAATATCTAATGGAGAGAGTAAGTTCAAAAGTCAAGAACCCTGAGATAAGTAAGGATTCACCAAGTGGCATGATCCCAAATCTCAATGGAAAGATCCTATGGAGCATGTTCGCTTAGGTAGACAAGATCCAATGGACTGAATCAACTCAAAAAAGGATGATCTAATGGCATGAAGTGAGGGTTAATAATTCAAAGGATCTTAGAGTAAGTGAGAGGATCCCATGTGGTTCTATATTGCCCAAAAAATGAAAAGAGTTTAGATGTCATGAGTATTACTATGTGGAATAATCTCATGATATCAGTGATGAAGATCAATGACTCATGATGAAAGATAATGATAATGGACTCTAAAATATATCAATGGTGTAAAATTTATCTAGCTTGAGAGAGCATGAATTAAGGACACATGTCCAAAGGCATAGTGGTCATGTTTTTTAATCAAATGGATAGCTCAACATGGGCATTACCACATTGACATGACACACTGGTTTCCAAAACTAGTGAAGATCATGAATGTGAACATACATGTCTTAGTCTTAATTTGGTTAGTGAATATGAAAATGAAGATCTGAAAATAAAACACGAGAAGGCTATAGTTATAGAGGCATATCAAAGGTCAATTAATTTGACACGGTATACTATTTTGAGTTAAAGACCCTGTGAATAATTTCAAATAAAGATTATATTCTATAAAGGAATGAGCAACATGAAATACATAGTCATGTTAGGTTAGTCATAGTTAAATAGGGTCATGAGTTCTATTAGCATTGGTAAAGAGATACCTATCTATGACACTTGTCTAATTTCATGTTGACAAGGAATGACCGACATACCTCATTAAAGGTATACATAAAGAGGTATTATCCATTGTAAAAAGGGTGGGGGGATTTATTGGAGCCAAAATTACTTTGTAAACTTAGATCAAGCAATACAAATAAGTAATTTTTCAAAGTTTGTCCAATATTTGTCTATGTGTTTTCTATTATGGTTACTTCATCAATTTTTTAGTTTGATGTTCAGATTTGAATGGTTTTCATGAAATCTAGATGTCCTATTATGAATGCAAAGTTTTTGACTTGTGCTTATTCTAGGTTTATTGAAGGATTATATATTTAATTCATTTATTTTGCTTTTATTACATATGTGTCAATGCTATTTATTTATAGAAGGAAATCTTCAAATTAAATCTATTTTTCATTTCATTATCTCACTTTTACTTATACCCTCACCTAAAATGTAGCAAGATCTATGATTATGCAATTTCATGCTATATATTAGTTAAATTCATGTCTAGATGACATCTAAACTTTGTCATAATGTCTAGGTTGAAGATCAGAAACTCTTTCTTTCTACCTTACCCTCCCTTTTTCTCCTTTTTATCAATTCACGTTAGTTTAGATTGTCATTATAAATATCCATCTTAGCTTAGGGTTTAGACTTTAGGTTTTGGACATCATTCATTGGAATTAGTTCAAATCAGTTTCATCTTCACAAAGATTTAGGACCACAGTTACTCCTAACAACCACTTACATGTTCATTTTTTGAAATAGTCATTTAACTTGGCTATTAGTCCACCACAGATATTAGGAAGATCACAATCAATAACTCATGCAATGGATTCTTTGGATCCAAAAATGAGAAGTGTTTATTAAACACTATATGAACATTTAGGTTCATCAATAGAGGGAAAATTGGTGCTAGAAGGAGGGCTAAGCTAAAACTCTATGAATTTGAAGTATCTTTTCTAATTTTGATGAATTGTATTCAAATATTGATGTATTCTTTACATATTTGTGTAATGATCATTGATCTTAATAGTTTTACACCAATCTTTATGCTTATTTAGACAAAGGCATATGTTCTTTGAATATCCATGAGTAATTATGGTAAAGATAGCTTGAGATATGTGAATCCAAAAAGTTTGAGGTTAGTAATAGATATTTTATCCAAATATTGATATATCCTTTGAAAATTTGAGTTTATTTGAGCTTAGACATGTAAATATCATTCATATTCACGTATTTAGATATATTTTTGAGCTAATTTAGTTAAAGATTGATGTCCTTTGTTGTTATTTATACATAATTGCACAAAATTTTATTAATGTGCAATTCTAATCATTTTTATTTATAAAGATAAGATTTACATATGATATTTTAAATAGGTTCAAAGCTTTCAAGCTAGAATTTCCAAGAATAAGGACTAGGTCAAATTCAAAGACAAGAGTTCCCCTTCTTTCATTAGAGGTTCATAATATATCTAGATGAGACAAAGGTAAGCATAGACTTTCAAAGTCTCAACCAACTTCACCAATTCAGGGTGCTTTTGTGTTCAAACTTTATCAAGGTATGTCATGGTTAAGTGGATCTTCTATCAATGTACCTAGCTAAGTACATGACTTACCAAGAAATTCTGAAAGGTATTTGCCTTTTTTTAGTCCTAATAATGTTTTCATAGCTGAATAACATGTTAAAATATTTAATACTAATTTGAGACTTATGAATGTAGTTCATGAAGATGTAGTATGTATATTGTTTCCATTTAATTTCAAAGATGTCACATATGAATGGTTCTTTATCCTACCTGAGAAATAAATTGTTAGTTGGAATAAATTTCATGATTAATTCATTAACCAATTTGGAAAAATCATCAGTCCTTATGTCTTGTGCCAAAATTTCACCATAGTTAAAAGAGATCCCAATGATCCCATAAGAGCCTTTAATGCCAGATTTAAGAAGATGTTCAGTAGAAACATAGCTCCTTATAGACTTGATGAGGCTTAATCATTATATATTTATAAGGATGATTTGGATCCCATGACTTATGTGTTTATCAAAAAGTGTATTTTAGTCATAAACACCTTGGCCTATGTTAAAGCTATAATAATCAATTATCAAATGTAGCCTCAAGGTTAGCTTGCATATGCTATCCCAATTACTAACCTTAAATTTACAACACTAAATATCATTATTAATGCCAATAAGAGTGTGTCTATATTAAATCAAACACCAATATTGAACCAATTACCTTTAAGTCATGCTCATCCTAGCCAAAGCCTAGGATTCTTGAATAATGTTGCAAGCAGATCTCATCCACAAGACCAAAGAGATTTGGTGCCAACCATTAGCACTAGTAACACTAAAATTAATATTTATGAGGCCAAAAATAATTAAAATGACTATCTTAAATTTTTTTCAAAAGGTGAGCACTAATTTTCTTCAATTGTAAAAGTAAGTGGGCAATACTAGGGAAACTCCAATAGAAACTATGCTTCTCGAAGGTTATATAGTCCTACAAATAAGTTTCATGATAAAAATAATAATAGGTCATCTAATAATGTACACAAAATGAATCTTTATTATATAATTCTAATTGATAATTTTAATGTCTTTTAAGCATATCAAAATGAAAAGGATACATTTGAACCTGTGTTTAATCAAGACAATGTTGCAGGGACATCTAGATTTGAAAGGACATCTAAATCCTTTATGGTATAGGATTTTAATTTTCCATTTGAAGAAGAAAATGAAATTGAAGATGATTCATAATAAGTAATAGATGTTCAAGATGAGCAACCCCATGAACAAGACTAGATACAATCTAACTTCTCTTCAAAAGATAGCTGTGAGGATAATTCATACAAGGTCATTACTAAAATATCAATTACTCATGAATAAGATGATCATTGGAAGCAATTATACCAAGATTTATTGAAATAAATTAAGGTATTATAAGACAACAATGCTATTTTAGAGATCCCAAATCAAGATGAGTTGGGACTCGATCTGGTAGAAGAGATGCCATTCTTCACAGAAGATGAAGATGAATCAAGTGTAGCAGACTAGGGATTTACATATAACCCCATCAAAATTTTGGAAGTATGTGATCAACCTAATTTAAATGGTAAGGTTTTAAATTAATTTCATGCACTTTCAATTGATCATGATGAAGTATCCTTTTGGGATGACTTGGAAATTTTTGGTGTAAAGATTGGTAGTCCATCTCCACCTCAAGCTAAACTTAATGAAGACATTAGTCTAAGAATACTAGTTGAGATACCATCATTGAATGAGGATGATATAAGTCACTATCAGTCTATGAATGAAGGATAATTATCACTCTTGATGCAATATAGAAGGATTTGGGAATAAAATGATTGGATTTTAGATCCATATCTTCAATTTAGGTACTGGAGAATGGAGATGAGAAATCAAGATACATCACATAGAAGACATGAACACACAAGTGATCCTATCCATAAGAAGAGGCCATTAAATGGAAGAAATCACATTTAAAAGTTATGTAGTAGTTTAAATAACTTTCTATTTGATCTTGGAGGTAAGTTCTTTGTGGATTTAGTTTAGGTAGGTTTTGGTTTAGTTTCTTTTCCTGTCCCTTGTTTGTAAGTAGAGCTTATAAATATTTTTTTACTTGTTTATTTTTCTTTGTGTTTGGTGTGTTTTCTTTATTTTATTTGTTCCTTTATTCTAAATAAGTTATTTTGGACAACCCTCAACTCAAATTCCACCTAATTTCTTAAGAACTTAATAGTTTAGAAATGAAGGTATGACTTCTCAACATTAGTTGATCATGGATTATTGAAATGTGAGTTTGATGATATAGTTTTGAGAAACTAGTAAAGACTAATAAATAGCTTAATTTTTCCTTGATATTCTAAACCTTTTTCTAATCTAAGTTTAGCTCTAATAAAGATTGAAAATATAGGGTGAAAGATTGAATTATTACGACAAAGACATGTTTGCACTTAAAAAAAATTAATTGCCCTGGATAAAGTTTACAACCAAGGATGATTGTCTCAAGATTAAAAATTTTACCAAATCCCAAAAAATGGATAATATGGTTCCCAAACTTTGTTATAAATTCAAAATATCTAAAAAAAGGAACTTATTGCAAAATTCAAGAGGCTTTCTGAGTAGAGGTGAATTTGGTAATCTCCATCAGGGCTATAGACACCTAGTTGGTAGTGGAGCAAGGCCTTGAGTGGAGCCAAAGGTATCTTTATTAGGGATATGGATGCTTGGCTAGTATTAGAGCAATGCCCAAGCATTACCTATACAAAGCATGGTTCTTAATGAACATCTAAATATGCTATAAGTTATTATTAATGGTTAAGGTCATGAATCTAGAAGTTGTTCCATAAATCCCATAGTAAATAACAAGTGGAATCAAAACACACATACAACATGGCTATGTCTTGATGTTTTATCCCAATTCTACATGTGCAAGATTTATTCTAACCATGAACTGATCTTAATAATGGTTCATAATTAGGTGGAATAAGTAGCCTAGTTATTAGTCTAAACTAAAGTCTCTTAATTCTAACATATTTGTATATTTCTCTTATAAGTCACCATTTGTTAAGGTGAACATACACCCATTTAAAAAAAATGAGGACCTTTGTTTTAAATTGTGCAAAATTGAGCTTTAAATTGAAAATTCATCTAATCAAAGTACCATTAGATTATTTTTCACATTATCTTTATTTGAAGATCATCCACACCATGGTTAAAAGGCATATTTATACATGATTCTAGTTAGATCTTGTCTAAATTTGCTAATGTTGGATCTCTATGTTTCAGGTTATAGGATTAATGGAGTCCATATAAAATGGACAATGTCTAGGTTTAATGATTTAATGTTGATTTGATCTTTTACTAGCCTATGGTCTATTAAAAAACAAGTTAAATCAATGTTTGTTCATCTTAAAACCCTCATTCTAATTACCCTAACTCACATTCTTTTGAATCAAATTCAAATTTGACTGAGATAAATTTTGTCCAGGAATCACTTAATATTTTAGTCTTAGTTTAAGTTTTACCCTAGGTCCTAGTTGTATTTATTAAATACCATTAAGACCTTAATATAAAACTTTATGTTAAGTCCTTTATATCTTAGATATCAATGATTCATGAGGAAAAATTAATGAGGTGAATCTTTTATTATGTTTTGAACTTATCTTAGAATTTATATTGAAGTTTTAATCATGTTTATTGACATGAAAAAAACCTTAGCCTAATTTTTTTATGATAAGTCCTATAAATCTCTAAACACTTATGTCTTTATTTATATGCTTGTAGGAATGTACTAATAAGGGGCTTCCACATGGTGAGATCTCAGAGTTTAGGAAAGCATATCGATGACCTACGACAAAGGTCTAAAGTCAAAATGGTATAAAGGAAGATTGATGGTGTGAATTTATTCACACATCAAAGATATAATGGTGTAGGGTGTAGTTCATAAATAAATATACCTATGAAACAACCAAAGAGTGTCAAGTGGAAACATATCGAGAGCCCATATGGTAGATAAATGATTTATAGGCCCTTCCATAATGTCAATAAGTCAACATACATGTGACCCTATATATTTTCCAAGTGGCACACCCACGTTCACTTACTTTATTATATTATAGACTTAGTTTAAAACTCTAGCCCAAGTCCAAGTTGTATTTATTAATACAAATTCAAACCTTAGGATAAAATATTTATGCTAAGTCATTTATGTCTAATGGTTCATAGGAATAGTTAATGAGGAGCTCTTTATTATATTTTATACTTAAACTAAAGTTTTATCCTAAGTCTCAACTGTATTTATTAATAAAACTAAAAAACATTAGGCTAAAAATTTATTCTAAGTTCTTTATAGTATCTGAAATGCTTGTGTATTTTATTTTATGCCCATATAAATGGACAAACCTGAAGGTAATATGTGGCAAGATTGTGGGGTCTTCCAAAGAGATCAACGCCCGATGGGTAAGGATCAAAAGTTAATAAGTCAAGTAGTTGATTTATGATGCATGTTAACTCGAGAACTATAGATCTAATGAAGAGCAAAGGTTTGAAAGGTCAACAAGATCTAAGATAACTGTGAGAGTGTCAAGTGTCACATCTTGATGGGTAACTTAAATATCCAATGGAGAGCATAATTTCAAAAGTCAAGATCCCTAAAATAAATGAGGATTTGACAAGTGGCATGATTCTAGATCTCAATGGAAAGATCCTATGGAGCATGTTCACTCAGGTAAAAAAGATTTGATAGACCGCATTAACTTGGGTGAGGATGATATAATGGCATGAAGTGAGGGTTGATAATTCAAAGGAGCTTAGAGCAAGTGAGAGGCTCCCACATGGCATGATAGTCCCTAAATGATGAAAAGAGCTAGAATATCATGAGATAATATGATGTGGCATAATATCATGAGCTCAAAGATGAATATCAATGGCTCATGATGAAAGTTAATGTTAATGGACTCCAAAATATATCAACATTGAAAAATTGATCTAGCTTAAGAGAGCACAAAGTAAGGACACATGTCTAAAGGCACTAGTGGTCACAATTTTTAATCAAATGGATATCTTGACATGGGCATTACCACATTGACATGACACGTTGGATTCCAAAACTAGTGAAGATCAAGAATGTGAACATACATGTCTTAGTCTTAATCTAGTTAGAAAATATGAAAATGAATATCTGACAATAGAACAAGAGAAGGCTCTAGTTATAGAGGCATCTCAAAGGTCAATTACATTGACATGGTATATTCTTTTGAGTTAAAGACCCTATAAGTCCTTTCAAAGGAATAATATATTATATAAAGGCATGATAAATATGTAATACATAGTCATGTTAGGTTAGTCATAGTTAAACAAGGTCATGAGTTCTATTAGCATTAGTAAAGAGATACCTTTCTATGACACTTGTCCAATTGCATGTTGACAAGGAATCACCAACATACCTCATGAAAGGTCTATATAAAGAGGTATTATCCATTAAAAAAGTGGGGGAGTTCTTAGAGATAAAATTAATTTGTAAACTTAGAGAAAGTAGTATAAGTAAATAATTATACAAAGTTTGTCCAATATTTGTCTATGTGTTTACTATTATGTCTGTTTCCTTAGTTTTTTGGTTTGATGTTTATATTTGAATGGTTTTCATGAATTATATATGTGCTAATATGAATATAGAGTTGTTAACTTATGATTATGATAGGTTTATTGAAGGATTCTTGAGTTATTTCATTTCTTTTGCTGCTTATAGATGTACCAATTCTATTTATTTATAGAAGTAAATCTTCAAATTAAATTTGGTTTCTCATTTGCATTATCTCAAAATCCTTCCTAAATAGTAGCTCCCTAAATAGATAGTAGTGGCATAACTATAAAATAACACTAATTGAACTAATATCCTCCTCTGGCACTAATGTCCTCTTTTTGAATGATTTGTAGGTTTAAGACCAGGTCATGTTCCAATTTTGGTCCAAATTTCAAGTTTATGTGATCAATACTTTTTCATGTAGCTCTATTTTACTCAGAAACCCCTAGGTTTTCATGCTTTTAAGGGTTTAAATGAACACCATGAGAAAAAAGGGTTTAATGGGTATGATGTGTTAGATGTCTGATCCATACTCCTATGTGGGCATGATACTTACATATTAATACTCTGAGGAGGGATCAATCCTGATGTAGTTCCCTTACCTAAGTATTTGGTGCAAGTTCAAGTGAATTCTAGTATGAGTACTAATGTGAGTTCCTTGAGTGAGGATTGAGACTAGAAATATATGGTTTTTGAGCTTAGAATGACTGTAGATGATTATATGTAGTATTAGGGTAGAATAGGGATTAATAACCTTGATTGTGTACAACTTCTGTGTATTTACATCCAATTTCAATCTAGTGAATAAAGGGATAAAAGTCATGTATATATACTATTAAAGTGCTTGTGTAATTTATAAAATACGTCTAGGTTGACCCTATGTGGTTTTTGGTTTTTAAAATATATCTATTATTGACAAAATCTAGG
This sequence comes from Torreya grandis, assembly GCA_037957365.1. Taxonomy (NCBI): domain Eukaryota; kingdom Viridiplantae; phylum Streptophyta; class Pinopsida; order Cupressales; family Taxaceae; genus Torreya; species Torreya grandis. The sequence continues at coordinate 967,754 of JARHVA010003521.1, forward strand.
AAAAGGAAAACAACACCTAAACTAGGACACTAACTCCACTGGCACTATTATCTAAATTAACACTAGTATCTAGGTGGAATAACTTGAGGCATTATGGGCCAGGATGCTAAATTGAGGGTATAATAATACTTTATGGATGTTTATGGATGCATGTGGCTTACACAAATTCTAGATAGGTGTCCAAATAGGCCCTAAGATAGGTCTAGGGCTAAGCTAGGGATGGGTGGTGTCAAGTAACACTCTTATCACTTAAGTGTCATTTTTATATGATTACCCAAGTAATTAGATAAAGGGAGAGTTCATAGTATCAAACAATGATGTGTTAACTCACTTATACAATTAAAATATTACATCACATACCAATAATTAAATACATAAGGTGTATGGATGAAATTTAGAAAAATTAAATACATAGATAGTGATTATAAGAGGTGCAAGTTATAAATGGTTGTTAGTTCCCATTATCAAGTTTAGTTTCCATTGAGTTTATATTTTATAAATTTATATTTAGTTAATTAGTTGGAAAGAAAGGTTTCATATCAATAATCTATTGAATAGTCTTAACACCTTCTGGTCAGTTAAGTTTCTCATGACATAATTTCATACTTCTATGAGCCCCAAACTATGCATTAACCTTGAAAAACATTAAATTAATATAAGGACAAACATGGTTTCACCTATATTTATAAAATTTTACAACTTAACCATTTATTGAACCTAAAAATGCCCCCTACGCATTAGTTAGTCATCGATAAGCATGATTTTAGGGTACTTGTCTATTGCTTGATTATTAGTACAAATTAGGCATTATTAGCACATATTTTGGTTTTTGATGGAATTAAGTATTATTATCATCCCCTAAACCTACTCTCTCTTTGACACTCTCATTTAATACTGTGTGTTAGAATTCATATATCTCTTAGATATCTTTTTGGCCTTCACCAAGACAGGGTACACTCCCCATTTATCTTGCCTTTTTAAAATTTCAACCATTTGATGTCAAATTGCATGATAATAAGGTCCTAATTAGAATTTAAATTTATATGAATGAAAAAAAAATTAGCTATTTCAGAACTTAGATGTATATTTTAAATTCATAATGTATTATTGAACATTTCATAGGCATTCTAAAGAGATCAAACAATCATTAGAGCATATATAATTGTTTGAATTTAGTGCTTCCTGTAGAGTAATTTTGGTGCATGATATAGGGTTTTGTATATTTATAAAGATATTTTAATTTATATAATTTATTACTTTTTGACATATTCTATTGGGTGGATTCCATCTACCCTCAGTGATTTGATAATTAGACAACATTTATTGAGCCCTACTAACCCTTAACATAGGCACCAAAAAATCACTTTATTTTCATTAATATTTAGATATTGTTTCCATAATATAGAAAGGATAAGATTTTTTTTCAAGTTACATGTTTCATAGTGGAGAAATCAAAGCAAGGAAATATGAAATCAAGTGTAGTTGAGCACAATCATAAACTCATTTTAGACCTTGCCTATCACTTGCTATAATTATTTATAGTTCTAACACTCAACCTTGATCAAAACCAAATTTTTATGTGAGGTTCCTGTTAGCTACGTATCCACCCTTGGTCACTTGGACACTTTCACACTTGGAGAGGAGTATTATTTTTAAAAATCAATTTAGTGTGAGATCCATATCACCTTTATGATGATTATTGTGGCTTATAATTAGGTATGTCTAAGATTGTTCATGTTTCCTAAGTATATTGTTCTTCATTGAGACCTAATAGTCAAATTTGAGATCTCATGTTGGTTTTATCCTAATAAAATGTCTATGTGAATAGTTTTTAATGTATGGCTGCATTCAATATTTTATATAAAGTCATACCAACCTTTTTGAGGTTCATTCCATGGTTAGTGTCTTATAAAATCCGTTATCAATACAATGTTTCATAAATATAAAGTTATAAAGGTTGTTATCCATGTATTGAGGGTGAGGTCAACACATTCTAAAGCCAAATAAAGTTAGTAAGGCCTCATTATTCTTCCATTATGCCTCAATGATCATGCTTAGCACACAAATGTTGACTTGGTTTAATCTTCACTCTTTGTGACTCCCATAAATGTACCTAATTCATTTAATGAGACCAATACCTAATCCATAAATGTACTCAAGATATAATTGACTAATGGTAGGTCTCAAGTATGAAGGAGATGTATAAACACATGTTTTGAGTTCAAAAAGTCAATTTTGAGCATAAACAACAAATTTTAGGGGTTGTAGAGGTTTATGCATGGAAATAGGATAAAAACCCTTCCTCAAGCATATAAAATATGTCTCAAACCTCCTTGATGGATTTTTAGGAAATGCAAGGCATAAAAACCCTCAAACATAAAGGGTTTCAAGGAATTGTAGGTTTTGACATTGTATTTTTGAAAGTTGTAAAGTCTACCATTGACAAGGAGAGTTCACATGGGGTCTCCTCATCATTCTCAAGACTTCATATGCCTTCAAAGAAGATAAATAGGCTCATAAACCTCATAATAAGGTAGATCTAATCAATCATCTTACTTGTAAATACTTATAAGAAGTTTTCATTGATGTGCCATATCGATTCAAGACTTGCATAGATCAATATGGCTAGTGAAGGGAATGGAGTATATATTAAAGGATCATCTCTAGGTGTTTATAGGTAAAATGAATAAAAAATGTTTATGAACAATCACTAACAAGCCTAAAACAACTTATAGATAGCTTGAGAGAGGCACGATCAAAGATTTATGTGAACTCCTCTAAATACATGGAAAATAATGAATGATGTAGGATATTAAGATGTATAATAGGCACCATATTAAGTCATCAAGCTTGATACATAATCTTGAAATTATGTCAAATGACCAAGAATACTGCAGATAGTCTTAAATTTTTTTAAACCCTAAAACCCATGACTCCACATTTTAAGGTTTTAGAGTTTTCCTAATTGGGAGATATGATGTTTTAAAATCCTATAATGGTGTCAATATCCTTTAGGATAACCTAAACAAAAATTTCATGTTGTAGGCATGTTAGAACCATTCTCAAGGTCTTATTGAGGTTCAATATTAGAAATGAACTCTATAGGTCTGTAGAAAGAATGAAGTTTTCAATATATCTTTAGATGTTTCACTCCTAATGAAAGAGACACAAATAATTAAATAAACCCTCAATATTAATCCAAAATAACTTACTAAGAATCATAGGTTTGCATCATGCTTCAAAATCTCAAAACCCTTTGTCAAGGTTTTAAAACATGTTCATGAAGGTGTTAAGTGTGTTACAAGGGGTTTAGGGATTACAAGAAAGGTTTTGTGAAGGGAAAATTATTATATTGAGGAACATAATTAAGAGAATTGCATAATATTTTAAGAGTCTCTTGATGGTCTCAAACTCACCTGCATATCATAAACAAGAGGGTGGAGAGTTCTTATGACTTAAAGATTGATATAAGAGGATTATATCCCTATAGGTTGTATGTCTTACTCTAATAGTGTTTCAATTTATTTCCTTCATTTTTTAGTTTTTAAAGTAGATACAAGAAAGTGAGTATTAGGGTATGTACCTAGTAAATGATATGCTCATTGATGACTAGATAAAGTGTGAATCCTTTTTAGCAAAGAAGTACTACCTAAAATAAGACTGCACTAGACAAACTCATTTGTTACACAAGTATAAAGGGTGGACTACCTAGTAATGCTAGATCTAAGAAGCAAAATCTCCCTTGGATGGATATCAATCCACTCCCCTAATGATAGAAATATTTTGAAAATAAAATTGGAAGATAATAAACTGATATGAATATAAATGTGTATACAAATAAATAAATGATATACTTGTTCAATAGAAAATGTAGCAATGGTGGGTCAACACCATGCACAAATGCACCAAAGTTATGTTTAGAGGGTCTGGGTAGTGTTTATAAATATATAAAAAATAGAAATAGGGATTTGATTGGGTGAAAGAGGAGAAAATAATAATCTATTATTTTCCTTGATAGTGACCATTGGTAGTCAGGGTGATCAGTGATAGTTGGGTATGATCGGTGATGGTTAGGAAATTGGTGATGGTTTAGGTAACCAATGATGGTTTCTACCAATTGGTGATGGTTTCATGTAAACTTTGGTCAACTTTGGGATGGAGATGAAAATGGAATGGCTGATGGGTAGGAGTTAGAGTGTGGATTTTTGGGTGAGGGTGGTGTGTAGGTGAATAGAATAAAATATAAACACTTGATAAGGAAAGGAAAACACTAAAAACAAAAGGAGGATACCTGTGTGATTATAATTGAATGATAGTTAAATACCTAAATAAATTTAGGTAGCATGATTATGATTGAACCTTAAAAACTTATGCAGATTAAGGTTCAGGATGCTAAGTACCTACATAAAGAAAATAAGAGAGCCTAGATGCAAATTTTTTTGGATCCATAACTCTCCCAAGAGCCCTATACTTATAGCATAAAAATACTAAGGATAGAGAAGCTTGAAGTAAAGTTTCTAAGTTAGGAGGGGATGATGCTGCCTATTTTCATTCATCTTGAAAATTTAGTGTTAAAGCAAGTTTCTATTTTGTTAGATACTTATGTTGAACAAAGCTATAAATGATTTAAAATGCTTAAGGCAAGTTTGGGTGACCCCAAACATTTATGGTTAGGGTCAACCATTGATGGTTACCCAAACTGATGATGGTTGAGAAGGTATGAACAAATGGGTAGAAAGGTCATGATTTAAGTGATGTGTGTATAAAGTTATTTTTTATAACAAAGTTATAAATAAATGCCAATAGACTAGGTAGTCTACTAGACATGAAATTGATAAAAGGTCCACAAGTCAAGATGACATCAAAAACTATCATTGTGTAGTTCTTAGGTGTCTAGATTTTGCCCCTTTTTTGTGTAGGTTTAAGTAAGCTACAAAAAAAAATAGTTGGTTGGTCAAGGTCCTGGCCTAGTTTCCCTGAGTGAGAGATGGAGGAGGTGTTCCCCCTCAAACTAAGAGGCAATGAGACAAAGGTCGAATTGGTTTGGGGTTTGATAAAAAGATACAAGGAAGGATATGAGGTTGGGTATATGAGACACAAGTATGCACATAAAATACAAGAAATGGTAAGGCACAACATTGTATAAGGACTAATATTGCCATGTTGGTAAAAATAAGGTCAAGTTTTAGGATAAATTATAAGGTACCCAGTCTCCAGTGTTGGTCATAACTAATCAGGTCATGTGTCATGTGTTCTTATAAAAGGTTGACATTTATTCAGGTATCTAAAGTAGGAAGTTTCCAAGAAAAACATAATGGGTCAAGGCATGCACAAGGTGGTACATAATACAAAAGTTCAACATGGTAAAATTGGTCAAGGCAATCATGATTACCAAAGCAAGTTGACTATAAAGTATGAAAATATGTTGGTCAAAAGCCAAAATTGAGGTGGATGTGGGTAAAGGTTTTATTATGTAGATATTGGCTGAGCTAACTCCTAATGTGTGAGGCAAGAGGATCATACCTACATAGTCCCATGGATAATAGATTCAATAAGGACTTCAAAACTAATGTAGTTCTTTGATGGTGGGGAGAAATGAACTCTAAGGTAGGTATGAGGGTGGTAAGGAGGAGTTCATGTAGAGGAATTAAGAGTTGTGGGTGAAGGAGAAAAAATATAGTTTTATAGGGGTAAAAGAAGAAAAAGCACCCTAACCATTGATAGTTAGGGTTAATCGACAATGGTTAGGCAACTATCGATGGTTACGTCAATGAGGTAAGAATTGATGGTGAAGTTAATCTAGTGATGATTATAATACCATTGATGGTGGGTTTGAAACCCTAAATTAATGTTAAAAAGGTCAATAAGGCCCATTTTATCCCCATTTACAAGTTAGAGAAAGAATGGTTTGTTCAGTTTGAGCATTTAGATAAAAATTCTACATGAGTGGGTTGAAAGGTGGTGAGTTGTATTAGAGGAGTGTGGTGTGCAAAAGTGATGCTATGGTTGAGAAGGATGCAAGAAATGTAGGTGGATAATTGGTTGGGTGTATACTAAGGCAACACCATTGATCTTGAAATGAGGTAGGGGTGTCTTAAATTTGGTAATAAATTGAAATAGCTGGATTAAAATGATAAAGATAGAAAAAATAGGTTAAATTGGTTAAGTAGGGGAGTGTTTAACTATGGGGCTAGGGTTGTGGTTATGTTTATTGGGTGTGTACAAAATGGTGTGTTGGGGTAGATGCTTTAGTTATAGAGAGGGAGTTAGATAGATGTAAGGGTGTTAAAGAGCATTTTTAGGTGGTAGGGGCATTTAGGGTTTTAGAAGGAGGTCAGGTGGTTGAGGCTCACCACCTATGGTCACCTAACAGTGACCATCAGTGGTTGGATCTAATTAGAGATGGTTGATCAAGGGGAAAAATGACTCCAAAGGGACAATCAAGGGGTTGGGGTAGGATGGTCAAGTTGGGGTGGATGGGAGATAGTTCAGGGTGTAGTTCTATGAGAGTTGGGTTGGCTTAGAGGTAAGATGGGTGGGGGAGGATTTTGGTTAGTTGGGGTAGGAGTTTGGTTAGTTGGGTTGGGGTAGGAGGTTTATGGAAATGTGTGTTTGCATAGGATAGAAAGGGTAGAGGTTGCATAGGAAGAATTAATAGGGGTGTAAAGACACAAGAAGTGTGCAAAGGGCAGGTTGATAGATGAATCTATAATTGGTATAAAATTGAGTTGGATAATACTTTGGGTAGATATATAAGAAGTGTTAGAGATAGGTTGTTTACCTAATTTGTGGTATTCTTATTATTGTAGGCATGATATCAGATCTAGCTATGGGATCGAGTTCCCAATATTTTCATAGAGGTGAGGGATGGTATGTTTGTAGAGAACTAGAGACACATGGAGGTAATGGGTTTTGGAGTGATGCACCACTGCCAGTGCTTGCCTAAAGATTTTTTGATGATAGTCACCCTCATCAAGAGATAGGACTTGATGACTAACACTTTCTGGTTATCGATAGGGAGATGAGTATCCTATTAGAGGATGTTCATTAGATCACACATGTACCCATTTGTGGTAATCCCATCTAGCATATAGAGGGGGAGGATATTAATGAGTGCATGGTGATACTCTACATAGATGATGCATAGTTACACTCTAGAGGGTTCACTATTAGGCTGATATACTAGAGAGTTTTGAGAGAGAGACATTTGTTGACTATGTTATAGTTAGTGGTTACCTATTATGCATTACCAAATTTTTTTGGAGGGATATACTCTGGTGTATTATTATTGGTGTTGTTAGAGTTATTTTTGGGTGGGCACATGTTTTATTGGTGTAGATATACAAATATATATGGGGGTTTAGGGTACACAAACATTATGGCAGTAGTATGGGATTTTTACTTCAATACTAGGCCTATGAGCACATATGGGTATTGAGACCTTTGGGCCTTTCAATAGAGGGATTTAAATCAATAGATTATGTATTTATCTTTTAATGATGGAGGAGAGATGGGGCTATGATAGGTGCTGGTGGTGGTCGAGAGACATTGAGTGGTTTAGAGGAGCTTTGGAGGGTTTAATTGCTAGTGACATAGTCTAGAGACCATAACAAACTTGGATAGTATGGGTTGGGTATAGGTATCACACCTTATCCTTACAAAGATGGAGATGGGCCTATGGGAGGTGAGATGGGGAGACAAAGTGCATCCCCTTTGAGTGGGTGTAGTGTCAATTTGGGCTAGTGCAGGGTATCCCTCAAGATTTTATATGATACAAGAGGAAGGATGTAGAGTTTTATTTACCAGAGCCATAGGCATAGGAGGAAGATTTTGATCATGAGGAGTTACCTTTGAGGGATGGGGATGATGTAGGTTATATAACTGACTATCCTACCTAAGTTTAGGGGAGGTAAATAGCCATTGATTTTGATATCAAAGTTGGGGATAAGTAACCAATAGATGTTAACCTAACATAAGTACCAACATAGGGTAACCCATAGGCATTGGTAACACTTATAGTGGTAAAAGCTCAGATAACCACTTTATAGGGGCAAATTACCATTATTTAGGGATAAATTTCCACTCTTTAGGGTCAAGTGGGAGTATTGATAGTACATAGAGACCAAACGTAGGCACATGTTACCATTTTATAGGGTCAAGTGGCTACTTTACAAGGTTAGGTGGCTTGTTTATAGGGACAGATTATGTATATGATAGGAGAGCAAGATTAGGTGAGGACCTCACTTAGCTTGGTGACATAGTAGAGAGACTCTCTATGGTAAATAGGTGGGGTAGTAGTGGCACCACCAGGATTTGTTACTCAAGCTAGATATCTAGTGGCCATATAGGAGCTACACTATTATGAGGGAATTTTGCTAGCACAATGTCCTAATGAGCCATGATGGGGAGAGTATCAGATCAGATTGGTAGGTGGTGTTGTGATTGTGGCCTCAAGGTAATGGGCTATGGTAGTAGGTCTACCAATAGAGCCTTCATTGGGGATAGGTGTGGATGGGGCCAGTAGCAATGGTGTAGGTACTCTTGGGTCATGATGATGTATATGTATTTTGATATTTTTGATATCGACCTACATGCCAAATATGTGAGATGTATTTATGAGCGATATGTAGTTCATGTATAGACACATTTTGATTATATATATATATATATATGATATTATAGATGTATTGAGCTATTTTTTGGTTTTATATGCTGATGAGATGGATTCTTATGTCTTGATGTTTATGGTGATATGATGATGTTTTGATTATGATGTAGTTGTGCATATTTATTTTTGATGTAATGTTATGGATTATGGATGATGGATTTTGTTTACAATTTATTATGTGATTGAGGATGAGCATGATTGTTTTGTCATTGATGATACTAGTGTTTTTCATGATAGTAATGTTGATTTGATTAATGAGTAGGTTTATGGGATAGTGTGAATGTTGATGTCAAAATATTATGAAAAAAATGGAATGCTTGGTTAATGGATGTTGGGTTGGTATAGGTAGAGGAAACATTCATGTCCTCATATTGGATAAGAAAAATGGGCTCTAATAATGAGAACTAAACAATATGAATCCATATTTGGAATGTCTTAGTGAATGAAAAACTATCAAATGCATTGTAGAAGTGAACTTTATTGAGAAAACTAGTATTTTGACCACTTTGTGTCAAGTAAGATCATAATCCCTTAGGTTTATTGGAGATGTAGGTGATAGTTAGGGATGTGAATATATGGGTAGAGGACAATGGAATATTTAATGGAATGATTAGATTTTCCATAAGTGACCAAAGAACCCTAGCAAACAAGTCCATTCCATTGTTGTGTTGTATAATAATGTGTAGACTGATCAATGTGGGAAGTCTATAATTAGTAGATATAAGAGCTGATTGTGGCCTATTGATTTTGGATTTTGCTTTATTGATTTTTCTTTATAAGTTGTTGAAGTTGATCAATGTGGGAAAATTATAATGAATATTTATTTTATCCATCCTTCGAGGGAGTGGTCTAAGATTTTATTTTGCATAAATATCCTTTGAGGGAGCAATCTATTTTAAGAAACTTTTGATTTGATGTGGTAGCTATCCTTTGAGGGAGTATTCTACTATTTATTTTTGAAGTATGGATATATTTTAGATTAAAATTATGCATGGATAAGTCTATTCAGGTATGAAAGGTCTACCCATGTAGATGTAGGACCTAGACATGGAAGGTTAGAGAAAGGGGTTTAAAGAAACAACTAACCATGGGATTCCATCTATAAAAAAGATGAAAAGTATCCATGAGAACCATGCTATGGGTAGAGCCAGGGTACCCATATTTAGGTTTAGGTTATTAATTTGACAAATGAATCACATGGTCCTATATAATCAATTAATCTAAAAAGAGATAGAAAATAAGGTCAATGAACTAAGGGATGAGCTTAAGTGACATGAAAGTGCATTTGAACCTTGTTTTAACAATGAAAGAGATGTAAATGTGAAGCATTAATGGGTTCAATTTTTGGCTTTCCCTTGAGAGAGGACAAGTGATAAGTACTTGATACATTATTATGGGTTATAATATAAGGTCCTAACCAATTAAAATCAAATTTGCCCTTTTTGGTCTTCTCCATGTTTGTGATGTGTTGGTTTTCCTTAAGGATAAGATCTCTAATGTTGAATTATAATATTTTCATATGTTTATTATATGCTCATTTGATGCACTCTTGATAAATGCAAAGGTAATTAAGGGAAGTAAGGTGATATTCATTGAGAAACTCAAGGCATATGAGGCATTCTCAAAGATAATCCTCTTCAGAAATGATATCATGTAAGGAAATATGAAGAGAGGGAATTTGAACTTCAAGAGGTAGGACTACCTCGACTCCAAAGACAAGAGAAAAAGGTGTATCACCCATCACAGTTTAGATACTAGTGAGATAATCCCATAAAGTGAATGGGATATGAAGGTGCCAGTATTTGCCTAAAGCACTGACCACCTTAGTGAGCATTTTGACAAGGGTTTTATTGGAAGCCTCAGCATACCCATTGGCTTGTGGATGATAAGGTGAGGAGAAACTCAAGTTGATACCAAAATCATCACAAAGTTCTTGGACCTTTTTATTTTTAAAATGTTTTCCATTATCAGTGATGATCTTGAGAGGAACACCAAAATGGCAAATGATGTGGTGGTTGATGAAATCAATGATTTTTCATCTTTGATTGAGATTAGCAAGATGGATTCTACCTATTTGGTAAAATATTCCATAGTGGTGATGATATATTAATGCCATTGTGAGGAATGTGGATTGATTTCTCTAATAAGATCAAGACCCCATTATGAAAAAGGCCAATAGTTAGTTGATACTTGAAGAGCATAAGGAGGTGCATGATGAAGGTTAGAATGTTGTTGACATTTGACACATTTATTAATATAGTCACAATAATATTGATTGAGCATGGGCCATTAGTAGCCTAAATGGAGGATATGTTTGGTAACAACCAGAACACTGAAGTGCCCACCATAGATGTCATCATGTGCTTCTTTGATGGCGTGAGAAGCTTCATTGTTGTAAAGGTAAATAAGGAGGATACTATCAAAGCCTTGTTTATAAATAATGCCCCCTAATATTAAGTAATGAGAGGTGATTTGAATGAAATATCTATGATCATTTATAAAAAGATATGAAGGGAGGATACTGATGTTAAGGTAGTTGAAAATTTGATCTTACCAAATGTCTAAAGATGTTGTTTCTATTTGATAAATGTTAGGAAGATCAAGAATAAGATAAGATGGTGTGAAAAAATGGTGGATGGTGATAAATAGTTTAAATTTATCAGGTTGAGATGGAATTTGGGATGTAAGTAAAGCCATTATATCTACAAATTTGTTGGTAGAGTGAGGGACCGGTTGGATAGTGTAGTGGTTAAATGATGCTAAAAGTATATTGAATAGCTATTTATACTTTAGAAGGACATAATTTTTGTACTGATAGGCTCTTTTGACTTGGTTAATGATGAGTTGAGAGTCTCCAAAATTACTAATGGTTTTGATTCCCAAATCTAGAGTAGTTTGGAGACATATGACCAAGGCCTCATAGTCGAGTATATTATTAATGCATTCAAAATCAAGTTTGAAATAAAAAAGAAGAGGTTCCCTATTAAAGGGAATACAGATTATGCTGGTACCCCCAACATTTTTAAATTTAGAGCCATAAAAATACATAGTCATTTGGTAGGTGGTCTCTTTCAAAGAAAGGGTAGTTATAGACTCATCTAGAAAGGTAAGAGGAGTTTGATTAGCAGGGAGAGGAGCTTCAACCAGTTGATCTGCAATCACTTATCCTTTAATGGAATTTTGTAGAAGAAAATCCAGATCAAAATTAGCTAAAAACATGAGCTACTTGGCCATACATTGGTTATGATATGGCTTAGAGTGCATATACTTGAGAGGATTAGTGTTAGTAATGACATATTTTTTGTGGTTGAGAAGATAGTGATGAAGTTTAGAGGTGATGAAAACTAAGTCAAGGAAAAGTTTTTTTGAATGGGTATATTGGGTTTCATAGTCAATGAGGGTGCAAATGATATAATAAATAGTTTTTTCCTTATTTTGGTCATCATAATGAGCAAGCATGGCCCCTAGGGAATGATCAGTGGTAGATATGTATAGATAAAAAGGCTACTATTATTTTGGAGGAATAAGGATAGGTGGAGAGAGAAGATATTAATTGATTTCATCGAAGGCTTATTGACATTATTTAGTCCATTTAAAGGAGGTATCCTTTGTAAAGAGGTGGTGAAAAGGCTGATAGTGATTGGATAGCTAGGAGATAAAGTGGTAGATTAACTAAAGTTTGCCTTGTAAGTTACAAAGTTGTTTTAGGTTAGTAGGTGGAGGCATTTATAGAATGTCTCAGACTTTTGTGGGGTCTATTTCTATTCTACAGAGGGAAATAATAAAACCCAAAAGTTTTCTTGATAAGACCCCAAAGATACATTTCTTTGGGTTGAGCCTGACATGATAATGGATAAGTCTTTCAAAGATGATATAAAAAATAATGAGGTGATCTCAACGGTGTTTGGATTTACTGAATAGATCATAAACATAATCCTGAACTATTTTATGCATGAGGTCATGGAAGATGTAAGTCATGGCCCACTGCTAGGTTGCCCCTATATTCTTTAGGCCAAAGGGCATGACACGATAGTATAAATTTATCCATGGGGTGATAAAGGATGTTTTATTTTGATCTTGAGGGGCTATCAAAATTTGGTTGTATCCTAAAAATCCATCCATAAAGGATAGAATTTCATGGCCAACAATGAGATCAACAAATTGGTTTATGTTAGGTAGTGAAAATTCATCTTTGGGGCATACAAGGTTAAGATCATGGAAATGCACACAAATGTAGAGTCCCCTAGTGGGTTTGGTAATAGGAACAATGTTGGAGACCCATTGTGGATAGTCAATGGGTTGAATGAAATTAATAGATAGAAGGCATTGAATTTATTATTTAATAAGAAAAACTATGTGAGGATGCATACAATGAAGTTTTTATTGAACTAGCTTCACTTTGGTATGGGTAATAATGTTATGAAGAGTGATGGAAGGGTCAATGCTAGGCATATCTTGATAAGACCAAGAAAATAATATGTTATGGTCATGAACAAAAGATTGATAGTCTCATTGTTCCTTGAGGGTTAAGGATTGGCCAATCTTGACAATATGGGGGTCCTCTTGAGTTCCTAGATTAACTTATATGGTCAATTCATTTATCATTATTTAGTTTTCAAGGGGGAGGGCTTTTTGAAGAGAAGAGTCCTCTACACCCAAATAAGTAAGAATAGAATTATTGTCTTGATGTTGGATGGTGTTAATGGTGGGTGAGTCATGTGTAATCATTTCAAGGTGGATAATAGGAATGGTTTAGGTTTGGCCTTCCCATTGATAAGTTAAGGGACCTAAACTAATGGTGTTGATTAAAAAAAATTTAGGTGGGATGATTTTGATGTCTTCAAATTAGAAAGATGGGGTTGGTGAGTGTAGAGATTCATCAAAGTGGAAAAGTGGGGTTGGTGAGGGTAGAGGTTCTTCAAATTGGAAAAGTGAGATTGGTGAAGGTATAGGTTCATCAAATTAATAAAGTGGGGTTGGTGAAGGTAGGGGTTTGTTAGTAGTGGTGAGAACTAGTTTTGGTGATGTGGGCTCTTCTAGGGGAACGTATCCCAGGCTAAAGAACCCATGAGGTTTTTGGGTTTTGATGAAGGGAATTTCTTGGGGTATTTGTTCATAGAGGCCAAAACCAAACCCTTTCCAAGTTCATTGATGAAGGTATGTTTGGGAAAAGGTTGAGTTGCTAAGATAAAAAAAGTTGGAAGTGAATGGCTAGATATAAGGTATGGCGGTGGGAGTGAGGAGTGGTTTATCAAGTCCCCCATAGATAAAATATGTTTTAGGAGACAAGGGTAACAATATTAGGATCATAAGATGGATAATTTTTAAGGTTCTAAAATTTATGTGAAGGGAAAACATCCAAAGCTAAAAGTTGATATTCCTTTAGCATAAGATGTTAGAACATGGATTTCAAGGGGTGTTCAACCAAGATTTAATATGAAGGGACAATTGAATTGGTGGATGCTTCATCATTGTTAAAGATATAAGTGTTGGTGGGTTGGGTTGATGTGGTGGCTTAGATAGAGGTTGGTTGTGAAGAGGATGAATGTGGAATAAGAACATTATTGGGTTGATATGTCATATTACAAGAAGCAAAGGGACTTGGATCAGCTTTGATTGTAATGACTTATCCGTCATGTTCAAATTTGACACATCAGTGAAGGGTAGAAGGGACACATCCCATGGCATGGATCCAAGGGTGATTGAATAACACACTATATTGAAATTCACCCTTTATGACTTAAAATAGTCTAAGAATAGTTTGAGGCCCCAATCAAATGTGGAGAATAACTATTCCAAAAGTGGTGGCTAAGGTATCATTGAATGATTGAAGAATTACTGAGATTTATGACATGATGTTTTTAGGTAGTTAGAGTTAATCATAGGTATAGGAGGAGATGATATTGATACTCACTCCCCCATCAATCATAACTCTTTTGAAATGTATATGATTGATGGATGCTATAATAAAAAGAGGGGGATCAAAGGTCTTCACTGTGATATGGTGGAATTTTAGACTCTTGAAAGGTGACCATGGTAGCATGTTGGATAGATCCGATCAAAGATGCAAGAGGTTGGGGATCATCTGGTTAAACTTCTATAGAACACATTGCTTTGACTAAAGCTTGATGATGTTGAGGTGAGGTGATAATTAAGTCATAAAGACTCATTTAGACTGGTATTTGGTAAAGTTGTTTTAACACCAAATGCTGGATGAATGGAGATGCATTAGAAAAAGGGGCTCCCAAAATGGAGACTTTAGTCTTGAGTGGTTGTGAGGGTGAAAGTAAAGGTGTAGTTGTTTGGGTTTGGTTGGTTGGTTGGGGAGTTGAAGGGTAAGACCATGGGATGGTGTCCTTGGCTTTGCCCTTTTCATTTTATTGGATGGATTTACCCTTATCCTTTATTGAGCTTGAGATTGAGTCACCATATGAATAGTATGGATAAGGGGACTGGTTGTTTGATTTGGTTCACCTTCTTTAAATTTTGGTGGAAGTAAAGAAGTAGATGATTGGTAGGTAGAATGGATAGGTGGTAAAAGAGGCAAGGGGATTAAAGAAGGTTCATCTAATATATCATCCTCCTCTAAAATGCCATAAACGATAGTTTGGAGAGTTTTATATTTCTCCATATCATGCCTAGGGGTCCTATGGTAAAGACAAATAATATTGTCATTGAACTAGGTTGGCTTTTGGTGAGAAGTGTAAAAAGGCTTGATTGGTGGTAGGTTAATGGTAGAAGCTTGTAGGAGCCTTTGTAAAATAGTTGTATAATATTTTGATAAAGATTTTGGAGGTGGTGGAGTTTTTATTTTTGGTGTAGGAACCTTATTAGTCAAAGACTTCTTGATAGGAGGTGTGGTTGGTGGATTGAACTTAGCTAGTAGTTTAGAAAGAATTGGCTTAGTTAAAATTGGTTTAGGATTTGGGGGTCTAGATGATGAGGGTTTAATAGATGGGAAAGTAGATGGAGAAAGGTTGGTAAGGAATGATGATGAACTAGAGGATTGAGATGTTATAGATGGAGAAAGAGGATATGGTTTCTTGGAAGAAGAGTAGGTAATGGGAATGGTATAGGGATGCAAACCTAATATAGAAGGTAGAAGTGAAGGAGTTGGTATGGTTATTTCTCTAGGTTGTGGTCTAGGGAATCCTTCCTTCTTAATGAGCTTAATTGGATTAGTTTTTGGTTGGGTCGATGTGGTTAAATCCAATCTCAAAGGAGGGTGAGTAGGATTAGGTGTGGGAAGGACCCCCAAGTTCTTAATTGGCTTGATAAAAGAAGAATAGGGTGACTTGAAAATTTTAGGTGGGGGTAATTGAGATGGTTCCATGGTGACTTTAGGAGGGGTAGTTGGTGGAGTTGTAAAAATAATTTTGAGAGTGGACTCAAGTGAAGTGGAAGGTTTAGTTTTATTTTGATACAGGATTCCAAGCTGATGCTAAAAGGTGGATCTATCAAAGTTAGGTTGGGAGGTAAATTCCAAACTTTGAACCCATTGAGAAAAAGGTTTATAAATGGATTTTGTTCCTTGATCATTAGTTTCAAAGCTTAAACCCTTTGGGGAAGAAGAAGGGGTGTTTTTAGGGTTGCTATCTTTGGTGGAAGGTTCCAAAGGTAATGATTGGGTAGGTAAGAGTATTGTCTCTTGGGAAATGGTTTCTAAGGGAGGTAAAAATAATTATTTAATTGGTATGGTAAGGGTAATGGTTTAAAGTAAAAGGGTCGGTATAGCTTCTTCTTTGGTTTGTTTGTCTAAAGAAGTAGGTGGTTCTTCTATTTGGTTTGGATGAGTGGATGAAATGGTTAATGAAGTGGTTATATCCTTAGGTATTTCCATCATAAGAGGGGTAGATGGAACCATGGTTTCATCCAAAGAAGTGGAAGGGGTAGCTACTTCCTCTATTTGGGCATCTAAAGGAATAGGTAGTGGGATATTTTCCTCTATTTGGGTGATAGAAGTGATGACTTATTCATCAGTGGGCACATTACTGATGAAATTAATTACATGTGCCTCATGTGAGTTAGAGGATTCAGGTTGGATTTTGTGGTGTTGGGTTAAAGGTGGATGATTTGGGAATGGTTTTTGAAAAATATCAAGAGATTGGTTAGAAGGAGGATTTGGGTTATCAAAGATCAGCTCCCATTTATCAATTAGGTCCTGGATAATGCTCTTAAAGGTATTACATCTTTTGGTATCATGTATAACAACCCGATGATAATAATAATGATCATTCTCATTGCACCACTTGAGAAGGGGGAAAGAAGTATCAAATTTTTGAGGGGGTTTGATTGGTGGAAGTTAGATTAGATTGGGTTTAAGTAGTTTTTCCAACATTGATGCATAGGATTCCCCAATCAGGGTATATGGTTTTGAAGGAGCCCAATTTTGGGTATGGTTTTGGCGATTACAAGGATTGTTGGTTTGAGGTGTTTGGTTGATGGTTGGAAGAGGTATGGTTTGGAGAGCAATTGAGTGTTTTGATGCTTTTACTTTAGAATTGGTTGGGTTTATGGTTTTGGTGGAGGATGACTTAGTGGATTTGAAACTAGAATTTTTATTTTGAAGCTTCAACTTCCCTTCATCAATAGCTTGATTTTATAATTTGTGGGTCATAGTGAATGTTTCATCAACGGTCCTAAAGGTTTGGACTTGGAGAGTTGGATCAATGTGTTTATCACACCCCTAAGAGAACAATTCAATTAATTTGGGTTGGGGTAATGGGAAAGTGAGTTGATTAATGAGGCCCCTCCATCTGGTAATGAAATCAACAATGGATTCATCTTTAAATTGTTTAATGGAGTATAGGTTGGTAATGGAAACCTTTTTAGATATGTTCACTAAAAAGTGTTCAAAAACGGTTTGTGTAAATTGAGAGGAAGAAAATATAGAATGAGTGGGAAGGACACTATACCAATCAAGGGTGGCCTTGAATAATGACATTGGATAGGTTTGGAGGAGGAGAGTATCATCACAAGTGATCAAGTAGTAAGAATGATGGAAAGCTCTTAGGTGCTACTAAGGATCCTCCTTACCTTGGAATTTAGAAAAATTTGGAAATTCCCATTGAGAAGGATAAACATGGATGGTCATGGAGGGGTAGATAGGTTCATTAAAAATTTGGTCGTAAGATAAAATATTAGTTGAGGTGGAGATGGAAGACTCTAAACTAGTCATTTTATCTATGAAAATTTTGATTAGATTGGGCTGGGATTGAGAAGCTGCATAATTGAGAGGCACATTTTATTAGGGTTGGATTGTAACAATGTATGAATAAGTAGCAGATGGTACCAAAGAAGCCAAATATTGATAAGTGGTGCTAAGAGGTTAAGATGGTGACACATAAGAACTTTTTGGTATAAAAGGTTAGGTGGTTGATGGTATGTAACCTTGTGAGTTAGGGACATACTGATAAGTTGTCATAGGCACTTGTTGAGGAAAAGATGTGGTTGATACGGTTGAGGTAGGAGGAAGCTGGGAAGGTTGAGGTTGGGTAGTTACCCTAGTGCTGATTTGAGGAAGGTTTTGAGGTATGGAGAGAACTAAGTTTTGAAGTGGAATTATGGTTGAGGGATTGGTTGCAACAAAAGGGAAGATAAAATCTAGAGTGGAGGATAATGCCATGGTAGATTGGGCATAGGTGACTAATGGTAGGGTTGAACCCACATGGAGTGTGATAGGAGGTGTTTGGTTGGGAGAGGGAAGGTTGGTTTGAGTTTGGGTGGATGGGATATTGGAAGAGGCCCGAGTCAATGGTTGGGTTGAAGTGGTCCCTACCATAAGGTGGGATGGCATGCTAAGAGAAGGATTAGAAGAAGGAACCAAAGTAGAGGGGAACAATGAGGCAAGGTGTTGAGGTAATGTTGTAAAGCAACTATATTACTGTCAAGAAAGGTAGTAAATTCTGGATCTCCTTCAGATATGATTAGGATTGTGGGAGGAAATGGTGGTGGAGGAGAATATAGGTGTAGCACGAGGAGATTTTCTAACATCTAAGGTATAATATATGGATGAAGAAGAAGGTGGTGGTTGGTTGTTTTGATTTTACACTTTTTGTTTGGTTAAAACCATATGAGAAAACAAGGAATGTTATTATGACATTCACACCTCAAATAGAGAGAAAACCAAAAATAAATTCAAAGCAATCAATACATACACTAAAAAGTGTGTTTTAACCTTAGGATTACTTTTAAATCACTTTTGGCTTATGCCTTAAAGAGTTTGATAAGGGAGGTTGGATTGAAAATTGGGTACTAAAGAGGAAGTCTATGGATGGTTTTAGGTTTTTTAGGCATTTAGAAGGAAGATCTGTGTTGAACTTTAGTACATGGCTTGGTGTTGGGGCCTACCCACTCACTTCACAATCCCACAATGATAAGGGTGTTAGGTGCTTAGCTAAGATATACTAAGTCTAGAGTTTATGCTCAACCAGAGAGCTGAGTTGGTTCTCCCCTTTGTTGTGAAATCCAAGTAGGATAGATGAGAGGGGGTAAGGTTGCCACCAGGTGATGAAATCTTGGTTGGTCCTTGTCTCAAGTCTTGTTTTGATGTGTAAATTATTTTTTGGTTTGGTTTTGTGTGTGATAACAAGTGTGAATGCTATGACAAGATTACTTTACCTCCTAAGTTACTAGATAGACTAAAATCAACAAGTAATCAATGAATGAAAATGGTTAATTTTTAATCCCAAAAATAAATGATTTCATTCGATGAGAAAACAATTAAGAAAGGGAACTAGTGTACCATTAGGTGTGCCAAAATGTTTCAATTTATTTCCCTCATTTATTAATTTTGAAAGTAGATAAAATAAAGTGAGTATTAGGGTATGTAATTGGTAAACATTATGCTCATTGATGACCAAATGAAGTGGTAAATATTTTTTGGTTAGGAAGGACTACCTGTAATTAGACTGCACTAAACAAACTTGTTTGTTAGACAAATACAAAGGGTGGATTGCCTAGCAATGCTAGATCCAAGAATAAAAAGCTCCCTTAGATGGTTGTCAATCCACTCCCCTAATGATAGAAATATTATGAAAATAAAATTAGAAGATAATAAACTGACATGAACATAAATGTGTATATAAAGAAATAAATGATATACGTGTTCGATAGAAAATGTAGCAATGGTGGGTCAACACCATGCACAAATGCACCAAGGTTAGGTTCAAAGGGTCTGGGTAGGGTCTACAAATAGATCAATAATAGAAATAGGGATTTTATTGGGTGAAAGGGGAGAAAATATCAATCTATTATTTTTTTTGATAGTGACCATCGGTGGTTAGGGTGATCGGTGTTGATGGGTATGATCAATGATAGTTAGGTAACCAAAAATGGTTACTGCCAACCAATGATGGCTACCTATAAATTTTATGAAATTTGGGATGGAGATGTAAATGGAATGGCTGATGGGTAGGAGTTAGAGTGTGAATTTTTGGGTGAAGGGTGGTGTGCAGGTGAATAGAAAGAAATAGAAAAACTTGATAAGGAAAGGAAAACACTAAAAACAAAAGGAGGATACTTGTGTGATTCCAAGTGAATGATAGTTGAAGATCTAAATGAAGTTGGGAAACATAACAGTGCTTGAACCTTCAAAACTTATGTATACAAATCTTTAGGATGCTAAGTACCTACATAAAGAAAATAAGATATCTTTAGTGCAAATTATTTTGGATCCATAACTCTCCGAAGAGCCCTATACTTATAGCATAAAAATGCTAAGGAGAGAGAAGCTCGAGGGAAAGTTGCTAAGTTGTGAGGGGATGATGTTTCCTATTTTTTTTCATCTTTAAACTTTGGTATTAAATAAAGTTTCCATTCTATAAGATACTAATCTTGAACAAATCTAGAAATGCTTTAAAATGCTTAAGGCAAGTTTGGGTGACCCCAACCATCGATGGTTAAGACCAACGGTCAATGGTTACCCTAACTGGATATAGTTAAGGGGCCATGAGAAAATGGGTAAAAATTTCATGATTTAATTGATGTGCATAGAAATTTATTTATTACAACAAATTATAAATAAATTTTAATAGACTAGGTGGTCTCTTAGACATGAAATCGATCAAAGGTCCACAAGTCAAGATGACATCAAAAACTATCATTATGTAGTTTTTAGCTGTCTAAAAATAGGTATTATTATGCATAAATGTTTCTATATAGGATTTAAGTTTAATTATGGTGAAGGATTAAGTCTCTTCAATGTCCCAAACATGATCTAGTGACTTGCATACCTATAAATGAAAATTGACAAGGAAGAAAGAATGAATTCAGGATGAGATCATAAGAAGATTGTAAAGAGTTCTTGGCTTGATACCTATAAGTTCTCTCATGTTCCATGAAAATTAATTTATTGAAAAATAAGGAAGCTTAATCCTACATGCCAAGATTTAGAGCTTTCAAACCTGAATCGAGGTTTCAAGGGATTTCTTGGTGAATACAAGAAAAGGCAAGTTGAAAGAAGATTTAGAGGTTGCAAGATCTATAGAAGTTTATTAAAGTGATCAATGCATAAATACTATCAAATTTATTTCAAACTCACTAATAGGCTTATACAATCATGTATTAATGCATATTGAAACAAGGTTAGGAGGTCTAAAGGGTGCATGACCCAACTTCAAAGAAGTGGTAAGTGATTCTTCCAATATAGCTTCAAATCAAGATTGTAGGCTTACACAATGTCCTAAGAGATAAATGAGGGATATTAAGTCTTGAAACTTATTTCCAAGAGTTTTCAAGGTCTCAAAAGTCTACATATAGGCTCATAAGGAAATTCAAGCATGTTTCATGGCCTCAATTATTTTTTGATGAGCTTGTAGGCGTATAGATTATGAATTCTACTCTATAGGATATTGTCAAATATGGTGATGGAATATAAAGGATTGAGGAAGGTGAGGAATGGTTTCATGAAGTCTAGGAATGCTCAATCCTATCCTAGATATTATCATAAAAATTCAATAAACATATAAAAATATCTTGTAAGTCACTTTAAAGACAAGAAAGTAAAAGTTATAGGCCTAAAAACATTTAATTAGTGCTCCATGAAATGTCAAGTTATTTCCAGTATGTTTCATGTCCTAAGAAGTGCTTATATGGTGTGTAACAAGAAGAAATGAGTTATTAAGGTTAACAAGAACATATACAAGCCAACAAGGCATGTTTGAATATAAAATATCTTCTTATGATCAATCTACAATGTTTCTAAGGCTAATTAGAAGTTGAAGGTCACAAGACATAGCAGACCTCCATGACCTTATGAAGAAAGAAAGTAGGTCAAGCACTTGAATATACTCACACAACTACCTCATATTTACAAGGAAATAATATAAGTTCCCATAGCCTTTAAATCTAAAAACATGAATATTTTAGATTTATGAGTTTTGTATGGTCTTACAACATTGAATTGACATGGTTATAAATGGTTTCATGAGTATCAAGGATTTTAATGAGAGAATGATAAGGCAACTAGTTCCTCAAGGATGACTATGAGCACCTCATATGTGGCTTCCCAAAACCATTGGTATGATTAAATAAAAAAATATGATCCATGGTCTCATGACCTTCAATACAGGTCTATAGGTTTGTTGGTAAGGATTCTATGACTATGTTAAGCATAATCAAATGAATATATGAGCTTTCTAAAGTCATTTATATACTTATAGGGTCTTTAAGTATATTAAAAAGTAATCTATAAGTATACAATGGTAGGATATCTCAAGTTTTTCAACTCCTCCAAGTGACCTTCACATAAGCTCCAAGGCTAATTTCAAGTATTTCAACTCCATCATATCTCAAACATGACAAGAATGTTATATAGGTATCTTGACTAGTCCTTTAGGACTATGAATGGTGAAGATATGGAATTTAAGAGCCTAGTAAGGAAATAGGGTGTTATAAACTAATCTTAAAGGTGTGTAACCCCATTCATGAAATGTAAATCATTAAACATCAACCCTTAAGGCTTTAAATGGTATGTGATATCTACCTATAAGTCAACCATTCAATAATTTTGACATGCATGTGTGGAAAGATGGGTGAGTTAAGGTAATTAATGCTAGAGTTTTGTAAAGATATCAGCCTTGGATGACCAAATAATACATGTTAAAGCACTGCTAATGATAAAATTACCATAAGTTAAGGCCTTCTCCTCCACTAGTACACTAAATTTCATTAAGAGACCTTCATGAAGAATCCCAATGCATTGGAGAGAGTTCAATGTTCCTAATTTCCACTTGTTTTTCTCTTGCATAGATTGAATTACGATGTAATAACTATATTTATATAGTATAGTAGTGATTTTTCTCCTCTCTTGTCTCACTTTTTTAATATAGGGATATAAATTCTTTATTTTTGTATTCTTCTAATGGGTATAGTAAAACTTTGCTTTTATAGAGACTTGTAATGGTAGCTCAAGGCCTTTGTATTGAATAAAGACTATGTTTTACCTTATCTAATATTATATATTATGGGATTATTATCTTTTGTTGATATAAATTTGTATTAGAGAGTGCCCTACCTCATATATATCCATTTCCCTTCACGTTGGTGCAAGTAGGCATGTCTTATGGATCACTGATTAGTTGTGGAGGTTCACCATAGACCACCACCTTCATATGTGTTAGGTGAATATTTTGTCACCAGCTAACTGAGGGAAAAATAGGTGTTTCAACCATAACATAGGGAGATTGATCATCCAAAACATGTAGGTTTACCACATCAAAATGGGATAAATCTCTCCTCTCATCAAGGGGAGGTTCCCTATAACTATGATATATTAATATACTATAAATATAAGCTGAAAATAACACTCAAGGTAGGATAACACCATCCATCTCTCTTTTTTCAAAGATGATGTTCACAGACAAAGGAGAAATGCTGGGTAATTGTTGAAGGTACTTCTCTTCTTTTAGAAGTAATATTCAGTCAATAGCCAGATTCCTTCTTAGGTAGTAAAAGTAACTGGACACAATAACAAAACAGGATGAAGTGTAGCACAAAGTCTCCACCTCAACTACCAAAGAGTGAAATATACAAAGGACAATGGGGGCACAAATTTTTCCCAAGATCCTTTACATAGATATAGAAAACACCACACTAAAGACCATTGTGACAACACAAAGTCTCTCCACAGTCAGCTTCAGGACACCTTCCTGATTACTTCCACTAGTTCTTCTTGTTAAATTAAATGGACAAGAATGCTTCTAAGAAATAGATATAAGAAAAATTTCCTAAATAACATAATATATTCCAACACAAAGTCTGAAAGGTCATTTATTTTCTCATTCAAATAAATAAATATGATTAACAATCTGAGTTCAAAGTCTCAAGAAATGCCTTTTAATTTGGGCAGAGTTTTACTTTTGTAATCGAGAGATCTCCTTTGCATAAAATAAGAGATTAAAATATATAGCACTCTAAGAAAGACTTGGGTACTTTGTTTCATGGAATGGCCTATGCTGCATTCAATGCCTTGAATGCATTTTCAGTTCTATCAAGGGGCTATGCTAGAATAGGGCATCAACCTTAACTGTGCCATGCCAATTCATCTCAAATGTCTCCTTTTGAATTATGGGCCACCTGGTCCTCTTCCTAATATGTGTACAACCATCTATTTCACCTTTACTCAATCGAGAAAAATAGGCCACATCCTTGAGTGTCTGTGCTCTGATGTTCACCTGGTGGACTTTTTCACCTACTAGAAATAACTCCTACATAGATATTTTTGGTCCTTCCCTCTTTCCTTTTTGTATTTTGTCCTTTTATTCATGATCTAAGATCTTTGGCTATCTTTTCTCACTTTCAACTGGCTCTTTTGGCTCCTTCTTTGGCCAGTCACTGAGTTTATTTTTAGGTCCATGCCATATTTGAAAAATAACAGATATTTTATTACCCTAAATTTGATGTTCGAAGGGATGTCACTGGTTTCTAGTCACTTGAACCACGTTGAACCTCAAACCTTTAAACCATGAGAGTGCATTAGTTTAATGGTTTAATGGTTTGGGTAGTCCTATCAGCTCTTTGGTTCAATCAGCTCCTTAGTTCAATTGGTTGAACCATCTCTTCGAACTTGTCTTTGGAATCTTTTGATTCATTCCTTCACTTGAAGCTTCCTTTTGAATTTTGAAATTCCTTGAACCTTTAAACCTTTGAAATTTGAACCATTTTGGTTCAAGGTTCAATGGTTCATTCTCTTTATTTGAATCTTTTAGTCCTTTAAACTTTATTGAACTCATTGAACCTTTGAACTTTGAACTCTTTTGGTTCAAGGTTCAATGGTTCAACGATTCAATCTTTCTTCTTCAAAGTCTTCTTTCATTTAAGTCCTTTAAAGCTGTTTGAACTTTTCAAAGTGGTTAAACTTATTTGAACTCATTGAACCTTTAAACCATTTTGAAGTGGGGTTCAATGGTTCATTCCATTTATTTGAAGCCTGTCGATGGACCTTTTAGTTGAACCTTGACATTGAACCAACCTTTAAATTGCCAAAGTGTTTGGAAGTTACTCCTTTATGAGAGCCCGCTTTTTGAAGTTGTTGAATCCATTGAACTTGTGAGTCCCTTGACTAAATATTCTTGAATAATTGAAGAACTTGAGTGCTCAAAACATTTTTTGAGAAGGGAAGATATAATTTTTTCCTACAAGACCAAAATAGTTGATATGTTATTCCTAAAAACAAGTGATAAATTTTGGGAACAATAGCTAGCTCCAGTTGGGGAACTTCCATCGATTGTAAAAATAATAAAAGGGAATAGAATCTAGAATCTCTAGTGCCTTTAAGTATGCCATTGGGATACAGAGTCATGCTACCCAAAAAAAAGGCACCAAAAAGAAATGAAAATGAAAAGCACCAAACAAAACTAAAGACTAAACAAATATACAAATGTACAACCAAACTTATCTAATACTTCAAGAATTGAAGTGCTTTAGATGCCACCCACTGTGAGACATTGAAAATGGCATTTTGTCTTGATATATCAGGAAGAAACTATTTTCTCCCTAGAAGTGATAATTGGTGAAAGGACCTCTCCACCAGGAATCAAATTTTCTATGCATTTCTTTTGGTTCTCTCCTCTTGCCCCACAATAATACTTGATTTATAGTCTAAAAATCATGGATCCTTTTTCTCTTGCAAAAGAGTTTCTTTTCCTAATTTTGAAATGCAGTAGTATGGTCCATTTCCATAATTCATTGCTATTATATTTTAGTCCAACACATTATTTGATTATCCCCATTAGATACCTACCAATGATTGGCATTGTCAAGCACACTTGGTTGAAAGACCAACTCGATAGTGTACTTATGCTCTTCAAAGTCTTTGTGAGAAACCAAGAGGGTCGTAGAGACATCTAATGAATTTTCATGACTATGAAGCTCTCTAGGCACTACAGATATATTGAAAGCATCAAAACTTTCAATACAGTCCCATACCAGATTATGGTAATGGCACAATATTTTGTTCTTGGTTTGACATAGGTTTCTCACTTGACAAACCATCAGTTCAACATCTCCTTTAGCGTGAAGGAGTTTGACACCTTTGTCTTGAGCAACCTTCAAATCGAGTAACAGAGATTCATACTCGGTAGTGTTGTTGGTGTTGATGAACTACAACTTGTATGAAGGAAAAATATCTCCTTGCAGAGATATTAAAACAATCCCATCTCTAGAACTGGTAGAAGAATAGTTGCCATCAAAATTTAGAATCTAGACATTATCAGAAACTAATCTTTTTTTAGATTCCTCCTAGTCAGGGAGGGAGGATTCTTTTGCATATGAAATTTTCTCTACCATTTCTCCTACTGTCTTTTTTGAAATTTTTGGATTGTCACCTATAGGACTTTCATCTACTAAAACATGAACATCCTCTATGGTCAAGAAGTAATTACCCACCCCTGAAGACTCAAATAGAATTTGAGCTTTAGGGGCTATCATTTGGGTGACAATGTTTTTTGACTCCTTTTCAAGGAGCAACCTCTACATGACACCTTTGACAGGGATCCTTACCTCAGACATGTCCATACTTATCTTGCCACCAACATCTTTACAAAAATTTTGTCCAAGAAGGACGCCATATGAGGCTGGGACGTTAGCCACCAGGATTGCCATCTTAATTCTTTTTCTTGGAAAGGCCACAAATGCAAACTAGACATCTTTGATTTGTCATAGCAAAGGCACTTGTTTGTTTTCCATGGAGAAACATCTCCCAAAGGTCTTGGTCAACATGAGTCCAAGAGATTCTACCACTTTGGTGGGCATGACATTGTTAGATGTGCTTGAGTCTATTATGTAGTTGTTCAGTTGGTGTCCATTTATTAGTAGGGAAACATAAAATAGTTCTATTTTCCTAGGGGCAACTGGAAGAGTAATCACAAGGTTATTATGGGTGGATGTATTCTTGGGGGGACTAGGAGTTACTTTCAAAATTTCTTATCCTACAGGGATGGCTTTATCCTTCACACATTCCACTAATCTATCCAACTGCTTTGGATTGGATTGCAAGAATTCAAACTTAGTCATTTGAATTCTGGTCTTCTTGACATGGTCAACTATGTCAAATGACTGGAAAGGACTGATGACAGAGGAAGAAAGTTTATCCTTCTAGTTTTTTGGGGGTGTAGGACTGATCTATGAATTAAAAGCAAAAGGCGTAGGAACATTTGGGGTACTTACTTTTTTAGTGATTACCAAGTCCTTTGATTGAAAAGGCAGAGTAGTCCCCTATTTAGTAATTGAAATTACTAGTTGAGATCGCTCCCCTGATTTTCCCTTATTAGCTTGCTAGGTTAACTGGATCTAGGACTAGGTAAATACA
The DNA here is from genome assembly GCA_037957365.1 of Torreya grandis. Lineage (NCBI taxonomy): Eukaryota > Viridiplantae > Streptophyta > Pinopsida > Cupressales > Taxaceae > Torreya > Torreya grandis. Next base: position 995,230 of record JARHVA010003521.1, read on the forward strand.
ATGTATGATACATCAAAAACTTCACCTTTACTTCTGAGTTCATCCTAGTAATTCAGGAAATCAATGTTAGAGTCACCAACTAATTCTTCTTGGTCTTCCATAAAGAGATCAATGTCATCTTCCTGGTTCAACTCAAATTGGAAAGAAAAATTTGATTCTATTTTAAGGTATCCAACTGCTGAGTTGGCTAGAGCTGCTTCAATAAAAAGTTTCCACTGAGGGGGAGGAAGATGATTTGGCTGCCCTTGATTCCTGGTAGCATTTCCTTGGTATGACTAATTGGAGAATGTCCTCCTTGTTATATCTTGGTATGAAGGAGGAGCAAACATCCCTTGTGCCATTTGCTTTCTGAGAGCTAGCAACTCATTTGCCAGCTTTTGCACCATTGGATCAGTGGTGACTATAGATGGATATTTAGAGGATGAAGAAGATTTACCTCTATTAGGATCTCTCCTTATCTTCCCTGCCAAGATGAGATCATCTTCCACCTCAGTAGCCAAATCTCTAGCTACAGTAAGGTCTATGTGGCCAACACGTCTCAACAAGAAACTCACTTTAGGAAGCTGAGAGTTGATGAAAAAACATTTGAGATTCTCCGCTGTCAGTTGAGCAATTATAGAAATCCTATTCCTTAGCTTGTTGAACTTGGCTATGAAATCTCTCATAGGTTCATGAGGCTCCTTCTTCATTTGTTTGAGCTAAGCTAGCAGGGCATGTGGATCTTTTGCAGGCTTGAACCTGGCTTCAAATTTGGCTTTGAGGGTGTTCTAGTCAGTCACAGATCGAGCCTATAGATGGTAGAACCAGTCTATAGAAGCACCTTATAATGTCTCTATGAATAGTCTGACTGCTACGTCTTTATACTCCACACCTATCATGCCATAGGCTATGCTAAAGGCTGTAATATATTTATCAGGATGAACTCTCCCATCACCAAAGAATTTGGGGAAATTCTTCCTTTAACTATGTGGTAGCTCATGTAGATGTGGAGTTAGATTGAGTGGGCCAAAAAAGTTACCCTAGGGGCCTTGAGCTGCCATTGTATGACAATGGAAAAGGGGGATAAAAAATCTTGGTGGGGTATGTATGGGCAAAGCTCTGCTAGTAGAGGAAAAAGAAGCTCTTCCTTGTATTGGTGACCTAGTGTTGGTAGGAGGAAGACTCCTAGTTTGTTGAAGCTGAGATTGTAGAGGAAACAAATCAAAATTTCTCTACTTCACCAACTCAAAAATAGGGTCAACAATACCTTGAGCTTTCCGAATTCTTGTATAGCATGGAGCTACCAAATTGTAGAATGAAATGGAAAAGAACTGGCCCTGCTTCAGCTTGGAGCTTGAGGCTTCAAACTACTCGTTCTTCCCTAGTGGAGTCACCAAAAATTGTTGGGTGAATATTTTGTCACTAGCTAACTGAGGGAAAAATAGGTGTTTCAACCATAGCATAGAGAGATTGATCAGCCAAAATATGTAGGTTTACCACATCAAAATGGGAAAAATCTCTCCTCTCATCAAGGGGAGGTTCCCTATAACTATGATATATTAATATACTATAAATATAAGCTAAAAATAACACTTAGGGTAGGATAACACCATCCATATCTCTTTTTTTAGAGATGATGTTCAAAGACAAAGGAGAAATCTTGGGTAATTTTTGAAGGTACTTCTCTTCTTTTGGAAGTAATATTCAATTAACAGTCTGATTCCTTCTTGGGTAGTAAAAGTAACTCGACACAGTAACACAAAAAGATGAAGTGTAGCACAAAGTCTCCACCTCAACTACCAAAGAGTGAAATATATGAAAGACAATGGGGGCATAAAGTCATCCAAAGATCCTTTACATAGATATAGAAAACAACACACTAAAGACCATTGTGGCAGCACAAAGTCTCTCCACAGTCAGCTTCAGGACACCTTCCTGATTACTTCCACTAGTTTTGCTTGTTAAATTAAATGGACAAGAATGCTTCTAAGAAATAGACATAAGAACAATTTCCTATATAACACAAGCTATTCCAGCACAAAGTCTAAAAGGTCACTTGTTTTCTCATTTAAATAAAGAAATATGATTAGCAATCTAAGCTCAAAGTCTCAGGAAATGCCTTTCAATTTGGGTAGAGTTTTACTTCTATAACTGAGAGATCTCCTTTGCATAAAATAAGAGATTACAATATATAGCACTCCAAGAAAGACTTGGGCACTTTATTTCATGGAATGGCCCATGATGCATTTAATGCCTTGAATATATTTTTAGTTTTGTCAAGGAGCCATGCTGGAATAGGGCATCGACCTTAACTATGGCATGTCAATTCATCTCAAATGTCTCCTTTTGAAGTATGGGCCACCTAGTCTTCTTCCTGATATGTGCATAGTTGTCCATTTCACCTTTACTCGATGGATAAAAATAGGCCATGTGCTTGAGTGTCTGCGCTCTGATGTCCACATGGTGGACTGTTTCACCTACTAGAAATAACTCTTGTGCAGATATTTTTGGTCTTTCCCTCTTTCCTTGTTGTATTTTGTCCTTTTCTTCATGATCTAAGCTCTCAAGATATATTTTCTCACTTTTAGCTGGCTCTTTTAGATCTTTCTTTGGCCGGTCGCTGAGCTTTGTTCAAGTCTATGCCATATTTGAAAAATAACATATATTTTATTACCTTGAATTTGACATCTGCGGGGACGTCACTAGTTGCTAGTCACTTGAACCAAATTGAACCTTGAACCTTTAAACCATGAGAGTGAATTAGTTCAATGGTTCAATGGTTTGAGTGGTCCTATCAGCTTCTTGGTTCAATCAGATGAACCATCTCTTTGAAGTTGTCTATGGAATCTTCTGCTTCCTTCCTTCACTTGAAGCTTCCTTTTGAATTTTGAAATTCCTTGAACCTTTGAACCTTTGAAATTTGAACCATTTTGTTTCAAGGTTCAACAGTTCATTCTCTTTCTTTGAATCTTTTGTTCCTTCAAACTTTATTAAACTCATTGAACCTTTGAACTCTTTTGGTTCAAAGTTCAACGGTTCAATGATTCAATCTTTCTTCTTCAAAGTCTTCTTTTGTTTAAGTCCTTTAAAGCCATTTGAACTTTTCAAAACAGTTGAACTTATTTGAAATCATTGAAACTTTGAACCATTTTGAAGTGGGGTTTAATGGTTTAATGGTTTAATGGTTCATTCCATTTGTTTGAAGCCTGCCGATGGACCTTTTGGTTGAACCTCGATGTTGAACCAACCTTGAAATTGCCAAAATGTTTGGAAGTTGTTCCTTTACGAGAGCCTGCCTATTGAAGTTGTTGAACCCATTGAACTTGTGAATCGCTTGACTGAAAATGCTTGAATAATTGAAGAACTTGAGTGCTTAGAATATTTTTTGAGAAGGGAAGAGATAATTTTGGCCCGCAGAACCAAAATAGTTGATATGTTGTCCCCAAAAATAAGTGATGGATTTTTTGAACAACAATATGAAACACTTATGCTTGAGAAACCCAATTTATAAATTGTGTAGAATAGAATTGAGTTTTTATTAGTCATATTATGTTATTTTAGGTAGATATAAGAGATACTCAATCTTGGTGCATCACCTCATTTTTAATTTTTCAACTTCATTCTCTCTCTTTTCATGAATAAGAGTCTAAGTGTAGCTTAGATAGGCTTTATTAGTGCAATTTTTAGGAATACAACCTAATCCTAAATTAGGTTCACTATGGTTTGATAAAAAGTTGGCCTTCTCCATAGATTTACTCCTATCATAGGTCACCCACACATAATATTGTTTCCATTGTGTTAGTTGAAATAGTTCTCAAGACTTAATAGGTGCATTTAAATGTGACATTAGTTTTTAACACACCTAATGGGATAATTAATTTATATTATTTAAGACCTTTCTAAGAATTTGATGCTAATCTTTGTGAATTTTAGTTCTTTCACACACATATTAGGCACTTGGCAACTCTGAAATAATTCATGAAATCCTAGTTTTAGATTAGTACCTGATATTTATGCCAAAATTAAAAATAAGGGCATATTATAAAGGTAAATAGATTGATTTTATTGAGTTACCATTAAATTCAACTAGAAAGAATAGATTTACAAGGTTTTCTCCATATTATAGACCTCCTTCTACTACCAACCCCCTCTAACACAACCTAATATCACCTCAAATATCTCACATGGCATCCCATAGGAACCAAATATTTATAAACTTCAATGGTAGTATCCCATTAGATCTCAAATAAGATGATGACATACCTATTAAAACCCTAAAGAGCTTCCCATTCTTCACTGGTGAAAACTACACAACACTTATTAAGCACATCTAGGATGTTATAAACATATGTTCAGTTCATAATGTCACCTATGATAATGTAGCTATGAGGCTTATATAGACACCCTTGAAGGTGAGAGTTATACAATGGTATTTAGGTCTAAAAATAGGTTTTATCCATAATTGGGATGAGGTGGGAAAAAGATTGTGCCAATAGTTCAAGGATAAAGGTGACCACCTTTCAGTCGTAGAGTAACTAACCACCATCAAGAGAGTTCCACATGTTTATACAGTGGACTTCAATGTCAAATTCTATAAGAATTGGGATAGAATCCCATATCTAGTTAAAACTACTCCTAACATTTCTTTTATTAATTGAGATATTTAAAAAATGATACAATAGTTATGATCTAGTCCATGGTAGGTACAACTCTCCCTGATACCTATGATAATACCATTAGGGCTGAAAATTTCCTCATACAAGCTGAATTTGTTTTCCCAATGCCTCCCTTGACACTTTTTCTAGAATTTCCCCTACACAACCTACACAACCTATAATTTCATGCATTCCTTTGCCAATAAACCAACTATCTAGTCAAAGGACAACTCCTCCCAGTGAAATACATGATGTGAAACCACTATTGCAGAGCTTTAGAAATGAATTAGTTGATCTAAATAGGTAGTGATTAAAAAATTATAGGCCTTATCAGTCATAAAATCAACCCTTATAACCTAATAGATAACCCTATTAGGGAAATTATCAAACACAAGGCCAAATTACTCATGATAGGACTTACAATAATCACAACCACAATCCTTACAGTACCTCAAAAGAAATTGTGTCCATGCACAACAACTTGGTTTAAGATTAGGAATGGTGATTTATTTGTAAGAAACCTCACAATCAAACAAATCGTGAATATGGAGAGCTCAATTAGGCCTTGATGGTATAAAGTGTATCATCTTCTCAAGGGAAGTCTATTGAACCAAATCCACAAGTTGAAAGAGATCATGAACTAACTCAAGTTTTAGGTGATTCAAATCTTGTAAATTGGTAAGAAGGTAACTTTTTTCCATAAATTATAATGAGGTTTCAAATAAGGTAAGCACCCCAGTAGCCCATAATACAAGGTTCAAAAGAAGAATAGTTAAGGGCTAGCTTCCTCAAGTGGTTAAGACCCTACTTCTCAAGTTTCTCAAAAGGATACTAAGGTGAGGGAAGATATTAGAGAATCTCAAACATAATCAAATCTAGCTACCCCTAAGTAAATACAATCCCAAACTAACACACATCATAAATAGGATACAACTATACCTAAATTATAAATAAAGGTATATTAAATACCCTTCAATATTATTGAGCAAATGAATAAGAGTAGTTTGAATGTGAACATGTGGGAGGATATATCCATCCCATATAAAATATACTTGTTGAAGGAAGCCTTAAGTCATCTTGGTTAAGAAACTAAGGTAAGTACAACAACTTCCCCTAATATTATATTTCAAACCAAGGAAGGAGATAGTGGCCAAATTGGTAAAATTTCTCCATTTTACATTTCCCTTATCATTGGAAAAATCATTATCCATAATTTTATGATTGACTCTAGGGAAAACAACTCTATCATGCCTAAGAAGATAGACTATTTTTTAGGGCTAGAACATGTTTTTATCTCAAAAGAAGTGATCCAATTAGATGGTTTAGCTATTAGGACTATGGAAATAATAAAAGGCCTAAATTTGAACCTTCATGATTATCCAAGTATCTCTATTTTCTAATATATTTCAATCATTTACTTACCCCCATATTTTGTTATATGCCTATCACATGAATTCACTGATAAGCTAGGTAGACACCTATCTTTTGATTGGTCTCATATGTTTCTTAGGACTAGGTATGGGATAAGGGTGACCATTATATCTAATTCAATCTCCAAGGAACACATTTAACCGTATTTTACAAACCTCATGAATTTGAATTGCACCATGTTTGATCAAGGTGAGGAGGTTATTAGTCATGAAACCACCACTCTTGTTGAAGAGGACCTTGATTAGTTTCTTGATGATTGGGAAGAAGGTTATGAATTTGATCTATATGATTACATGGAAGGATCATGTTCAAGAAAATATTTTATGCAAGAATATAACACCATTATACTTAATCTTGAGAAGAATCAAAGAGAGCATGATGAGACTTGACAACACTATTTTGACATCATCAAATAATTTGAGGCTTTTCATAAGATTAAAGAACCTAAGGAATAACATGATGATACTAATGAACTTAAAATAGTCATCCCTCTATGTAACAGGCCCAAAGAGATCATACAAAATCAATTTCAACTTGTCAAACTAGAGGTAATCCCAGATGTCCCAAACAAACATGGCCTAGTCTTGATGATGATTTCTAAATTGATCATTTCTTTCAAGAAGAGGATAATTTTTTTTTTCAATGATCAACCAAAGTTATAATGTTCACATTAGGAATAGTTTACACAAATGAAATTAGTTACCCAAGAGATTTGTCTATACAAAGAGCATTCTTGACCTAGTTGAGTAGTTGGAAAGCAAAAAAGTGAGCTTGGTGATCAAAGGGGAAGAGAATGGTCTAATAGTCATTGATAATGAGCCATTATTAAGATATAATATGTCAAGTAGTCAATATTCAAAAAAAAATTAAACTTACCCATATAAAAAACATGATTATATACTTTCATGGAGTAGAAAATAGTCCACAGAGTTTTATTTTGATCCAGGTTGAGTGAGTCTTTTTGAAAGACTTTGTACATAGTAGGTTAGTTGTTTTCCTTCCTCCAAGTGGTACTGGACATTATTTTTAGGTTGTATATTTGTTATTAATTTTCCCATAAGTGTTATTACACATGTTTTTTTTTTATCATTGCTTCTTTTATTTTATATTTTGGAGGAACTTTTAGTCTTCCTAAGGCTGGTCCAACAGAGAGTCACTTTCACACTGAGTTATTTATTGACTCCATTCCCAATGGATTTGATAAGGCAAATAGTCTGAGTGTTTAGGTAGAAAACACCCCTTAGAGGTCATAATAATATTGTATATCCTATCCACCCTTGGTACCTTGGATAGTTTCACACTTAGAGAGGGGTATTCCTTACAAAAATTAGTTGAGTATGAGCTCCATAACATCTTCATGATGACTATTGTGGCCTAAAATCATGTATGCCTAAGATTTTTCATGTTTCCTAAATATATTTTTATTCTTAAAGACCTAATAGGAAAATTTGAGATCTTGGGTTGGTGTTAGCATATTAAAAGGTCTATGTGCATAGTTGTAAATGTATGGATGCAGTTAGCATCTTATATAAAGTCATACCAACCTTGTTGATGTTCATTCCATGGTTATTGTCTTAAAAAATCCATTATCAATGAAATGTTTCATAAGTATAAAGTTATGTGGGTCATTTTACATGTCTTGAGGGTGAGGTCAACACATTTAAAATCTAATTAGATACATTAAGGCCTCATTGTTATTCCATTACACCACAATGACCATGTTTAGTACATTAATGTTGACTTGGTTTAATATTCACTACTTGTGACTTCATTAAATGTAACCCATGCATTAAATGAGACCACTACCTTATCCACAAATGTATTCTAGGTGAAAATTGACTAATGAAAGGTATCGAGTATGAAGAAGATGCACACACATAGGTTTTGAGTTCAAAAAGTCAAGTTTGATCATAAACAAAAATTTTCAATGGTTGTATAGGTTTTATACATGGAAATGGAATCTAACACCTTCCTCAATCAACTAAAATATTTCTAAAACCTCCTTGATGTCTTTGTTGTCAATTCAAGGCATAAAATCCCTCAAACATGAAGGTTTTCAAAAGATTGTAGGTTTTCATAGGGTATAATTAAAAGTTATAGAGTCTACCATTAACAAGGAGAGTTTACATGGGGTCCCTCATCATTATCAAGCCCTCACATGCCTTCAAAGAAGATAACCATGCTAACATACCTCCTAACAAGGTAGGACCGATCCAAAATCTTTCTTATATACACCTACATGTAGTTTTAGTTGATGAGCCATCTAAGTTCAAGAGTTTCATGGATTAGTAAAACCAATATAAGGCATGGATGAGGTCTTTAAGGATAATTTATAGGTGTTTAGAGGAAAAAGGAATAAATATGGCTATCAACAATCACTAACAAGCCTAAAATAACCTAGAGATAACTTGAGAAAGACACGATTAAGGATTTGTGTATAGTCATCCAAATGCATGGCAAAGAATGAATGATGTATGATGTTAAGAGGTATACTAGGTACCATATTAATCCATAAATATTTATTAATAATATTAGAATCATTTAAAATGGTCAAGAAGACCATAGGCAGTCTTAAACCCTATTAAACCCTAGAACTTGTGAATACACATTTTGAGGTTTTAGAGTTTGCTTGAACATAAGAGATTATTTTTTCAAGTCCTCTGATGGTATAAAAATCCTATAGGATCAAATAAATAAAGTTTTCATGTTATAGGATTGTGGGAACTATTCTCAAGGTCTTCTTGAAATTTAAGCTTGGAAATGACCTCTACAAGTCTATAGAAAGAATAAGGTTTTACATATGTATTAAGATGTTTCCCTCCTAATGAGAGAGACATAAACACGTCAATAAACCCTCACTATTCATACAAAATACATTAATAATAGTTATAGGTTTTCATCATGCTTGAAGATCTCATAACCCCTTGCCAAGGTTGTAAAATAAGTTTATGAAGGTGTCAAGTATGCTATAAGGGGATTAGGGATTACAAACAAGGTTTTGTGAATGGAAAGGTAAGATCTTGAGAAAGATCATTGAGAAAATTAAATATGATTTAAAGAGTATCTTGATGGTCTCAAACTCACCTACAAATCATAAACAAGAGGGTGGGGAGTTATTATGAAATTATGACTCCTATAATAGGATTGTAGGCCTATAATCTATAAGTCTCACTCTAAAATGTATTATTAGGCCTAAATATTTCTACATAGGATTGAAATTTTAGGATGGTGAAAGAATAACGAGTCTCCAAGAGTTTTAAAGGTTATGAAAATATACATGTAGGATCATAAGGACATTTAGTCATGTTTCATGGCATTAATGCTTTTGTGATGAGCTTGTAGGCCTATAGACTATGAATTATGCTCTACAAGAGCTTGTCAAACATGGTAATTGATTAGATAGGATTGAAGAAGGTTAGGAATGGTTTAATTATGTCTAGGAAAACTTAATACTTCCCTCAATATTGTCATAAAAACTCAAATAAGCCTATAACATTGTCTCACAAGTCACTAAAGGGATGGAAAAGCAAATGTTGCAGGCCTACAAATGTTAAATTAGAGTTCCATGAAATGTTAAGTTCTTAACAATATGTTGTAGGTATTGATAAGTGAATCTATGGTGTGAAAGAGGGAATAATGAGTTCTTAAGCTTAACATTCACATCTACAAGCTTAAAAGGCATGTTTGAAAATGACAAAGCATTTCATGATCAATATATACTATTTTTAAGGCTAATTACAAGTTATAGGTCACAAGTTGGAGCAAAGCTTCATGGAATTATGAGTAAAGGAAGTAGGTCTCAAGAAAATGGAGATACTAACAAGACTAAATCATATTTACAAGGCAATAAGACATGTTACCATAGCCTTTAAAGATAAAAACATGAAGATTGCAAATTTAGGAGTTTTGTATGGATTTACAACATTGTATTGACATGGTTCTAAATGGTTTCATGAGTTTCAAGGATCCTAATGAGATAATGATAAGGAAATCAATTCCTCAAGGATGAATATTAGTAACTTATAGGTGGATTCCCAAAACCCTTGGTATGACTCAATGAAAAATAGGATCCATGGTCTCGGGACCATCAATATAGGTTTGTATGCTTTTTGGCATGAAATATATGATTATGTCAAGCATAATAAAAATAATATATGAGATTTTTAATGTTAATTATAGTTTTATAGGGAATTAAAGTATACCAAAAAAGCATATATAGGCCTGTAATGGTAGGATTAAAGGGCTTAATATAGGTTTTGTAGGTTTTCATGCTATAAGAAGAATTTAAAGCTCTAGAGACCTCCTAATCAAGTAATGAAGACATATTTTTAAAAGTGTAGATATGAAATTCAAGTTTATTATCTTTTTCAAGAGCTATTATGAATAGATATGATGAAACATAAGCTTCTTAACTCCTCTAAGTGACCTTCACATAATATCTAAGGCCAATTTCAAATATTTCAACTGCATCATATCTCAAACATGAAAAACTTATTAGATAGGTTTCTTGATTAGTAATTAAATAATATTAATGGTGAACATAAATGGTTATTAAGATCATGATAAGGGCATGAGGCATGATAAAATGATCCTAAAGGTGTGTAACCCCCTGTTGACGTGGTTTTTATGCACCAACTAAAGTTTAAACAAGGTAGCCTATAATATTTAAGGATATTTGTTATCACTTGGATTTTAACCCCTTAAGGAGATGCCTATATATCCTCATCAAAGTGGCATAATGGAAACATCTATTTTTATATGGGTGACGATTTGTTGAGATGAATCTCTAGAAGGGCTAGTTCCCTTGATGCAATCTTTGGAACACTTTCTTACCTATAAAATTTTGGATGAAAAGGGTTAAGAAAACAACTAATAAATATAAAAAAGGTGATGAACCGATAGTATATATCCTCATATTGACTAAAATTTTACCACTTAGATCAAAACAAAGCTTTCCTTACACAAAACTCACAACATAAGATGGCTTGTTACATTAATGTTTCATAAGCTAGGTTTAAAAGGTATTTTGATGATTAAGAGGGTAATGAAGGATTATTTTATAGGATAAAATAATGAACCACTTATAGACACCTATACACTTAGAAAATAATACTAACAAAGGCCTGTAATAGTTTCTCTTCTGTACATTTGGTTAATAATCAAAGATAACATGATAAAAAAGATAATCTTCTACTAGACAAGACCAACAAGATTGCATTAACACTCAATTGAAAAACATGTGATTAGGAAAAATAATTTTTTTATTTATTCAAGATTACTTCAAGTACAAATTTGTCTAGAGGTTCCCCATTAACTATGTTATTCCCAAAATTAGCCATGCTCATTTTAGGGACAACCCCTACGAAACTTGTTTGTTTCATGATCTTCACTCTAAGTTTATTGTTCGAGGCAAGTTTCTCTTCATCTCGAGTGAAGTTGTATAACATCTTGGAAAAGTTCATGATGCTCCCTCATCATGATTTATCAAAAAATATGAAACTCGTTGTAGTGTTGATCTGATCAGATGTCAGATTTTGATAGTTTTCAAGGTGTTAGACATTTTTTGGTTTTTCCATGCACTAGCGGTGATTTTTTCCACTTTTGCATGTTTTCAATCTTTAAGTGCAAAAGCGGTAAAAATCACCACTCTTACAGGTTATTTTGGTTTTTCATGCAAGATCGGTGATTTTTGTTGCCCTTGCAATTTCCTTCCTTTTTTATGTAGGAGTGACGAAAATCACCGCCCTTGCATCCTTCTTCCCCTCTTCATGCATGGGTGGTGAATTTCATTGCCAATGCATAATTTCATCCATTACATGCAAGGGCAATGATTTTCACTACTAATGCATGATCTTGGTTTTCATGTAAAATTTATGGTCACACACACCAAGTGGTTTGGGCTTGTTTTGGGGATTTTAATTAGCGTTTGTTACTCATTTTAATTATTTATAACTTCCTGAAACTCCTCCTTGCAATCAATCGACTGCATGAATGAGTAGGATTACAAATTCACCAAATTTGAGCTTGAGATTTCTAAATTGCTGGGTAAGTTTTGATTTTTAGTCTTTTTGCTTTTAAGTTTTTTGTTTTTTATTTTCTTTTCCTTTAAATTTGGTTTTTTATTCTTTCTTTCTTTTTAGGTTTTATTTTTGTAGTTTGACTCCCCCTCTTTTTTTTACCCTAGTGAGCCTCGGTGGCTAAAAATATCAAAACCCTAGTGCATGTAAAACTAGTTTCTACCGGACCTATATTTTCTCATCATTTGAAAATAACTACCCTCACTTCTCTAAATAGGTCTACTAGGAAAGAGCCTAAAAAATTAAATCCCATCGCTTCTACACAAGTGAATTTTTACTTTCAAGAGCAGTGGATTTTACTGCTGAAGCATTCTTTACATGCATCAACCTACAATGTCAGAAAATTTTGATGCTTCTACATGAAAATGATTTCTTATTTACTTGTAAGATCAGTAATTTTAGCCACCCTTACCAATTTTAAACCTAGCTTTATGTAGAGGTGGTGATTTTTTCTACCCCTACATAAACCCAACCTGCAAGGGTGGCAAAAATCACTGCCCCTGCATAAGTATGGATTTTACCCCTTCTTGTAAGGGTGGTGATTTTTATACCGATACCAAAGATAATACCACCCATATACAAGGGCAGAAATTTTTGCCACCCATGCAAACATTCCTTCAAATTTCCTAACTCTAAAAAATTTTTAGTTTCACTTTTCTAAACCCACTTTTTTCTAGTTTTTTGGACTACTCACACTTTATCCCTTTCAAGTGCATCCCCATGGTCATGATCATTGACATGCAGTTTTCCTAGATTACCAATATTTCCCTTGATTGCATGATCATGACCTTTGTTGCAGTTTCTCTTGTGGATCCTTCTTCATCGATATTCTTTTGACAAAAGCTCTTCTAGATGACTGAGGTTTTTCTGAAGAATTTGAAGATAATGAAGTAAAAATATCAAGGTATTTTTTCAATCACCTTAGTTACTTATAATGTCAATGATATTAGAGATACAGAGATCGGTCATGTGGATATGGCTGAGTTCATGGAAAGAACTAAATCAAGCAATCCCAACCATGAAATGAAGAAGATAATTGATAACACTATTCATTTGGTATCTTCTTTCCCTGTAGCAGCTCACCACATAGAATTTATCCTCTAGTGCACTCAGTTCTATAATAAGGATACTAGGGTTATGTTAGATGCTATTGGTAATGTGATAATTAGACTAGATCCTGAGTTCATTGATAAAGCGTTCATGTGTCCTCCTTCTACTGAAGTAATAAATCTTGATTTTGTCAAAGCACAAAGAGAATATGACAAAGACCTTGAAAAAGTGAAGAAAGTAATCAAAAATAAATGGCTTAAAACTCCAAGGGAAATTTTTTCAAGGTGGCCATCAAGTTTTCCAAGAAGTGACTTTATAGAAGAATTCAGTGATTTGATAAATCTCCTCAATAGGGTAAGAGGTTTTCCCTCTTCCTCACATTTTCATGAGTGTATGTATCCCTTCATCAAGATAATTCTCCAAAGCAAAAAAATCATCTTCTAGGGAGAACAAGTCAGCAATGCTCTGCATGAGCAAATGACGAAGGTATCCACCACCTTCAAATTCTACATGACTTCCTACCTGGTGTATATTGTAGCTTCAATGAGAACCTTTTTGAGTTTAACATCAGAAGGAGATAAGAGAGTAACCCCAGTGCATCAATACTACTCTCAGTTAACATTGAAGGGTTCTATTCATCATCTCAGGTATAAATAAAGAGGGCCTCTTTTGTAATAGAGATATCTTAGTTATTAGACATAAAACTCTTCCAAAATTGAAAGGCATTTTGAGACTTTGAGCTCAAATTGTAAATCAAATTTCATTAGGTGAATGAGAAAGCAAGTGACCTTTCAAACTTTATGTTAAAATAAATTATGTTATGTAGGAAATTGTTCTTATGTCCTTTTCTTAGTATAATCTTAGCTATTTGATCAAATAAGTAGAGTAAGTGAAAATAATCTGGGAGATGCTCTGAAGCTAAATATGGAGACTTTGTGCTACTATAATTTTATTTAGTTTGTGTTTTAGTGTTTTAGAACAAAGGATATTGGAAAGGCTTTGAACTACTTTTATCTTTTATAATTTTATACTTTGTTTTAGTTCTTGATGAAGACTTTGTACTACACCTCATTCTACAGTCATAAATTAGTAAGAAAGCAATGATAGAATTTGTGATCTTGTGGGTTTCTTGTAGATTCAGTTAATATCAAGGAAGTTTTCCTTTGTTTTGTGAACATCATTTAAAAAAAAATAGAAATGGATGATATGGTCTCATCCCTGAGTTAATATTTAGTATAAGTTAAATTTGTGATAGTTTATATAGAGCCTCTCCTTGCTGAGAGGAAAGATTTATCTCATTACACTATGGTTGATGTAACCATTTTATCTTCAATTAGTTGGAAACAAAATATTCACCCAATAGTTTTTGGTGACTCCACTGGGGAAGAACATGAAGTTTGAATCTTTATGCTTCAAATTGAAGCATTTCTAGTTCTTTTCTATTCTACATTCTGGCAGATCTATGGTATACGTGAAGCTAGAGAGCTCAAAGTATTGTTGATTCTATATTTGAGTTGGTGCAACAAAATAATTTTGATCTTTTTCCTCCACGATCTCACCTTCAGTGAACCAATATTTTTCCTCCTACCAACGTTAGGTCTCCAATACCAAGTGAAGCTTCTAGTTCTAGTGCTAACAAATTTTTGTCTATACATACCCCACAAAGGTTTTTTATCCTTCCTTTTAATCATCACATCATGGCAACCCAAGGACCTTAGGGTAACACTTTTAGCCCTCTCAATCTAACCCCACCTTTACATGAACTACATCATAGTTCAAGAAAGAATTTCCCCAAGTTCTATGGTGGTGAGAAAGTTCATCTTAATGAGCATATTGAAGCTTTTTGCATAGCCTATGGTGTGATAGGTACTAAATATAAATATATAGTAGTAAGACTATTTATAAAAAAATTGTAAGGCACTACCGCAGATTAATTTTATCATCTTCAAGTTCAAACTATAACTAATTGGAACACTTTCAAGGCCAAGTTTGAGGTTAGGTTCAAATCCATAGAAGATGCACATGCCTTATTGGTTCAGCTTACGCAAATGAAAAAAGAGCCTCCTGAGCCTATGTGAGACCTCATAGCTAAATTCAATAAGCTGAGGAATAGGATCCCTACAATTGCTTAGCTAACACTCAAATATAGTAAGTGCTTCTTTATCAATTCTCAACTTCCTGAAGTGAGTTTTTTGTTAAGGTGGTCTAGCCCTATAGATATTTTTGTAGCTCAAATTTTGGCTACTGAGGTCGAAGATGACCTTATCCTGGTAGGTAAGATAAGGAAAGATTCTAATAAAAATAAATTTTCCTCATCTGTTGAAAGTTATTCCACAAATACCACTGATCCTATGGTGCAAAAGTTAGCAAATGAATTGCTAGCTCTAAAAAGGCAAATGTCCCAAGGTATGTCTTCCCCTCCTTCCTATAGAGATATACTAAGGAGGACATTTCCCAATAACTCATATCAAGGCAATGCTGCCAAAAATCAAGGGCAATCTAATCATCTTCCTCCCACATGGGGGAAGCTTGCCATTGAAGCAACACTGGTCAACTTAGCAATTGGCTACATGAAGTCAAACATGATCTCTCTTTCCAACCTAAATTAGACCAAGAATATTATGCTAATCTCTTTTCAGAAGGAGAAGAAGAATTAGCTAGCGACTTCGCTATTAGTTTTTTGAATTACCAAGATGATGATAAAAAAGGAGAGGTGTATGATGGAGTATATGCTATTTTTACTAGGTCCCAAAACTAATCAAATAAACAATATGATAAGGAAAAATTAGGAGAATAACATTAGCTAATGATCTCAATTGCTAAATGGGGGACTTCGCTACCTTTCCAATCAAAGGACCTGGTGACCAATAAGAAAGTAAGTACCTCAAATAATCTTGTACCTTCTGCTTCTATTTTTTAGACTAGTACCACATCAAATAAAAATTAGAATGATATAATTCCTTCCTTTGTTTCTAGTTCATTTTAGTTATTTGAGATAATTGATCGTGCTAGGAAGACCAAGATCCAAATGTCTGAAGTTGAGTACTTACAAGCCAATCCTGAATAGTTTGATAGGTTAGCTGAATACATCAAAAACAAAACCTTCCCTATAGGAAAAGATTTTAAAAAAGTGACTCATGATCACCCAAAGAACAAATCCACCCAAAATAATCTTGTCACTACTCTTATTGCCCCCCCAAAAAAATAGCCTTTTTATGTTTATTGATAAATGGTCATAAGTTGAGCAACTGTATAATAGACTCTATAGCCTTTGATAATGTTATGCCCACCAAGGTTGCAGATTCTCTCAGTCTTACCTTAACTAAGACTTTTGGGAGATGTTTATCCATGAAAATAAGTAAGTACCACTTTTGTGTCAAATCAAAGATGCCCAATTTCCATTTGTGGCTTTTCCAGATAAGAGGATTAACATGACAATCTTAGTGGTTAATGTTCCAGCTTCCTATAACATTCTGCTCAAACGTAATTTTTGAAAATATGTAGGTGGAGAGTTGAAAATGGATCTATTTGAAGCAAGGATACCTGTAAAAGGCATCATGTGAAAGTTACTTCCTGAGAAAGAGTCAAAATATATTGTTACCCAAATGTCAGACCCTGAAGCTCAAATCTTGTTTGAATCCTCAAGAATGGGTAATTATTTTCTATCCACTGAAGATGTTTTTAGCTCATCAGATGAAAGTTCATTAGGTGAAAATTTAGAAAATATAGATAGAAATTTAGAAGAATTTTTAGAGCAAAGTTTAGGTAAAAAGGAATCTTCCCTCACTAACGAAGAGAAATCTTTAATAAGATCAAATTTTAATAATGTTTGGATTTTAAAATTTGATGGCAGCTACTCTTCTACCAGTTTTGGAGCCAAAATTGTTTTGATATCTCCACAAGGAGATATTTTCCATTACTCATATAAGTTGCAATTTGACAATACCAATAACATCGCTGAATATGAATCATTATTTCTTGGATTAAAAACTGCTCGTGATAAAGGTGTTAAAATTCTTCATGCCCAAAGAGATGCTAAATTAGTGGTTTGTTAAGTATGAAGTCTATACTAAACCAAAAATGAAAGACTGTGACATTATCACAATCTTTTATGGGATAGGATTGAAAGTTTTTATGCTTTAAATATTTCTACAGTGCCAAGAGAGTTTAATGATCGTGCAGATTCATTGGCTGTCTCTGCAACCCTCATGGTTCCTCATAAAGATTTCAAAGGAAATAAGTACACTATTGAGCTGGTCTTTTGACCAAGTGTACTTGATAGTGCCAACCATTGGTAGGTGTTTAATGGTGATAATAAAATCATTACTTTTTTAGAAAATATGGATAGCTTTGAGGAGCTTTATTTTGAAGGTAGTGACTCTCCACCATGGGAATCAATTCCCAAAATAGATTCACAAACTAGTGAAGAGTTTATTTAACTCAAAGGGAATAAAATTCTAAAAGGTTTGGTTTCTCTTGAGAAATTAATTGATAAGCATAATAGGTATATCAAGTAGCGACAAATGGATTCAAGCTCCTCTAAGGAGTTTGATCAAGTAAATTTGAGTACGGAAGAAAATCCTAAAATGGTCAACATTGGGAAATGTTGCACTTATGATGAAAAGTTCAAATTCATTAATCTTCTCTGCCATTATGTTGATGTTTTGGCATGTTATTATGATGATTTGAAATCTCTCATGCCTAAAGAAATTTGGTATAAAATTCCTCTTAAAGTTGGGTCATTGCCTCACAAGCAGAAACAAAGGCAATATAATCCAAAAATATCAGGTATTGTCCTTTCAGAGATTCAAAATATGTTGAATGTAAGAATATTTTTACCAATTCATCATTCCACCTAGATCACGAACATAGTTCTTGTAAGAAAAAGGAATGGAGAGATTCATATTTGCATTGATTTCAAGAATCTCAATCAGTCTTCTCTAAAGGACAACTGCCCTCTACCTATCATGGATCAAGTATTGAAAATAGTAACTACCTCAGAAATGTTATCTATGTTAGATGGTTTTTTTGGGTATAATCAAGTGGAATTTAATGAATTAGATCAACATAAAACTACTTTCACTACACCTTGGGGCACATTTGCATATCATAGAATGCCTTTTAGTCTGATCAATGATGGTGCCACCTTCTAGAGAGAAATGGATCTTGCTTTTAGAGATGAAATAAGGAAGTATATTGTGGTATATCTTGATGACTTGACTATATTCTCCAAACATCATCTTGATCATGTGCTTAATTTACAACAAGTGCTAGAATGTTGTTGGAAAAATGGTATTTCTCTCAATCCAAAGAAGTCAGTTTTTAGGGTTACAAAAGGTAAACTTATCGATCACAATGTATCCTAAGAAGGCATAAAAATTAACTCAAAAAGAGTTAAATCTATCCAAAATCTTACTCTACCTACTAGTAAAATTATAGTTCATTCTTTCTTTAGAAAGGTGAATTTTCTACAAAGGTTCATTCTTAAATTTATAGAGAAAACTCACCACATTGTTGACATGATGAAGGGTAAAGCTACTTTCCATTGGACTTCAAAAGGAAAAGCAACATTTGAAGATATCAAGAAGGCTATCAACCATGCCCCAATCTTGGGTTGCCCAGATTATACCAAAGACTTCATAGTATACAACTATGCTTCTGAACATACACTTTTAGCCATTTTGGTTCAGCAGAATGAAGAAGGTGTGGAATCTCCCATATCATTTATGAGTTGTCCTCTCAAAGATCATGAGTTGAAATGTTCAAACATAGAAAAAATGCTTATGCTATGGTTAAGGTGGTAAAACATTTTTGATTCTATATCTTGAATTCACATACTACTATTCTAGTGCCTGATATGACAGTAAAGTCTATTTTAACCCATCAAGAGTTCAGTATAAAAAGGGGCAATTGGATTTCTAAAATTCAAGAGTTTGATCTTGATATTAAACCTACTAAGCTTATGCAGGGAAGAGGTCTTTGTCAATTAATTGCTGATAACATACCAAAAGAAATAGGACATAAAGAAGCAGAGGTTGAAGACATGCCTACAGTTCTCTTTATCACTACTATTGATGAGTGGTATTCTAATATCACTCATTTTCTTACTTATGGTGATTTTCTTACCCATCTATCTTATAAAGAAAAAAAAATGTTAAGTTGAAAGTTGTTAACTATGTCTTATGGGATAATAGTTTGTATAAAAGAAGCCTTGATGGGGTATTTCTTCGTTGCGTAGATAAAGCACAACAAAGTAAACTTTTGGAGTCCTTCCATAATTTAGCTTGTGGAGGACATTTTTTTGCACCTGTGATGGCTCAAAAAATTCTACAAGCCAAATACTATTGGCCTTCACTATTTCAAGATGTGTACAATTGGGTATGAAGGTGTGAGTTGTGTCAACAGTTCATTGGGAAACTCAAATTGGCTGCATTACCTCTCAAGCCGGTGGTGATTGAAGAACCTTTTCAGCAATAGGCTATTGACTTCATTGGCACCACAAACCCATCCTCAAGTCCTAGACACAACTATGTTCTCACCACAATAGACTATTTTACCAAGTGGGTGGAAGCCATTCTAGTCAAGCACGCTACTTCAAAAGTGGTATGTAATTTCTTTAAGGAAAGTATTATTTCCTAATTTAGAGTTCTAAACAAGATTATAGCAGATAATTCCACTTGTTTCTCTTCTCATGATATTAATAACTTTTTTTATAATCATGGGATTATTCTTTCCCACTCCTCAGACTACTATTTGCAAGGAAATAGTCAGATGAAATCAAGTAACAAGAATCTGGTTACTATTATTAGGAAACTGGTAAATGACAATCAGAGAACTTGGCATAAAGTATTGTTTGATGATTTATGGGTGGAAAAGATTACACCTAAGAGAGAAATAGAAATGTCACTATTTCAACTTCTATATGGCCTGAATGTGAAGATACCAATTACCTTGGAACTACCAATACTAAAGTTGGCAAAGGTAGTAGAAGATCAAACTTTTGAAAATTCTCTTGATAAAAGGATCACGTACCTAACTGAGTTAGAAGAGAAATGAACTATGATAGTGGACCATATTGCTAAATATCAAAATCAGGTAAAGAAACTCTTCAACAAAGAATCAAGGATTCATGAGTTTCAGATTGGGGATCAAGTCTTGTTGTGGGACAAGAGGAGAGAACTAAAAGGATTGCATAGAAAATTTGATTCCTTGTCGAGAGGTCTATTCACCATTCATCAATTCTATGGTAAAAATAGTTTTTTGCTAAAATATCAAGATAGAACACCTTTCTCATTGCCTCACAGTGGGTAGCATATGAAACACTTTAATCCTTGAAGTATAAGGTAAGTTTATTTGTACATCTGTATAGTTTTATGTTTTTATTTGGTTTTTTGTGTCTTTTTATTTCTTTGGTAGCTTGGTTCCATGGCCCAATGGCATAGATGAAGGCACTTAGAGACTAGATTCTACTTTCTTTAATCATTTCAAAGTTTAATTGATGAAGTTCTCTAGCTGGAGCCAACTATTATCCCTAAAATCAGTCACGCTCATTTTAGGGACAACCCCTACGAAACTTGTCCATTTAGTGATCTTCACTCTAAGTTTGTTGTTTGAGGCAAGTTTCTCTTCATCTCAAGTGAAGTTGTCTAACATCTAGAAATTTTTTATGAAGCTCCATCATCATGATTTATCAAAAAATGTGAAACTCGTAGCAGTGTTGATCTGATCAGATGTCAGATTTTGATAGTTTTCAAGGTGTTAGATTTTTTTTGGTTTTTACATGCACTAGTGGTGATTTTTGTCACTTTTGCATTTTTTCAATATTTAAGTGCAATAGCAGTGAAAATCACTGCTCATGTAGGTTATTTTAGTTTTTCATGCAAGATCAGTGATTTTTGCCACCCTTGCATTTTCCTTCTTTTTTCATGCAGGAGTGGCAAAAACCACCACCCTTGCATCCTTCTTCCCCTCTTCATGCATGGGAGGTGATTTTCACTACCAATTCATAATTTACTCAATTACATGCAAGGGTGGTGATTTTTACTGCCAATGCATGATCTCAATTTTTACACAACATTTATGGCCATGCATGCCGAGTGGTTACGGCTTGTTTTGAGGCTTTTAATTGTTGTTTGTTGCTCATTTTAATTATTTTTAGCTTCTTAAAACTCCTCCTTGTAATCACTTGACCATGTGAATGAGTAGGATTATGAATTCGCCAACTTCAATCTTGGGATTTTATAATTTTTGGGTAAGTTTTGCTTTTTAGTCTTTTTGCTTCTAGGTTTTTTGTTTTTTCTTTTCTTTTCCTTTAAGTTAAATTTTTTCTTCTTTCTTTATTTTTAGGTTTTGCTTTCTATAGTTCATCTCCCCCTCTTTTTTATTTTTATTTTTTTACCCTAGTGAGCCTCAATAGCTAAAAATGTCAAAACCCTAGTGTATGTAAAAATGGTTTGTTGGGGATCAACCAACAATGGATTACACTTATGAAAGCAATCAATGCGGAAATGAATCAGATAGATAAGTAACTGAAATGATAAATAGCACATAACAAGATATACAAGAAAACACCCTGAAAACTTGTATTAAAAACTCTTTACAATAGGAATACAAATGAAGAACTTTGTTCTTCCACACCTCTCTCAGATGCACACAAGATCTCTCACTAGATCTCTATTCCTCAAGAGCTTTCTCTAAAGTACAGTCCTTCAAACATTCACAATGTTCTACTTCGTACTCAATTACACTCTCATACACTTCATCTTCTTGCAATAGCTTAGAAGATCTCTCCTACATATAGAAAATAGGAGACTTGAGCATGCTCTTACAACAAACAGTTAAGCCTCTTCAACAAGGGCTCTAAAAATAATATTGCTAACAATAGAGACGCGAGCATGAGTCTACAACTCAAACTCATCATGCAAACGCTCGCTTCTATCCTCGGAAATAGCTTTCTGGACACGCAGGTAACCGACGTTGGTTCCTGTCTGTTCGCCTGTGACCGTCGCCGGCCGACCATACTGCCGACGTCGGCGCCTCTGAACTGCAACTGACCGACGTCGGTCGCTCCTGACCGACGCCGGCGTCTGTGTAGACCCGAACTTGTTTGTCTATGCTCCATGGTGAAGCTTTTAGCTCCACATACCTAACAATCTCCCACTTGGAGATAAACCAGCTGCACCAATACCTGTACAGCAAGATCTTCTAGCTCCTCCATCTTCAACTCAATCGTGAAGAACAACAGAAGTTGAATGAAGATTCAACTTCTCCTTAGTAACCGGCTTTGTTAGCATATCCGCAGGATTCATGTCTGTATGGATCTTCTCCAGCTTCAACTCACCATCTTCCAATACCTGCCGTATGAAGTGGTACCTTAGCTGTATGTGTTTGGTTCTTGAGTGAAAAGCTGAGTTCTTTGCCAAATGGATTGCGCTTTGACTGTCACTATGCAATCTGCAACTCCCATGCTCCCTTCCAAGCTCTTCCATGAACCGTGTCATCCATATCATTTCCTTGCTAGCTTCTGTAGCTGCAATATATTCTGCTTCTGTAGTTGACAAGGCTACAACCTTCTGCAACTTAGAAATCCAACTAACTGCCGTTCCACCTACAGTAAAAACATAACCTGTGGTGCTCCTCCTGCCATCCAAATCCCCTGCCATATCTGAATCTACATAGCCATGTAGAGACGTATCTGAACCTCCATAGCATAAGTGTCTGCTGCTGGTTCCTCTCAGATATCTAAGGATCCATTGTACTGCTTTCCAATGTTCCTTTCCTGGATTGGCCATATACCTGCTTACTACTCCCACTGCTTGGGCAATATCTGGTCTAGTACACACCATTGCATACATCAAACTTCCTACCGCGGAAGAATATGGAACTTTATTCATGTACTCTACCTCATCATGTGAATTGGGACATTGTTCTTTACTTAACTTGAAATGTCCTGCCAAAGGTGTGCTTACCGGTTTCGCATCCTGCATGTTGAATCGTTTCAACACCTTGTCCACATAATCTTCTTGAGACAATATCAACCTATGATTTTCTCTGTCTCTCTTAATTCTCATGCCGAGGATTTTCTTAGCTGCTCCCAAATCCTTCATGGCAAACGTTTGAGCTAACTTCTCCTTAAGCTCTGAGATGTCCTGCATGTGAGACCCTGCAACCAGCATGTCATCTACATACAACAATAGAATAATGTATCTACCGTTATCAAATCTCTTGAAGTATACACAATGGTCTGATTGACACCTACTGAAACCATGCTCAGTCATAAACCTGTCAAATTTCAAGTACCATTGCCTTGGAGCTTGCTTGAGGCCATACAAGCTTTTCTTTAACCTGCACACTAGTTTCTCCTTACCCTTGACCTCGAAACCTTCTGGCTGTTCCATGTAAATTTCCTCATCTAAATCTCCATGAAGAAATGCTGTTTTAACATCTAGCTGCTCGAGATGCAAATCCTCAAAAGCAACCAAAGATAGTACAACCCTTATAGAAGTCATCTTAACAACTGGAGAGAAAATTTCGCCAAAGTCAATACCTGGCTTTTGTGCAAACCCTTTTACAACCAATCTGGCCTTGTATCTCATCTGACCATCTTCACCTTCCTTCAACCTGTAAGTCCACCTGTTCTTCAGTGTTCTCTTACCAGCCGGCAATTCAACCAAATCCCATGTTTGGTTCTCTCTTAAGGACTCCATCTCCTCAATCATGCCATGCTCCCACTTACTCCTGGACTCCACCTGTAAAGCTTCTTCAAAAATTTCTGGTTCTCCACCATCGGTTAGCAATAAATAATATAAAGAAGGAGAGTATCTAATTGGAGGCTTACTTACCCTTTCAGACCTCCTGATTGGTGTCTTGGACTCGTTTTCCACAATCTGTCCACCCAAATTTTCTGACAGTGACCGACCTCGGCCACCTGTAGACCTGTTACTGGCCGACGCCGGTTCCTCCTGGCCGACGCCGGTGCCTGGTCTGCCGACGTCGGTCTCTGTATGACCGACATCGGTTTCTGTACTGCCGACGCCGGTGCCAAACCTGCCGACGTCGGTCTCTGTGTTTTCCTGTAAGTGATTATTTCTTTTTCCCGCGAGCTCATTTTGGACCATAACTTCGTCCAACTCATTATTGCTCTGCCCAACTTGATCTAGCTTCCTTGTCTGATCACTGTACATCACCCTTTCATTGAAAACAACATCACGGCTCCTGATTACCTTGTTAGTTCCTAGATTCCAAAATCTGAAACCAAAATCATCTGAACCATAGCCTATAAACGTGCACCTCATAGACTTAGCATCTAGCTTCTTTCTATTTTCCTTATCTATGTGCACAAAGGCTTCACAACCAAAAACTTTGAGATATGAAAGATCAACCTTTTTACCTGTCCATGCCTCTTCTGGAATTCCACCATCCAGAGCTGTAGAGGGTCCTCTGTTGATCAGGTACACTGCGGTGTCAACTGCTTCTGCCCAAAACTCTAAGGGCAAACCTGCATGCAATCTCATACATCTTGCACGCTCCATAATAGTCCTGTTCATCCTTTCAGCAATACCATTCTGCTGAGGTGTCCTTGGAACCGTCCTTTGTCTACGGATCCCATTTATGTAACAATACAGTTTGAACTTAAGACTGCAGAACTCACCACCATTATCGGATCTCAAGCACTTTAATCTTTTGCCTGTTTCATTCTCAACCATGGCTTTCCATATCTTAAAAGTCTCAAAAACATCAGATTTCTTTTTAATACAGTAGATCCATACCTTTCTTGTGGCGTCATCTATGAATGTAACATAGTATTGTGATCCGCCAATAGAGGCTACATGAGCCGGTCCCCACACGTCTGTGTGAACAAGCTGCAACTTCTGCCTTTTCTTAGTAGACCCAGTCTTTAGAAAACTAACCCTTTTCTGTTTTCCAAACACACAATGCTCACAAAATTCTAGATCCATACTTTTCAAATCTGAAAGCATACCTTTAGACTTAAGGATAGACATCCCCTTCTCACTCATGTGGCCAAGCCTTGAGTGCCACAATTTAGCATCCACATCTGAAGTAGATAAAACTGAAGGAGATTTGTTAGTAATACAATTACACAAATAGAGAGTACCTTCTCTCTTACCTCTGGCCATAACAAGTGCACCCTTGGTCACTTTCCAAGAATCTGCTGTGAGAGTTACTGTACAACCCTCATCACCAAGCTTACCTGCAGAAATCAGATTTCTCTTTAAACTAGGAACATGCATCACATCCCTCAACACCCATGTGTTGCCATTCTGCATCTTTAGCTGCACTTTACCTTTGCCAATTATCTTACAAGGCTCATCATCCCCCAAGTATACTATTCCAAAATCTCCATGGACATAGTCACTGAAATATTCTCTGTTAGGGGTAGCATGGAAAGACGCACCAGAATCTAATACCCAAGATTCTATGTTATTATGCAAAGAGAAAATAAGAGCATCCTGTGCAATACCTGCAACCTTTGTCTCTTCCTTTCCTTCGTGCTGATTATCCTCCTTAGGCTTTGACCAGCAATCTCTGCTTATGTGCCCCAACTTTCCATAGTTCCAGCATTGTGGCCTTCTGCCATTCCTGGATTTGGATCTGCCTCTTCCCTTAGACTTAGATCTTGATCTCCTCTTGCTCCTTTCTTTTTGCCTTCCTCTGCTCTCGAAATTTAAAGCGTTCCCGGATGTCCCAGAAGTCTCTTCTGTGCTTTTCCTGCGTATTTCCTCATTCAAAATAATGCTAACCACATCCTCTACTTTTAAAATATTCGAAGCAGAAGCAGTATTAGAAACTGCCATTACCAAGCCATGCCAGCTTTCAGGCAAAGAACATAAAATTAAAAGAGCCTTTATTTCATCTTCAAATGAAATATTAACAGAACTTAACTGATTAACAATACCATGGAAATCATTCAGGTGATTAGAAACAGATCCACCTTCTTGCATATGCAAATTAAACAACTGCTTCATTAAATATACCTTATTTGAAGCGGAGGGTTTTTCATACAAATTAGCTAACGTGGTCATTAACTCTACCGTAGTTTTTGCCTGTGACAAATTGGATATCACAGTGGAGGCCAGACTCAGTCTTATAGAACCAAGAGCCTTTCTGTCAAGAACTTCCCATTCTTCATCCTCCATGTCCTTGGGCTTCTTTGCTATCCCACCTAACGGTAAGTAAAGATCCTTCTGATACAGATAGTCCTCTATCTGCATTCTCCAGTGCTGATAGTTCTTGCCATTAAACTTTTCCATTCTCAACTTACTTTCCTCTGCCATTGCTTCTCCCACTCAAACAGAAATCCCTGTGAGCAACCTGTAATCCGAACACACTACACAGATCTGAACCACATGTTAGTGAACCTGATCTCTGATACCACTTGTTGGGGATCAACCAACAATGGATTACACTTATGAAAGCAATCAATGCGGAAATAAATCAGATAGATAAGTAACTGAAATGATAAATAGCACAGAACAAGATATACAAGAAAACACCCTGAAAACTTGTATTAAAAACTCTTTACAATAGGAATACAAATGAAGAACTTTGTTCTTCCACACCTCTCTCAGATGCACACAAGATCTCTCACTAGATCTCTATTCCTCAAGAGCTTTCTCTAAAGTACAGTCCTTCAAACATTCACAATGTTCTACTTCGTACTCAATTACACTCTCATACACTTCATCTTCTTGCAATAGCTTAGAAGATCTCTCCTACATATAGAAAATAGGAGACTTGAGCATGCTCTTACAACAAACAATTAAGCCTCTTCAACAAGGGCTCTAAAAATAATATTGCTAACAATAGAGACGCGAGCATGAGTCTACAACTCAAACTCATCATGCAAACGCTCGCTTCTGTCCTCGGAAATAGCTTTCTGGACACGCAGGTAACCGACGTCGGTTCCTGTCTGTTCGCCTGTGACCGTCGCCAGCCGACCATACTGCCGACGTCGGCGCCTCTGAACTGCAACTGACCGACGTCGGTCGCTCCTGACCGACGCCGGCGTCTGTGTAGACCCGAACTTGTTTGTCTATGCTCCATGGTGAAGCTTTTAGCTCCACATACCTAACATGGTTTCTACCTGACCTATATTTTCTCGTCATTTGAAAATAGCTTCCCTCACTTCTTTGAACAAGTATACTAGGAAAAATCTTAAAAAATCAAATCTCATCACTTCTGCACAAGTGAATTTTTACCTATAAGA
The DNA here is from genome assembly GCA_037957365.1 of Torreya grandis. Taxonomy (NCBI): domain Eukaryota; kingdom Viridiplantae; phylum Streptophyta; class Pinopsida; order Cupressales; family Taxaceae; genus Torreya; species Torreya grandis. Next base: position 1,022,649 of record JARHVA010003521.1, read on the forward strand.
GCAGTGGATTTTACCATCGAAGCATTCCCTACATGCATCAACCTATAACATCAGTAGATTTTGCTACTTATACTCAAAAATGGATTCTTATTTACCTATAAGATCAATGATTTTCATTGCCCTTACCAATTTTAAACCTAGCTTTATGCAGAGGTAGCGATTTTTTCCACCCCTGCATAAACCTGACCTATAAGGGTGGCAAAAATAACTACCCCTGCATAAGTATATATTTTACCCCTTCCTATAAGGGTGACAATTTTTGCCACTGATAACAAAGATTATACCCCCATATGCAAGGGCGATAATTTTTTTTGCCCATGTAAAAATTCCTTCAAATTTCCTAACTTTGGAAAATTTTTAGTTTCACTTTTTCAAACCCACTTTCTTCTAGTTTTTCATCCTACTCACACTTTAGTCCTTTCAAGCACATCCCCATAGTCATGATCATTGACATGCAATTTTCTCAGATTGCTAGTATTTTCCCTAATTACATGATCATGACTTTTGTTGCAGTTTCTCTTGTGGATATTTCTTCATCAACATCCTTTTGACAAAATATCTTTTAGATGACTGAGGTTTCTCTAAAGAATTTGAAGATAATGAAGTACAAATATCAAGGTATTTTTCCAATCACCTTAGTTACTTCTAATGTCAACAATATTAGAGATACAGAGATCGATCATGTGGATATGGCCGAGTTCATGGAAAGAACTAAATCAAGCAATCCAACCATGAAATGAAGAAGATAATTGATAGCAATATTCATTTGGTATCTTCTTTCCCTGTAGCAGCTCACCACATAGAATTTATCCTCCAGTGCACTCAGTTTTATAATAAGGATACTAGGGCTATGTTAGATGCTATTGGTAATGTGATAATTAGATTGGATCTTGAGTTCATCGATAAAGTGTTCATGTGTCCTCTTAATACTAAAGTAATAAAGCTTAATTTTTTTGAAGCATAAAGACAATATGACAAAGACCCTAAAAAAGCAAAAAAAGTAATCAATAATAAATGGCTTAAGACTCCAAGGGCAAATTTGTCAAGGTGGCCATCAAGTTTTCCAAGAAGTGACTTTACAGAAGAAGTAGGTGATTTGATAACTCTCCACAGTAGGGTAAGAGGTTTGCCCTCTTCCTCATAGTTTCATGAGTGGATGTATCCCTTCACCAAGATATTTCTCCAAGGTAAACAAATCATCTTCTAAGAAGAACAGTCAGCAATGCTCTACATGAGCAATTGATGAAGGTATCCACCACCTTCAAATTCTACATGACTTCCTATCCAGTGTATATTACAACTTCAATGAGAACCTTTCTAGGTTTAACATCAGAAGGAGATAGGAGAGTAACCCCAGTGCATCAATACTACTCTCAGTTAACATTGAAGGTTTCTATTCATCAATTCAAGAGAGTAAATGATGCTAATTTATAGTATTTTTATGTCTCTTTGATCCTCAATTAGAACAAATAAGAATGTCAGATAAGGCCTGGGTAGTTATGAATGATTTTGGATGTATGTTCTTGAAATTTCCTTCTTTTTCATATCTATGGGATGTATTTTTCCAAGGTCATCCTTATATGCTTCCAATATTCCCTTCAAAAAAATTGTTCTTGATGGAGCTATGGAGGCAAATAATTGTCATACATAATAAATAGATGGAACTCAAGAAGCCTAGTTTTAGGTTCCCAATTGAAATTGGTAGGTTTTTAGTGTTAACCACTGGGAAAGCTAGAGTTATAAAACTAAAATGCAGCTTGTAATCATGAAGCAGTTCAAAATAAGACCAATTTTTGATTACAGGGGCGTAAAAGACATAATCAAGAGAAAAACCCAATTTCATGAACCTATGATTGAAGATGTTTGGGTAGACTTGAGGATAGTAGAAGATATCAAGAAAATGAACTACAATAGGTTATCTCTTGAGCAAATAAAATATCTTGGACTTCCTGATATCCTTGAGAATTTAGTAGATGATAGAGATTTGATTAATGAGAGATACAATGCTGAAGAGGTTGCTAATGCCCCTCTTCCACCAATCTAATGGTCACAAAAGGAGTTGACTTCCTTAAGGAAAAGATTTGAACCAATATTGGCAAACACTAATAATTGGTTATCAAATAAAGGAATCACTTTGAAAGAAATCAACATAGGTTCAAAATTTGAATTATAAGAGGAAATAAGAAAAAGAGCAAAAAATAGGACAAAGAATAAAAGTGATGTTCCTTCTTTTTCTAGGCCACATAAGCCAAAGATCATATTTGTGATGAAGAAGTCAAAATTTATGGAAAAAGAGTTAAGAATAGAAGATGTGGAGCTTGAAAAACAAAGCACTGAAGAACCAACAATGGAACAGATGGAGACTAAAAATAGGCCTATAGATCAAAAAGGAGAGGAAACTTTGTCTCCACAAGAGAATGTGTAACAAGGAACATGAATCTATTCTTTCATTCCTGACATACCCATTGTAGTTCCTTCACCTACTTCTCCAATTAGTGTTCCCTCTTCTGAATCACCCTCTTCTTCCAAAATGATTTTTGACAACCCTCATAGCACTTTTGAAAATATTCTTCAATCCTCAGGGTCGATTCCTAGTTTGTCATCCCTATCATTTGATATCAGAGATGGTTCTACTTTTGATCACTTAGTAAAAGGTGTAATTTTTACTGATACTCCACCTATTATTTCCACTACATGTGCAATATAGCTCTGATGACTCCAATAATAGAGATAGATCTAAATGTAAGTAATTCTGTGATCCCACCATGGTTATTAGCTTACACTCCTAAAAGAAATAAATAAGACATCTCTCTAGATGACTTTGATTTCAATAAGCTGATGCTGGTAAAAGCTAAGGCTCTACAAAATTTGAGGGTCCTTTTGAAGATGATTGGGGATAAGGGACACACATTTCTAGAAATTGCAAGACCTCTGTAGGATGTAGTCATTGAAAATTTGGATATAGTTGATTACTCTATCTCTATAGTTTAATTAGGTAAGATAACTCATGAGAGTGATAAGAGTGATAAGCAGTTGGATATGGACATCTTGATCTAAAAATTTGATAGAGAGAAAGAGATGAAGGATCGCTACAAAGCGATGGTGGAGAAATTGACTACTATGGTTAAGAGAATCACTTTCACTTTAGAAATGGTAGCTTCTGAGGCCATTTCTATAAAAAAAACTACATTATTTAGAAAGTGGAAAAGACCTACCTCAAGGGAAAAGTAATTGAAGGGTACTTGGACAAGATGTGTGCATAAGGAGTTTCCTTGCTCATAGAGTTATCTGAGAAGATAAATAAAATGAGAAAAATAAGAGAACAACTTGATGATCTCATTAATGATGTTTCTTAATATATCTAAAGCACTAAAAAGTATCTTGATAAATGGATGTATATGAGGAAGTTAAAAATAAGCACCCTAATATCCATTGGTGTCATTACTGATAGGGACTCTTACACTAAAACTAAAGAGGCATTAACATATAAGATTCAGGTGCTTAGAGAGTTGATCAGTGACCTTGAATCTTCAAGGAGACTTAGTGATCAAAGTGATGTCAGTATTTTGTACAAATTAGATGAGATACCTTGCAAACTTACATCACAAGATAAATAATTTCTCTCAGTATAATAAATTATTTTAGAATTCAAAGGTATGTTCTAGAAGGAATTTGAAGATAAGACATTTTCAATAAACTCTATGGACAACATTTTGAATAATCATTTAACTCTAGATAATCTAAAGATCAAGTTAGCTAGTCATGACAAATTAGTCACAATAGTAAAAGATGCCATGGTTGGAGCTAAGATGATTTTCAAAAACACCGTTAATCTAGACAATATCAAGATGTAGGCAGCTTTCACTATGTACAATGCTCACATTAAGAAAGATGGGGATACAAATTGAATCAATTTTCCTTTGATTTAATTTTTGTTTTTCATATGTACTTTTACAATTGCTCTAGAAATTTTTACATGTACTTTTTGCATATATAAAAAATGTAAAAATATGGAAAGTCCAAAGTCAATAAAGACTCCTATCTTTGACTAGGTCAAATTAATTGGGTTTTTTCAAAAAATCCTCAAGGCCTCTCCCTATAAATAAAGAGGGCCTCTTTTGTAATAGAGATCTCTTAGTTATTGGAAGCAAAAATCTACCAAAATTGAAAGGCATTTTGAGACTTTGAGCTTAGATTGTAAATCAAATTTCATCAGGTGAATGAGAAAGCAAGTGACCTTTCAAACTTTGTGTTGAAATAACTTGTGTTATGTAGGAAATTGTTCTTATGTCCTTTTCCTAGTGTAATCTTATCTATCTGATCAAATAAGTAGAGTAAATGAAAATAATTTGGGAGATGCTCTAAAGCTAATTATGGAGACTTTATGCTACTATAATTGGCTTTAGTTTACATTTTATTGTTTTATAACAAAGGATATTAGAAAGGCTTTGAACTACTTTTATCTTTTGTAATTTTATACTTTGTTGTAGTTTACAGTGAAGACTTTGTGTTGCACCTCATTATACAGTCATAAATTAGTAAGAAAGCAATGATATACTTTGTGCTCTCATGGGTTTCTTATGGATTCAATTAATATCAAGGAAGTTTTAATTTGTTTTGTCAACATCATTTCTAAAAAAAGAGATATGGATGATATGGTCTCACCCCTGAGTTAATATTTAGTATAAGTTAAGTTTGTGATAGTTTATAGGGAGCCTCCCCTTGCTAAGAGGAGAGATTTATCTTATTACACTATGGTTGATATAACCATTTTGTCTTCTATTAGTTTTCAACAAAATATTCACCCAACAAACTAATAAAGGATACTCCAAAGAGCTAAAAGAGTCCATATTTATAACCTTTGAGAGAGAAACAAGGCAAAGGAAGACAAAAGGTCACTTGTACATGTATCAATATGAGAAAAGAGGTTAAAATTGCATAAGAAATAGGTGTGAAATTAAAAATTCAATGTAAGGGGGTCCAAATTTCCATAAAAATCATGAAAATTGATGAAAAGTGTCTCAAATTTCCTTATCTTGGTTCAGAAAACTACCTTCATCATTTAGACCTATTTGAACATACAACCACTAACTAGGGATAGATATGATGATTGGAATAATAGGGAAGGTATTTATTCATGAAATTAAATCAATTGGTTATATTCTTACTCATTTAAAAACCCCTAGAATGAAGTAATCACTATTTGTAGTCTAGAAATCTCTTTATTTTAGTCACCCCTCACACTTGGCATAAAAAATGTCTATACTCTTCCATGAAAACACATTTTAGGGATTTTATTACACTTATAAAGACCATACATGGAATTATAATTCTTAGGTACACCTTAAAAATACCCATACTTGGAGTTTTCATCCTTCTCACCCTTGTGTTCCATATGCTAGTTTTGACTAGCTGGAAGGAAGGCAATTTTTTGAAAGCCTATTAGATATTCTCAGGTATTAAATGAGTTTTTGGGGTTATAAAAATTCCTAATATTTTCCCCAAACTTTATTTCATCTTTTCAAACCACCTAGAACCTACAAAACATATAAAATTGTGAGAAAAACACTTTTTTGCATGTTGTCCATACAGTTCCATATATATCATTAGCATGGGTGAGAGACTGAGTGAGTTTTCTCCATGATATAATAGGTTTCATTGCTAACATATGCCATTTAGGTGGCTCTCCAAGCTTATTTTCCTCATCAATTTTTTTTAAGGGTTTTACTAGGGTTTTAGATAGTTTTTATTCTTAACCATTATTCATATAGATGACACATTAAAGTTTCTAACAAATTCCATAAATTATTTTATGAGGAACTTACCCAAATCCCCCTAACTCCTTTTATTTCCATGTAGATCCTTCGCAAAGATATGAGCTTATCGATCTTGTTTCTCCACTTTCTTACATGCTTAAGGTATATCTAAGACAAAAATAATCATCCTAAAAGTTTATTTCCATAATAAAAGATAATAAATGTCTAAATACACTCCATAAACATTCCCCAATCATATAGATAGCTCATCAAGGACTAGAAATGAAACTAGACCCCCAATTGGCTCTAAGTCTCTTCAAGGCCTAATGGGATTAGCATACTCCCTGCTAGTTTATACCACTTGGGATGTTATAACATGATTAAGATGGTTTATTATGTATTTTAATATCTCATTAATACTCCAAATTTCATCACCTAACCTCTCAAACACTCTTTCATCTTTTCTTCTCATTTGCCAATTAGGCCTAGTGAAGACTTGCCTAATTGGACTGTGTGCCTGAATAATTAGGTAACCCTAAGGGTTTATATCTTGTGTGAGTGTTTATAATAATCCATCCATATTAAATAAACATTCCTTAATGTTAATTTAAAATTACAAGGCATCATCTTAGGTTCTTTACTCATTTTGGCACCCTTTACCTATTTTGTCAAAGTTTTGATTTTCATGAGTGGCTGATCACTGAGACAAAATAGAGAGATATATTAATCATAAAAATGGAAAAATGAAATTATTTAGAGTTTCATTATGTCATAATTAGTATTTTTACAAAATATCATATTCCCTCATTTAGGTACCTAACCACCGCAATTTGTCTTAAAAAGTAGCTAAAAACCCCTATTTTCATGCATTTTTCTCCAAAACCACTTGGTAGTCACTCTTCCAACCAAAAACCATGCCTATGATTTAATTAAATATGTTTATCACCATTATTTTATGCTTATGTATATTTTAGGACCATCTATAACACTTTCTCCTTTAGATTCTTCATGCTTACCCCATGAACCAAGAGGTTACCTAGCTTGCTTGTTTGGACTGTTGTCCATTTATTAGGTGAGAAAGGTATTTGAGCACCTTGGAAAGGGTCCTTGTCATTTTAGGACACCTATTAAAATTTAATGGATCCTTTTATGTCCATTTAAACCCTACTTCCACTTATAAACTAGTTCATGCTTTACTTACCCTTGCCAAGCTATTACCTTGATGATTGAGACAGTCTTATCCTATAGGTTTCATAAGATTTAAATGCATTTTAATGATGTTTACATTATATAATAATAAAATTTAAGCTTAAAAACCTCTTATTTCAAATTCCATCTCACCTAAGAGTGCCAAGTCAATTCTTATAGCTTAACTATCTCTTGACTGGTGACTGAGACAGTCCTCCTCCAAGCGCTGGTTGTAGGTGTCTACTACCTCATGGAGATATTGTTAAGATGCTTCCTTAGACATTTATTTACCTTCACATATTTTTAAATTATTTTCTTGACCCATGTATCACCCTAGGTTACTTAAATAACCACAATTGCATGCCTTTTTTGACCCTTATTTGTGTCAAACCCATTTGTTTGACTTGTAGGTGAAAACAAGGGTATGAGACCCTGCATAAGCTTGTTTCCCTCTTTGAGATGGTCTTATGACCTTAAATACATGTTAATTTAGATGAATTTTCATTGTATTTATCATGACTAATCTCCAATTTCCATGTTAGTGCACTTAAATCACCTAAATTGGGTCCCTACCTATAGGATTGAGACACTTTTACCCTTACTTGTAGGTGCTTACTAATGCCATATGTATGAACCGAGGGTGAATACAAGGGAAAAAAACCTATCATTTCTCCTTGAATATATTTCTAGGATATAAATTTTATTTTTAACTATTTGGGATCATCTAAGCATGGTAATAATGTCAAGTTGTAACCTTGGTAAAGAAGGTCTCCTTTTGAGCTTGGAATTGTAGATATCACTATTTTCTCACAGTGTATAAAAATGTTTTTTTAGACTCTTTAATGGATATCTTCCATTCATTATTTGCTCCTAAATCCTTGCATATCTCTTTTTTTTAATAGAGGAAACTAAACTAGAGCATTAAGGTGTCTTAAAACCTTTAAGACATATGTTTAAAGAGGTCAACAAAAACCCCTTGGGCCTTTGTCTACTCAAAATAGGGATTTAGTCCCAAAACACTGTTCTCATTTCCTTAAACTAGTTTCAAGCCTTATATTTTTATATTGATACATTATATGAATTTTTCTTGGTTCTTTTAGTCTACTAGGTTCCTAAGAAGGAGTTCAAACTTGATTTGATGTCTCAAAAGTCACCTCCATACTATATTAGCACCACCTATAGGTGGTCATGGACTGTAGATAGGACAGTGAACAAGTGTAAAGGTGAAACATGTGTATTTACTTAGTTATCTATTGAATTATTAACCAATGTCAACCACATAAATACACTTATCACATTCCAAAGATATTTACACCATTATTAAAGTTCTCATCATATCATGACATAACCATGGGAATCCCTGTAGGTGTATATTCTGTGTTGTATGCAGGTAATAAGAGAGAAAAAAGGGATAATGTGCATGTTTTTACCCCTTGTGAATTGTGTATCCATTTAAATAACCTCAAATTTATCATTCATTATTCAAAACATATGAAACAACATTCAATTCCTTCTTTTAACATGAAAACTTCATGGCACCTATAGATGCACACTCTAATGGCAGATTATGTGCATATGTGGTGTATGACTACAAATAAAGAATCATGATTATAAAGTGAGATTTTAAGGTGAAATTAGGATAATATAAATTAGGAAACATGAGGATTAACCCATCACAACCCTATAAAACCATGAACAAATAAGAAACTCCTAGGGACCAAGAAAAACTACCTATTGAACTCAAAAAGACTAGTCTCAAAAAAAGGATATTAGCTCATCCAAATAACTTGAAACTTGAAAAAAATAATTTGAGGAATAAAGATACATATTAAAAATCCTTTGGAGTAAATATGAGAAACTAGTTTTTATTAAGCTTTTCAAACCAAGAGAAAACTGATAGGGTGCACAAATAAGCAAATAGTTTCGAACAGTCCACTTCAAATGGATGGTTCATGAAGCACAGTAGGAAATTTATCAAATTTATTATATGAATTTTAATGTATATATTTTTATAATAATCTTCCAAAATAATTTTGTTTGAAACTACTTGTGATTTCCTTACTAAGCAAAACCTGAGGGTCACTGTAGTCTGCTAAGAAGAGCAAGAAATGTGCAGAATAGTTTTATCATGAAAATGAATATTTAAGATAAAACAAAGCATGGATTTGAGTTTTATAAGGATGAGAAGACCCCCCATGATCTTCCCCACGTGACACACTTCCCAAAAATCTCTGTAAGTGCCATTTTATCTCCTTTTCAACTGATTCCTAAAATTTCAGTTAGGGAATCTATAAATTTATGATGTGACTAACATCTCTGATAGTCATACTAACTTATTTGATGTTTTAAATTAATGTATGACACTTAGGAACCTTAGAAACCATTCAATTTACATTAATGACCCCTACAAGTACCAAAAATGACCCTTAATGGATAAATTGACTTATGTAATTAAGACCAAAGATAATATGACCTCAAATGACATCAGATGGCAAGTAATCATTCCTATGAAAATATATTAGGACCCCTTAAAAAAATTTAAATCAATTTTTTTTTCCTAGGGGTGCCTCAATTTGACAAAAAATCAAATTTGGTCAACAAAATGGTGACTCATAGGGGTAGTATGCCTGCTATACTAAGGACTAATAGCCTTATCCTATTAGGGCTAATGGAGTCAATGGATTATTAAAGATAAATAGAAAGGAATTTTCCAAAAAAAACACACAAAACAAACAACCAGACCAACAAATTAAGACACAAAACAAGGAAAGACATAAGACAAAACTCACACATGTGCATAAGCACTTAGGGAACACAAGGAAATAAATAAAATATGTATAAGGAGAGAGGATAACCTTAGTAAAAATGTTTGAGATATATCCCATTGACTAGGATATGAAGCTACTTTCCATCCAACCTTGAGAGTTAGAAAGCATTATGTTGCTTGTATTGTGTGATAACATATGGACCACTCTACAAAGCATCAAAATTTATGTGTCTTCCAGGTTTAGACCTATCTTCATCCCACTTTATAATAATTTCTCCCTCTTTAAAACTTATTGGCATGGATTTTTTTGTCAAATTATCTCTTTGTTTGGTCTTAGTGAGCTCTCATAGTTTGCATAGCTTGATCTCTGGTCTCCATAAGCTCCATCAACACACACAACTTGACTTCCATACTTTCATTCTCCATCTATTCTAGATAATAAGTAAGATCCAAGGTTGGTAGTTAAAGTGAAATATGAAGTCTAGCTTCTCTCCCATAAACAAGTGTGTATGGTGAATTTCCAATAGCTCTTTTTGGGGTGATCCTATCAACTTAAAGGGTTATCTTCAACTTGGAATGCCAAGTCCTTTGGTTCTCCTCCATTGTTATCTTTATGATCCTGATCAAATTTTTATTGGTGGACTCAGATATTCCATTCCCTTATGGATATTAGTTGGAGGAGGTGCTAAGATATATGCCATGCTTTAAATCCCATTCACTTGTCTTCATTCCAAGAAAAGCCAATGTATTATCTAAAATTATTATTAAGGGAGTCCCAAACCTTATTACTATACCTTGATAGAAGTATAGAACTAAGTTTCCATTTGCCTCCTTGAGAGATACAACCTTGACCCATCTTGTAAAGTAATATGTAGCAATCAACACCCACTTATGACCAACACTAGAAGGTGGATTGATTAGGCCTATGAAATCCAAACCCCATTGCATAAAGGGTGTATCAACTTGAATTTAATGAAGAGGCAAGGTAGACAAATTGTTTTTACCATCAAATAGATCAAATTTTGGGCACTTCCTTACCCAAGCATGGGTATCTTTGAATAGATTTGGCCAAAAGTATCTAGCCCTCATAATCCTATCATCTGTGATTCTTAGAGTAAAGTGACCACTAGCTAGTCCATCATGACAATAAAATAGTATTTTATCAATCTGATCTGATTATATACACCTCAATAATACATCTAAATTTTTTTTCCCAAATAATACTCCATTAAAAAGTACATAAGAAATGGATTGCAATTTAAAGTACCTTCTTCTAGATCTATTTAGGCCTTGTGGACACTCACCAATTTTAAGAAAATAGACTGTATCTTGTGTCCAAATTATCATTTATGAAGATGAAGATATCATAGGGTCATCATGGAGTGCCAAAACAACATCTTTTTTCTCCTTCAAATATGAATCAAGATGCTCACATAACCCTTTCCCTTTCACTAGCATGGTTGTCTTGATTTCCACATCATACTCCATTACTTTTGTAATCCAATCAACCCTCTTTTCATTCAAATTTATGCTCAAAATTCAATCTTTGACACTATTATGAGGTACAAATATGTGAGTCTTAATTTTAGATAACATATGCCTAAATTGTTTTAGACTCCTAACAACTGAAAGTAGTTGCTTTTTAAAATAGGTGTATCTTACCTCATAGCCTTCCAAAATTTGACTAAAGAATGAAATAGGATACTCAAAATTTTCCTCATTTGATTTATAAATCATGGTATAGATTATCTCCTCATTCCAAAAGGAATACAAATTAAAATCCTTTGCTAAATTGGGACTTGCAAGAGTAGGAGCTTGGGCAATGGTCTATTTAATCTCCTCAAAACTTGCCTTCTTTCTTCTAGTCCAAGTGAACACTTAATCCTTCCTTAGCATAGAGGTTAGAGGATTGAAAAGATTATAAAAATCAATAATTAACCTCCTTATAAAATTAATTTTCCAAAATAAACTTTGCAAACTTTTTTTTATGTTTGGGTCAAGAGAATGCCAAGATGGCACTCACCATTTTAGGATTAATGGATAAGCCCTTCTTGGAGACAATGTGTCCTAAGAGTTTTATTTCATGGGAAAAAATGCACATTTATTTGGGTTTAGAGATATTCCAAACTCTCTACACCTCTCAAAAATCTAACTTAGGTGATTCAAGTGATCCTTTGTATCCTTAGATAAAACTATTACACATCAAGATACACCAACATAATGCCATTTATTAGTCCTCAAAAATCCATATCCATTGCACGGTGAAATGTATCTCCAAAATTAGAAAATGTAAAAGGCATATTCCTATAGTAATATTTACCCCATTTAGTATTAAATTCTATCATATATTGATCACTTTCCTTCACCAAAATCTAATTATACCTGGAGTACCCATCAAGGAGAGAAAACCTTTCAGTACCACCACAACTTAAAAAATTTGTTCCATGGAAGGGATAGGGTAATAGTCCTTCAAAAAAACTATATTAAATTCCATAAAATAAACACATTCCTAATTTCCCCATTCTTATTCCTAATAGGAACCAAGTTTTCCATCCAAGATGAATGTTTAATGGGGAAGATGGTTTTGGCCTCAATCAACTTGGTGAGTTCTTTTTTCTTGAGTGGATCAATATTTGGATTGATTGGAATTTGTATTTGCTTTATAGGCTTGGAATTTTCATCTATATCTATGGTATTTTGAGTTAAGTTTGAGTCAAAGCCTTTCAAGTCACTATATTCCCATGTAAAGACATCAAAAAGCTCCTTTCATAACTCAACAAAAGCATGCTTCTCTTCACTAGTACATACCTTTCCAAGTGAAAGTAACTTGTCCTTAGTAATTTGTAATTTTTCATAGTTATCTTACTTGGTAGACATTATTACCTTCTATTTCTTTATCTGGTAATCATCATTGAATATGATCTCAAGAGTAACAAGGCTTTTAGGAAGTTTGTTGGACTTCAATTGGACAATCTACCCTCCATATTGTTGTTGTAGTTTGGACTGATTCCAGGCAAAAAACTTAGCCTCTTATAGAAAAAGTGTTATTTATTGATAACTATCAAATACTTTCCAATTAGTGACATTATCTGGTATCGAGAGTATTACAATTACCTTGAGATGTGGTTGATTCTTATCCTCTTTTATACCTTTTGGAACATCAAACTAAGCTCTAATTGATACCAACCTATCTACATGTTTGTTGTTCTCTATTGGGATGGATGTGATGTTGAAAGCTTGAAAATACTACACAAGATCCCATAATCTATGCTTTTAAGACTTAAGAAAAGAGTTTTTAATCAAATTATATCCTCTAACTTGGTTCACAACAAGTTCACTATCACCATACACTTGTAATTCTTTAATACCTATTTTCCTATCCCATTCAAGGCCATGAATGAGGGCCGCATATTCTACCACATTACAAGTGAAAGATAAATTAAATATGAAAGGAGAATATTAAATTTCCTTAGAAGGAGAAACCAACATTGCTCCACCACCTACCCCAATCTTTCTTCTTGACCCATCAAAGAAAAGATGCTATAAACCATCTATATCTTCACTTGGTTTCATCAAATTAGGAATGAAAGAGTCATCCTCATGCATAAAATACACCCCAATACCATATTCTTCTATGAAATTTTTAGTATCATTCTCATAATGCTCATCTCCCCATTCATCTAAGTACAAATCAGAAACTCCTTCAAGGGAAGATGTTGAAGATTGGTCTATGTGGAGTTCCTCTTCATTAATGATGGCATAGTTGACATTTTCCACTTTAGGTGTGTAAGGATATAGGTTATTATGATGAATAGGTTCTAATTCAATCTTCACCTTGGTACCATACTTTTTCCTAAACACCATGTAAGACCAATTAGAAGCCAAGTATCCACCTATCTTATTTTTAAACTCTCTTGATAAACAAAGAAAAAATTATGGAGGTAAATTTTACACAACCACATCATGAGGAATAGAAAAGGTTGGAAAGCATGTAGGATAAAATTCAAATATTTAACTACCCCCAAAGTCTTGTCTGGTGATCCATATAATTATAATATTCCTTTAGCCATTAGCTCATATTTGAGTCCTAGTTTATCTGCTATACACTTGGGCATAACTAAAGCATTAGCACCACTATCTATGATGAAATTATGAACCAAGAAATCACCAATGACTAGAGATAGGTATGAAGGAGGAGTTTTTTCATTCTTCTTCACTTGACCATCTATAGGTTGAGTTCCATTAACTAGGACAACATTTTCATTCCTATATGAACCAACTTGCTTACCTAATCCTTATAATTATTTTTGAAGCATATCTTTCTACCCTAGTATTATCAAACAATCCCATAATGATATGTTAATGTGTATCTTCTTCATGTAGTCCACAAAATTAATGGAATAATTTCTCACCTTTAGGGGCTCTTTAGAAATACTAACTCCTTGTGATGTAGCTTGTGAAGGTGGGTGAATAGTAGATGTCTTTACATTCTAAAACTTCTAACCTTATTGCACTCTAGGATATTAATTTAAGACACTCACAATTGGAGATGATGCAGGAACACAAATAGGTATTTGAGTTGCTCCTTGTTTCTCTTCAACATCCCTTTTCTTAGACCTAATGTTAGAGGCAACACTAGTATTCATATTTCTTGGATTCCCCAATTGATGAATAGAACAGAAATCTCCCTCCAAATGATTTATGAGGGTAGAATAAAATTGTGGTTGACCATTCTCCATTCCAGTTTAAATTGGTCGCTCAAATATTGGAACTTGGGAAGCTTGATTGCCTTGCATTACCATGGTTTCATTATGCATTCCATTTGCATAAGTAACTTGTTCTTGATTTTTATTAAAAGATGATGGATAACATGGTTGTTCTTGAACCAAGTTTTTTTGGGTGGGAACAAGATATTTAGAGTATGAGGAAATATTAGGATTGTAGTTTTGATAAGGTCTAGCTTGGGTGATTTGACCTTGTCCATGCATATTTCTTTAAAAAGGAGGTCTATTGGTTTTTCCAGACTGATTGTAGGGTTGGTATGGCCTATAACCTTGATTTTGTTTCCTTTCGAGGGGAAAAAACTCATTATTGACTCTTTAGAGCAATATTTTAACTTAATGGATCTCATTTGAATGGATAATGGTAGACTTTCTATGACTAGGCAAAGGAGCCAAGGTAGGTAATGTAACTTGACTAAGAGGCTAGAAATCAGGGAACAATGGCATTGGAGGCCTAGGAGAAATCTTCCCTGCTTGAACAAGATAATTATTAGAATTGATGGCTATCTAATAGTTATAAATGAGTGTATTCCCACCCATAGATGCTACATCACTATTAAATGATTTTAAATAGTACAAGAATGCATAGTTTGGATTAGGTTTCACAAGGGCTAGGATCCAATCCCATATTTTTTTATAATATAGTGTTAAAATATTGTATAAAATCTTGCATTTCCATCTTGATAGTGGTCAATTTATCAGCTAGAGATATATGATCACTCTTCTCTCTAAATTTCTTAGTCAATAGATTTCCTAGTTCATCCCATGAACCAATATTTTTTTTAGGTATAGTCCCATACCAATCTAGATCTTTTCCTTTGAAAGACAATTCCAACAACATAATAAAAAAATTATCTTGAATTATATTATAGATATTATATAATTTTTATATGTTTCTAATGTGTTGAATGA
Organism: Torreya grandis; assembly: GCA_037957365.1. NCBI lineage: Eukaryota > Viridiplantae > Streptophyta > Pinopsida > Cupressales > Taxaceae > Torreya > Torreya grandis. The sequence continues at coordinate 1,038,053 of JARHVA010003521.1, forward strand.
TAGTAATAGGACCCTCTCCACTAAAGGATGGAACACTCTTAAGGGTTGCTCTTGGAATTTGATCATCTTGGGCAAGATTTAAAGGAGATGATCTAGTAAAGGCTACAAAAGGTTAGTTCCAAGCCATATTAGAATGTGAAATTTGAGTATTAGGGGTTGAACTAAATAACAACTTAGACTTCCTAAACACCAACTCTCAAAATATAAGGACAATTACATAAACTAAAAGGGTGTAGCTTTAGAATAGACCTAGTGGTCACATTTGGTATGGAAAGTAGGGACTAATCAAAAACCAAATATTTTAAAACTTTAGTGGAGTCTCCCGGTACTAAATGTAGATGCTCTTGTAGCTAAAAATATGCTAAGACCAACACCAATTTTGGACAATCTTCTAGGACTTAGAATCCCATCGGGCATGCCAAAAACTATTGTCACTTGGATTTGCACCCATTGAGGAGATGCCTATATTTACTCATAAAAGTGGCATAATGGAAACATCTATTTTTATATGTGTGATAATTTGTTGAGATGAATCTCTAGAAGGGCTAGTTCCCTTGATGTAATGTTTGAAACACTTTCTTACTTATAAACTTTTGGATGAAAAGGGTTAAGAAAACAACTAAGAAAGATAAAAATGTGATGAGACAATAATATATATCATCATATTGCATAAAACTTTACCACTTAGATAAAAACAAAGCTTATCTTACACAAAACTCACAACATAAGGTAGCTTGTTACATTAGTGTTTCATAAGCTATGTTCAAAAGACATTTTGATGCTTAAGAGGGTAATGAAGGATTCCTTTATAGGATAAAATAATGGACCACTTATAAGATAAATATCGATGAAACTTATAAATAATATACATGACCTTATAATAATTAGTTACACCTTAAAAATTCCCATACATAGATTTTTCACCCTTCTCACCCTTGTGTTCCCTATGCCAATTTGACTAGCTAGAAGGAAGGCAATTTTTTAAACACCTAGAAGCTCTTCTCAAGTATGAAATGACTTTAGAGGGTTGGGACAAGTCCTAATATTTTAAAAAACTTTATTTTATCTTATAAAACCTATTATAACCTAAAAACATAGAAAATGGTGAGAAAACACTATTTTTGATGTTGCCTTTATAGTTTCATATAGCTCCTTAGCATGGGTGAGATCCTGAGTGAGTTTTCTCCATGATCCAATAGGTTTCATTGCTTAACTATGCCATTTGGGTGTCTCTCCAAGCTTATTTTCCTCATCAAGTTCTTCTAGGGTTTTTATTAGGGTTTCATACAATTTTTTTTCTTAACCATTGTTCATACAAATGACACATTAAAGTTTCCAACCAATGCGATAAATTAGTTTTTGAGAACCTTCTCCAATTCCCCCTAACTCCTTTTACTTCCATGTAAAGCCTTAGAAAATATATGAGCTTCATAAGTTTCCCTATCAATCTTGTTTCTCCAATTTCTTACATGATTGAGATATCTCTAAGATAAAAACAATCCTCTTGTAAGTTGATATACATAAAAAATCTAATTTATGTGTAATTACACTCCATAAACATGCCCAAATCATCTGGATAACTCATCAAGGACTAGAAATGAAAGTATATCCATAATTGGATCTAAGTCTCTTTAAGGGAAAATATAATTAGCATACTCCCTTATATTTTTGACCACTTTGGCTTCTCTAACATGATTAGGATGGTTTATTATGCATTTTCATCTTTTCTTCTCATTTGCCAATTAAATCTAGTGAAAACTTGCCTAATTAGATTGTGTGCCTAAACTATTAGGTCACCATGAGGGTTTGGATATTGTGTGAGTGTTAATAATCATCCATAAATATTAAATAAACATAACTTAATGTTTCTTGAATATTCCAAGTCCTAATATTAGGTTCTTTACTAATTTTGGCACCCTTTACCTATTTTGTCAAAGTTCTAATTTTCATGAGTGACTGATCTCTGAGATAAAATAGAGATATTTGTCCCTCATACCCATGGAAAAATTAATTTTTTTGGAGTTTTATAAGGTCATAATGAGTATTTTTACCAAATTTAAATTTCATATTCCCTCATTTAAGTACCTAACCAACTCAATTTGTCTAAAAAAGTGGCTAAAAAACCAGTTTTTCCTACATTTTTCTCCAAAACCACTTGGTAGTCACTCTTCAAAGCCAACACCATGACTCTAAGTTACATAAACATGTTTATAAAACTTATTTAGTTATTATGGTGATTTTAGGACCATATATAACACTTCCTCCTTCATATTCTTCATGCTTACCCCTTAAACCAAGAGGTTTCCTAGCTTGCTTGTACAGACTGTTGTCCATTTGTTAGGTAAGAAAGGTATTTGAGTACCTTATAAAGTGTCTTTGGAATGTTATGAAACATTTTATAATTTAATTTATCCTTTTATTTTCATTTCAACCCTACTACCACTTACAAACTAGTCCATGCTTTACTTATCTTGCCAAGTTATTACCTTGCTGACTGAGACAGTCTTGTCCTATAGGTTCTATAAGCTTCAAATGCCTTTTAATGATGTTTACATTATATACTGATAAAATTTAATATTACCAACATTTTAATTCAAATTTAATCTCACCTAAGAGTTCCAATTTCCTTCTTGTAGCTTATCTCTTGACTAGTGACTGAGATAGTCCTCCTCCAAGAGCTAGCTATAGGTGTCTACCACCTCACGGAGATCTTGTTAAGATACTTAGAAATTTATTTATCTTCTCTTGATTATATATTTTTTACCTATGTATCACCATATTTTAATTAAGTAATCACAACCCCATGCCTTGTTTGACCCCTATTTATGTCAAGCCCATTTGTCTGACCTGTAGGTGAAAACAGGGGTATGAGACCCATGTATAAGCTTGTTTCCCTCTTTGAGAGGGTATCATGACCTAAAATACATGTTAATTTAGATTATTTTTCAATATATTTAACATTACTTATATCCAATTGCTATGTTAGTACACTTAAATCACCTAAATTGGGTCCCTACCTATAGTACTGAGACACTCTTACACCTGCTTGTAGGTGCTTACCAATGCAATATGTATAGGTTGAGGGTGAATACATGGGAAAAACACCTATCATTTTTAATTTATAATATTTCTAGTATATATATGTAATTTTTAACTATTTTGGATCATCTAATCATGGTAATAAGGTGAAGGTATCCTTTTGAGCTTGGAACTATAGATATCACTATTTTCTCACAGTGTATAAAAATGGGGTTTTAGACTCTTTAATGGTTATCTTCCATTCATTATTTTCTCCTCAATGTTTTCATTACTATTTTTGTACTATAGGAAACCAAAATAGACCATTAGGGTGTCTTAAAATCTTTAGGAGACATGTTTAAAGAGGTCAACAAAAACCCCTTGGGCCTTTGTTTGCTTAAAATAGGGATTTAGTCCCAAAACATAGTTTTCATTTCCTTAAACTGGTTTCAATATTTCTCTTATTATCTTTACACCTTATATGAATTTTTATCTATAATTTTAGTCTAATATGTTCTTAATAAGGAGTTTAAACTTGATTTTATTTCTCAAAAGGCACCTTTGTACTCTGTTAGCACCACCTGTAGGTGGTCATGGACTGTAAATAGGATAATCAACAAGTGTAAAGGTGAAACATGTGTATTTACTTATATATATCTTGAATTATTAACCAATTTAAACCCAATAAATACACTTCTCACATTCCAAAGATCTTGACACCATTATTAATATTCTCATCATATCATGACATAACCATGGGAACCCCTATAGGTGCATATTCTATGTTGTATGTAGGAAACAAGAGAGAAAAAGGGATAATGTGCATGTTTTGACCCCTTATGAATTGTTTATCCATTTAAATAACCTCAAATGTATTATTAATGATTCATAACATTTGAATCAAGATTCAATTCCTTCTTTTAACATGAAAACTTCTTCCATGGCACCTATAGATGCACACTCTAATGGTAGACTATGTGCATATGTGGTGTATGACTGAAAATCAAGAATCATGCTTGGAAAGTGAGACTTGAAGGTTAAATGAGGCTAATATAACTTAGGAATCATTAGTATTAACCCATCACAACCTTTTGAAACCATGAACAAATATGAGACTCCTAGGGACCAAGAAAAACTGTCTATTAAACTCAAAAAGACCAATCTATAAAATAAAGGATATTAACTCATCAAAATAAATTTAAACTTTAAAAAAAATGGAGGAATAAGGATACATATTAAACATCATTTGGATAAAATATGAGAAACTAGTTTATATAGAGATGTTCAAACCAAGAGAAAGCTGACAGGGTGCACAGATAAGTAGACAATTTTGAACAGTCCACTTGAAATGGATGGTTTATGATGAAAATTTGGTAATTTATCAAAAATATTATATATATTTTAAGTTCTCTAAGTTTATAATAATTACCAAAATCATTTTTTCTAAAACTACCTATGTTTCCCATACTGAGCAAACCCTGAGGGTCACTCTAGTCTGCCAAGAAGAGCAAGAAATGTGTAGAATGGTTTTGTCATCAAAACAACTATTTTAGATCAAAAAAATCATATAGGTGAGTGTTATAAGTATTAGGAGATCTGACATGATCTTCCCCACATGACACACTTCCCAAAAATCCATACAAGTGCCATTTTATCTCCTTTTCAACTGATTCCTACAATTTTAGTTAGGGAATATACAAATTTTTGATGTGACTGACACCTCTAACACTCATACTAACTTCTTGGATGTTTTAAATGAAATTATGACACCTAGGCACTTGGGGCACTATGCCATTTGTATTGATGACCCCTATAAGTACATAAATTGACCCCTAATGGATAAATTGACTAATGTAGCTAAGACTAAAGCTAATATGACCTAAAATGACATCAAATGACAAGTAATACTTATTATGACAATATATTAGGACCCCTTAAAACATTTTGAATCAAAAACATTTGCCTAGGGGTGCCCTAATTTAACCAAAAATTCAAATTTGGTCAATAATATTAATGGAGATAAACACCACTCTAGGGCACAAGTTAGAGGTATGGGTTAAAAAAACATGTGGTATAATATCAATAAAAGCATATTTATTTTTAACCAAGTTTTATTTTAGTGAATTGAATCACAAAAAATAAATCAAACTTAAGTGAGTGAGATGCATGGGTGATACCGAATCTAGAGTGGGTAGATCTCAGTCAAATAAACTTCAAAAGGAGGGAAGGGTAGATTAGAAAAGAGGGTTATATGATCTCAAAGGGTCAATTCCTAGGTTGGTTCCTTGGTGGACAAATTCTCTCAGAATTAGTGTTTACTACTTGTGGCTATTGCATACTCATAGATAAACATAGTTATGAAGTTTAGTGAGGAGTGGTATAGGAAACTTGATGGTCTTAGCTGAAGGTTGATTCTTTTAGATTTGATCTTGCACGCATATAATTATAAAGTTATAACTTAGACCAAGAAGACATATAAGGTAGTTTTTGCACACAATTTAGAAAACTATACCAATATAAAGCATTCATACACACTAAGAATATAAACATAGTTTAAAATAATTGCTTGATAAAATCTAAAAACTTTCAATAACATTTTCACATATATAATTAGCATATATTGATAAAATAATTATAATTTATCCATATTTTTTGCACACTTCAAATTAATGTATTATAACAGCTAAAAAAGTAAAACCTTAATATCACATGAGTAAGGAGAAAACACCACCACAATTACATGACATTAAAATTTTGACATCTTTTATTGATAAAATATTATAACCCTTTGGAATGTGAAATTACATAAATATATAGACTTGGGGAGGGGATGCCTCATCCTCCATGTGTATGTGAACTTGTGTCTACATGTCATAGTTAGAACCTCAATTATAATTTTAGTCTCAAAATTACATGTTTTTCATGCTTTTAGATAATTAAAATTATGTCAAAATTATTTATCCTATGTAATACAATTCAATGTGTGCATTATTACAAATAGTTTAGGAAACTTTACATGTATGCTCTAAGTGTAAGTAAACTATAAGTAAACTCTACAAATATACATATAAAATTAGACTTCAACTCAAGGTTGACTTGGTGCTTTAATTTTTGGAAGCACAATAACTAAGAGTATGGGGGGTGAATCATTATTTAAAACCTTTCATTCAATTAAACTCAAAAAATCATGAATCATTCAAACAAACATATAGATCTAGCAAGCATAAACAACTATCCACATAAGCATGAAACACAAGAACACATAAAATATGTGAGAAAACCTCAAGGGGAAGAAAAAACATTGATATATTAAAATTTATTACATTCATATAGGAAAAAAACCAAATTTAGTGAATCACCAAATCCACATGGAACACCAACCCCAACTAGTCAAACACCCACTTGACTAGGCTTTAACAAGCACCTATTTGCAAGGAGACACCAAACCCATAAATTAATTAACACAAAATCATAAAAATAATTTATTTTATAAAATTTATAACACTATTTTTATTAACCAAAAAATGATTACCACCTCTTCATCTCTTCACACTCTTATCTCTCTCAAACTGCCTTCTAGGCCTCTTCACTCAACTAGGTCTCTTTAAGACTGATTAGGTAATAAGAACTTGAATTTAATACATATAAATAGTATTATATCTTTATGAAAATTTATCTACACCCATATTATGGTATATAAGACCTTATATTTTTTAATCTTCTATTTTATTCGCTTCTCTTCACTTGCTCAAATAGGACTAAAACTACCTTGTATATATACCATTATTTGTTCATTTACCAATTAGTTAGACACACAACCTTAACCTCTTAGGTATACCATATAATAAGTATTATATATATTTTTGAAATGAATAAAATTATATTTGAGCTCCTTTTTCTATGTTATGACTCAATTATGCCTCATTTCTCTTTTAGGTCTAATGAAGACCTAATTGCATTAGGTCTATTTCTTAGTGCCAAGACTTGATTATCTTGGTCCAAAATGGATTTTTACAACACTTAAACCATTAAAAAACTTATTAAAGGAACTATTCTAACCTCTTCCATGATTTTTTATATCTGCATCCTTCATTCATACTTTGAAACCTTCTTTAGGACACATGTCCCTATTAAGCCTGTGTGCCTCAAAATATTGTCTTTCAAGAATGAATCTCAAACATAATTAATAAATTAAAATATGATAAAATAAGTATATATATATATATATACATATATATATATATATACATATATATATATATATATATATATATATATATATAAAATATATATATGTATATATATATATATATATACATATATACATATATATATATATACATATATATATATATACATATATATATATATATATATATATATATATATATATATATATATATATATATATATATATATATATATAGATATATATATATATATATATATATATATATATATATATATATATATATATATATATATATATATATATATATATATATATAATATACATGGCCTTATTTTCATCAAAAAATTCACTAGCCACTTCCACTTAGAAGATAAGGCTTCAAAAACACCTTTTCAACTCACTCACTTAGAACTGTTGGATTACCTCAAAACATAGTCATGGTGACTTAGACCTTCAACACCTGTATAGAAAATTTAAATGAATTTTTATGAATTTATATATCCTATTATATTATTATACCATTATTATAAATAAATATCATATGGTCTAATGGGAAATATCAGTCTTGTAGACCAATCTCATGACCTTATATCTCATTGTTTTATCTGAACCAGACAGGTCAACTTGTGAGCAAATTTTTAACCACACACATGAAATAAAAATCTTATTAAAAGCATGAAAATATATTAAATGTCATGAAAAACATCTCCATGTAATTTTTAAAATAATTATATCATGAAAACATATTCCAATTCATCTTCTCACTATTGCTTGGGTTTTTCACTATTTACACCATTAGGCCTGTTAGTGACTGGTTGACTTGGATGACCGGTTTAGAAAATTTTAGGAATATAAAATATCAAAAAACCTTCATGGACATGAAATATGAGTCTCTACCTTCTTCCTCCATCCATTTTATTACTATGTCCAATGCAAATTTTGACTTCTACAACAGCTTTAGAAACAAGCCTTTAACTCAACATTTTCTCTCTCATATCTATAAAAATACCAGTTGGAGGTACCTAGGAGAGTCCAATAAAAAATAAAATATATTAATTTATTAATTAAATCCATCCTTGTAAATTTTTAATGACATTTTCAATATTTGGTCTTTATTAAGGTTCTAAGAGGGTTTAAACTAGTTTCCACTCTTAACGATCATTTATAAAGCATAGTTCCTCAATCCAAAAAATAATTCATATAATTTTGAGATAGGACCATTAAAAATATACCATGAAATACTTAATTTCAAATTCAAAGTTTTTATGAGCTACTGAGAATTATAAAATCCTTCTCAGGCTGAGAACCCTTTATTCTGAGCACTCAATAGACCTCCAAACAACTTTTCATGTCTTTTCCTTCACAATATGACCTCAAACTACATGAGAAAAATTTAAAAAATATAAATAACCTTTTATAATTATTAAATGATCTCAAAAAACTTTAAATATGATTATGACCCCTCATTAGGCTACACTCTCTCTTTGCTCTTTAAACATTGACCTGCAAACCATATTAGGCCTTAAAACTAACCTTCATGCCTCTTTACATGTAATTTAAACACCTAAATATCATGATAAAAATATAAATATAATTACATAAAACCTCTCTCATGATTAAATACTTCCATACATCCATCACATACCTTGACCACAAATCATGATAGCTCATTAGGTTAGGTAGGGTTTAAGAAAGGTTTATATGTAAACCTAGACTGAAGGTCCTAACCCTATAGGCTTACCCTAAACCTCTCATGAGTGTATTAATTCCTCACATACACGATAAAATATCCTTCAAAATCTCTCACATGCCTGAGATCACTCACCTTATCATGTTATCATCTCATATCTCTACCATGCCATGACAAGACTAAAGCTTCCAATGCTCTTGATGCCTTGACCTAATCCTTCCATGTCATGACCTCAACAAAACATAAACCAAGTATGTATAATACATTAAACCACACTCATATCACTATACCATTCTCTTTCTAATGATAATAATCTTCCACAACCTCATACAGACCTAAAACCACATTACCAATGTTTATATAACTTGACAATTCTCTTTCATGCACTTGACCACCTTTGACATCATTCTTGACATCAAATTTGACTTTCATGCAAAAAAAATTACATTATTTTCCTTAAAATTATCTATTTCCTTCAAATTATCTCTTTTCACATGACTCACCCTAAACCTCTTCATGTCATGACATCAATGACTTGTACAGACCTCTTCATACACTATGCTTCCTATGTAGACATTAGTTTTATACAAACAATCTTCCATGACCATACTCTTATATCTCATGGAAACTCTATTTTTTATTATTAATGAACTTACACATTACAACTATCATGATCACATTCTTCTCAATACACCTTATCCAAACAAACCTTTGACATTAATGACCATTATGCCTTTACATGTTGCACCCTTTTGACATCAATTACAACAAAATGCCAACATGTATGAAAGATGATATTGTTGGAGGCATTGAAGTGGATTCTTATGTTGAATATGGATTTTTAGTTCAAACATTCTTTTTCACTTACAAATATTGATAGTTCTTATGCCTGATGTCATATTGATATCTGATTATATACATATTAAGGAGTGGAGGCATATTCACCCTGTTCACCTGATCTAGGAGCCTTGTATATTCAACTTTTGTGGTCTTGAAGTTATATCTAAAGATATAAAATTTAGTGACTTTATTCCTATAAAAATTGAGTTCAACCTCTATTTCCTCTATGGTATTTCCTTGTATATGCTACCTAAAGCTATCTGAAGCTTATTATAAGATATGGTCAAAATTGGTCCTACTTATAATTCTTCCTATGGAATCCTTGGCCTATGATAACTTTAGTTCATCAAAAAAATTCTAGGTGTGAGTCTCATGTTGTGAATATTTAGGTATCACTACCTCTCATTCACATCAATCCACACCATATCCTCTTATATTCTAATGGCCACTAATTTGAGGGCATTGGTAGTCTCTAATGGTACCATCAGGTTCAAACATGCATATGCTTTACCAATGGTAAAAATAATAAATAATTTAAATTTATTCTCATATATCTTAAAATAATTAAATAATTTGGTTATCTCTACAATGTGGGGTGTCAATTATACCTTATTACACTAATATCCTCAATAGTATTATACAATCTAGATGTAGCACTCTGGACATCCATCTCAATTTGGGCTAGAACATGGATAATTTTTTGTTATTCCCTTAACTATTTCATTTCTTTCTCTAGTTCTCCAAGTGATATTTCAGTTTCTTCATGAATTTATACTATAGTATCTTTATATGTTTAAAAATAACATTTAAAATACTTTATATATGGAGATTTTCCCAATTTTTTGTCTTTTATCTTAGACAAGGTGAACATTTTTTTCCTTTCTTCCATAATGACTACTCTTCCCATGTCATCTTCCATCTTCATCTTTCTCACCCTTTGTACACTCCTTTTATATTTTTCAAATACTATACTTACAATGTGTAATTTGGTAATAACTAGATTAGGCCTTTTGTATGCCTTATACTACATGTATATTACCCATTGTAGGAGGACTAACTCGGCCAGGTCCATGGATTAAGTGTCTAAAGATCTATTCTCACACAATATTTCACTTGATGTTTTCTTTATATTTTCCTCTAGGAAGGGATCAGGGAGTGAAGGCCATATGATTTTGGGCCAATCCACTCTACCATATTGTGTTAGTGGATGGAATATGTATACTAGCCTTTTCTTCTTCTCATCCATCCTATTGGTTATTATATTTGTATCTTAAGAAAGTAATAGGATGGGGAACTAGAATAAATAACTATGTATATGAAACGTGTAACTAGTTAGTTGTTATTACTCCACTTGCTTTCTTTATGGCCTTCTTCTTGGTTCTTATGGGGGGTAGAATATTAGTGTGGAACAACCATGGGAATAGAAAGAGTGGATGTAGGAGGAGCTATTAAAGGAATAAAAACTAAGGAAGTATGAATTTAAAGGGTAGAGGAGGGATCTTGTAAATTTGGGATTAATAGATTTAGTTGAACAAGGGGATGAATAAGATCAACCTACACCTTGGGCACCAAGAGAGGAGGTGGGATAATAGGGGTGAATTAAATGTGACCAAATGAATTAAATATAGAAAGAGAAAAATATATGGGTTAGTAGGTTATTCAATTGGAATTTCACCCTTTGAGGAGATGCCTAAGATCTCCTCATCCAAGTGGCACAATGGAAACACCTATAGGCTTGTGGGTACTCTAAGGATGAGGTGAATCTCTATATAGGGCTAGCTCCCTTTATGTACCACTTTGGATCATAAATACACCTAAAATTGGGGTAAAAGGGAGAAAGATAAGTGAAATAAAATTATTCTAAGGGATGTGATACACCAAATAAGATGATGAATTCTAACCAGTAGCATGTTACACATGAGAATAAAGGACTAACCAAACATACACTGCTTCAATCTACATCTTCTCACATCAATATTACATTATGAGGATATGGATGATTATGAAAATCTAAGAAGACTAGATAAGAGGCCTTGAATGGCACTAGTGAATAGACTAAGTCACTCAATCCCTGACATTTCCTAGAATACTTCATATGTCCTACAAGAATAAGCTTTCCAATTTCAAATAGGATGAAAGAATGAGACAACATGATAAGGAATCCATAGTCTTCACTAAGCAAGATCTGACATTAAAGTAGAACACACTATAAACAATCATTAATAGGTAAAAAATTAGTAGTCTTATTGATCAAATGATATGCAAATGAGCAGGGCTTTGCCATACTCAAGTGGAGCATAAGTTATAATGGCCAAAATGGCTAGTTCTTATAAAACTTGAGAGAGAGAAGAGAAGGGATAAGTATAAGGGTCACAAGGACACTTGTTAAGCTAAGATAATTAGTTACTTGTGCATGAGAAGAGGATATAGGATGAACCATGGAAGGTGAGAAGAGACAAGTGGCCATCCAAGTCTTAAAACTCATGAAAAGTGGCATGAAACTCCCCATTCTAGCTCAAAGCACTGCCTTCATGATTTGGACCTATTTGAATTTAAAAAAACTAATTAGGGATAGGTATGATGATTATAATGATGGGGAATGGTTTTAGGCATGCCTATCCATGGATTGGTTACATGCTTAGTCATTTGGAATCATCCCAAAATGAGTTATCATCATTTTTTATCAATAAAACTCCTCTTTCATGAACCTTACACACTTGTCCTCAAAATTGGTTTCAATTTGTCATTAAAATCCATGAGAGGGAGTGGATGACAAGTTTAAATACCCTAAATATCCTTAGAAGCATTAGAGACACCTTAAAATCACTTCCACTTAGAGTTTTCACACTTCCCACTAGCTTGGTCACTATGCTAGCTTTGACTGGCTAAGATGAGAGTTATTATTTACACACTTAAAGGTTTTTTCAATTCATGAAATGGCCATATGGAGTTCTTAAAATTCATAATATTCCCCCAAAAGTTGATCTCATCTCTTGGAATCTCTTAGAACCTACATAATGTACAAAATAGTTAGAAAAACCCTATTTTCACCCCATCCATAGTATTTTGTATAGCTCAAAAGGGTGGGGAGGAGACTGATAGAGTCCTATACAAGGTATAATCACTATTATACATAAACTATAACATAAAATTAGCTTTCTAACCTCAATTTCTCCATCAGGTCTTGATTAAGGGTTTGCAAGGGTTTTAGGTTTGTTTTCACTCCTAAGCATTGTTCATAAAAACATTGAATTAAAATTGAAAAAAATTCCACAAGAATTATATTTAGTACCCCTTATTACACCTATAAACTCCTTTGGCATCTATGCATAGTCTCATGAAAGATACAAGTGTTCAAAACTAGACTATTGAGTTCTTTTCCCCATTATAATAGGCCTAAGTTATTATTGAACCCAAAAATGGATTATTTTTGGTTTCCTTTGCATCTAAATAGATTTAAAATATCTTAGGTGAACTAAAAAACATGTCCCAATGGGTTGTAATTTATATTTCATGCTAAAAGTGTGAATGATCCTCATTTGGATACTAGACCTAAACCATGTCCAATAGGCCTGCCTATAAATTTTATGTTATACTCCATCCAATTTAAATTATTTTAATTACATAAGATTTAACACATCTATAATTATCCCAAAAACATGCTTCCACAAGTTAAAATACCCTTCTACATCTATAAATGAGAATGACCTTTCATTTGGGCACTAAGCCATAACCCTACCTAACAGGTTGGTTGTAACCTTGGAGTTTTTGGACACTTTATTTAGTTTCATATCTATTTTATTGGTTCCCATTGTTTTAATAGGTATTATAAAACCTCTCCCACCTTCTTGAAGTTCTCTTTTGCTTCTGGTCCACCCCTTCTATTTTCATCATTTAAAACTTGTGAGTTTTGACCCTAGGGAAGTACCCTCTATTTGAGACAAAATAGAGGGTAATTTACATATTCTCTAAGACAAAATAAATTTTTTAGTGGATTATAAAATTTATAAGGATTCCCTACATAAAAAATTATCCTTTATTCTGTCCTTTGACCCTCAAACCTCTTCCAAAACCAAAATAAATTGTGTAAAGAGCATTGTGTGTAGGATTTCCTCTAATTGGTTATGTTTTTTTATTTAGAGATATATCTTTGTTAAATATATTATAAAATATTTTATTTATAATATTATTATCATATTAAATTATTTATTCATTACTTCAAACTCTCAGGTACTCCTCAAACCCTTGTCTAGTCTAGACTTGTGTATAGATTCTTGACTGTGTTTTATATTTTCCTTCCTCAAAGATGACCCCTGTAGGCTATTTTGAAATATTTGGACCTTGATATTATGTTAAAAACTTCATTGATACATCTCAAGACCTTTTATAAATTACCTAGATCAATTTAACTCATATTGATGCCATTCACACACCAAAAACACTACTATTTTGCTCATTGCTTGTGATAGTCAACTGTAATGGCTATTGGTGCTCATTTTTAGATAAAGAGATGTATATAGGTGTTATTTGATAGTATCATATATCATTTTAAGATATAAAAATATCCATTAAAAATTATTTAAACTTGTTCACTCATCTTACTTGGCTAGATCATCACTTAATCAATGTCTTTAACTCACTGTTTGTCTTGGTCACTTTCAGTTGACTGTATGAGAGTCTCAAGACCTATAGGTGAAAATATTACAATTGGAAACTGTGATATGCTATTTATAAAATATTATAAAATTCTATTCAATTTTTCAAGGTAGGCGTCTAGGTCTATAGGCTCATAATCTTCCAAATTTACCTTAAGGTTTTATGGACACCTATAGGCAGGCTGTAGGTGGACATTTTATGGTGGAAGAGACCTATAGATATTAAAGGAAGGAAAAACATAGTATAAAATTCTTATTTAGGTGACCATTTTTCTCCTTGAAAAACCTTTTAAATTAATGATTTCATCTACACATGAGAATATGACTTAGACTATCAACTTAGAAAATAAAGTTTCTTAAGGGCTCAAATTCTTGTATATGTTACTGACTGTAATTAGTGCATAAAAGTGGTTTTTAGGACTTTTAATGACTATCTTCCCATAAAACATTTCCAAGTCCATTTCCTTGCTATTGTCTACAAGAATAACACATTAGGAAGTAGAAAAGTCATTGACAACATTGTAACAAGATATCAACAAAACCTTGAAAAACTTTGTTTTACATTTTTAGGGATTAAGGGCCTGAACATTGTCATCTCAACTTTTAAAGGTAAACTCCACCTCAATTTGTCAACCTATCCCTTCAAAAGGTTTAATATGTTCTAAAACACATGTTATGACTTCAATAAGAGATTAACCTCATGATATGATAATCCTCATGACTTCTTAGACTCTTTGATAAGCCACTTATAGGTGGACTTTTACACACTCAGGTAGTGAAGATGAGTATGGAAAGAAATATGGTAGTTTAAGGTTTAAATGAGTTTTAAGATTTTATAAAAGTTTTAAAATATTTTAATCACTACCAAGACCTTGTTTAGTTAAAAATCTCATCTTCAACATGCTTGGTGGATCATGAAGACACTTGTAGGTTGGCATGTCATGTACATGCAGTAGGTTGAGTATGATCAATGTGTATGTTTTGATCTCATGGGGTATACTCATAATATTTAACAATAATCCAAAGGCTAAATTTAATCATGGATATCTTGAAGCCAATTTTTAAAACCCCTATTCAACATGATATTCCCCTATAAGGATGCCTACAATGTACCTTCATGGCTACCTAACTATGTTTTCTTACATATGACCATGATTCCATGGAGATATTCCTTAGGAAAGGAGATTGAGAGGTGAAAGTGACCAACAAAATGTGTAATAATGTAAAAAAAACATATTAACCCTCCAAGACCACCATCAAAACAAGAAAATATTTTAAATGGTGAAAACATTACTTGTTGCATAGGAAAGTGTTCCCTCCTACAACCTAAGATGATTAACATATGAAAACACTATGAATTGATAAACCAAACATGGATATAATTATATAAGGAAACATCATATATAATCAACTTTATCAATTGGTTCATATGGAATTTCCAAAAAATTGAGCAAAATCTATAGGGTGCATGAAACAATAAACAAAAAAGCATAGTCAACTTAATGAGGATGGTTCACAAAGAAAATCCCAAAATTATTCAAAATTTTGTAATTAAAATGAAGGTGTATGAGTATACTACCACATACCAAAATCATTTTTCTTGAAACCTCTTTAGCTATCTGTACTAAGCATGACCCTAAAGGCTACTTTTTCTTGCCAAAAAGGGTTAAAAAGGGGTAGAAAGAGTTTAACCCAATTTCGACACTCTCAGAGAATTTAAAAAATTTATTTGAGCTTGGGAAATCTAAAGATACATTACATTTTCTTATCCCACATGGCACACTTACCTATGGGTTGTACAAGTGCCAAACTCACCTTTTTCCCAAAAAAACTACTTTTTCTTCTGAAGCACCTAGTAATTTTAGTTACCAATAGTTTATTAAGACCTTTTAAGACACATTTCATTTTAAATAACCTTTTTAAACCGTAAAACTTCCCAAAACATCTATACAAGTCATTAAATGCCCTTTTTTGACCTCAAAATGACTCTTAAGATTAAAAGGATTAAAAGGATGAAGGACCAAGGCCAATATAACATTAAATGACATAATATAACCTATAATACACCTTTATACATAATATATTAGACCCAAAAATACTTTTAAATCAAATTTTTACCTATAGGGGTCCCAATTTGACCTAAAAGTAAATTTTTTGTCAACAAATTGGTGACTCATAGGGGTAGTATGCCTACTATACCAACTAAACCAGTAGCCTTATCAACCCATTAGGCTTAGGGAGTCATCTAAAGTCTAAAAAAAAAAGGATAAATTTTAACATAGGCTTTGATCAAGACAAGACCACTTGATTACCTCAAACACACAAAACAAAGAACACACACCAATAAAGCAAACACATTAACAAGACACATACATGTGCTCAAAGCACTCAAGGGAATTAAAAAAACTATGCACAACAATAAAAATAAACATAACTCCTTTTTAGGACCAAAATGAAAATTCATTTAATCTTTTTCTTCATGGGATGAGTCATAGTGCCAAACATGTTTCTCCTTGAATTGGATGCTTTGTAGATCAGACCTATTCCTTAGCACTTCACTTGATCTGACCTCAAGTAGATAATATTAAAATAGGTCTCCAATGTAGATATATTCCTCTTGAAATTGTATATATACCTCATAATAATTCCCACTTTTCATCTCATGGTCAACTTGGATCTTATTTGTAGGTATGGCTTTAAGATGATTTATTTCTTATTCCTTAGAAGATTGAGGCCAATAGGAGCTTGTTCCATCCTTCAAGATCTCATGTGTTTCTCCTAACTAATTGAGAGGATGATATCTCATCTTGATTATTTAAAACATGTCATCATGAGATTCATATGAATCATGGAAGGATAGATTTTAAATGTATATTTTCCCTTGCATACTCACTTAAGTACCAAGGCTACCTTCTCTATTCTTTACAAGATCATAGTCTTCTTTGGCATAAGAAAAAAACATTCTTCCTCATCAACACAATATAAAGATTCAAAATAAGAGACCACCTCTTATTTATCACTTAGGGCCTATTGAGGGATCTCAAGTTGCATCTTAACCTCTAAAATAGGACTTTGGTTCTCAAGGGTTGTAAGATCTTCAATCTCCTTTGTGATTCCAAGACCAGACATCTTGATGTCATGTGACTTAGTCCAATGAGGCTGCCAAGGAACTAGGCTTTATTCAATCAATATTTATATATTTTTTCAAATAATTACTCCTCTTTAGGTTCCCATACCAAAATTCCATCAAGGTAAAGGGTGATGGGGTGAGGACAAGATGAACTAGTTGGTGGAGGTGGCACATAAAACTCAAAAGCATATTAAGAGTGAAATGTAGGGGATTATTTTGGAAGATCTTGAGGAAGGGGAGACATAGATTGGGATAATATATATTGGTTATATTCCTTCCACTTGATAATCAATTCATTCACATCTGATTTAACTTGATCATTTTATTGAGGAGGGGTATATGGGGTGTGTTTAGGCATAGGATCTTATTTTGGGTCTAAACCTTCCATCACACCTTGACTTCAAAACTTAATTATTGAGTCTAAATCTTCAATTATCTTGGATATGTTGTATTTGAAAATTAATTCTTGAATTTCATAGGAGCCTTCATGAAAATAAGGAGTATAAGAGGGTTGACATGGAAAATAAGAGGTCTCTTGAGGAAGGGTGGGAAGGACTTGTAAAGGATCAACTTCATTCTCAACTTCACACTCCTTAAAAATTATTATATCCTCTTTCTTTCCCCATTATTCCAATATATTACTCCATCTTATGATGTTAGGATTATAATTCTTTGTTGAGGTGGTGATTCAGTTTGAGGAGTGGATGAAGTGTTGAAGGAACTTAAAATCTCCTTAGGCTTAGATTCTCCACCTTGTCTCCAACTTGGAATCTCATATCTATAGGTCTCTATTTTAGATGTGAATGAAATGTGATAGGGTAATTAGGGATTTAAATCCATTTAATTTACTACTAACATGGATTAATTGATATGAATATTGGCTAACTCAATTTTCCTATCAAGGTTTACTTGAAACACAAGGCTAGTATTTTCAACTCTCTCTTCCACTGATTGGGAAAAGGATGACTTTGATACCATTTATTGGGCTCATGAGTAGGGATAAAATATGGATTATAATAAAATTGGGGAAGTGGATATGAAGGTTAATAGGTTTGGTGAGGTTGCCTTTCATGAACTCTTAGCCTATCCTCTAAGGAATAAACTAGACCACTCACAACAAGCATCTCACTTGTGATCCTTTGAAAATTGGCTCTCTTAATAGGTACCCACTCTCTTTTGACAAATTATAATTCATATATCACCTTATGAATAAGATGACAAGGAACCTCTTGACCATATATCCTTAGATTATCAATCTCTAATATGTACCTCTCATATCCCAAAAGTGTTTGTTTGAAGGTAGAAATGGATTAACTTGAGAAGTGGCTAGGTTGACTAGGAGAAATAAGATATTGGGTAAGTTGGATTTAGGATTGATGAAATTAATGAATAGGTTGATTAAGAGCTTGATCTTGTTGATATTGAATGTCACAAACTTGTAATGTCTCATGAACTTGTGTAAAATATTACTCAACATGAAAATTAGCCATGAAACCTATTAAAAGAAATAACACAAAGAAATATATTAACAATAATATTCAAAAGGAAACTTGGGTTTATTGACCATATGATTTATCTTTAGATTCACCATTGATTCTTTGATATATACCTCTAAAGGTTGATTGTTGAAAGATAACACCAAAAATATTTTAAACTCTTGGACTAAGAATCCCATCAGGTGTGCTAAAAATTGTTGTCAATTGGATTTTAACCCTTTGAGGAGATGCCTAATCTCTCCTAATCCAAGTGGCATAATGGAAAAAACTTTAGGCTTTTGGGTAGCCTAAGGGTGAGGTGAATCTCTAGATAGGGATAACTCCCTTGATGTACCACTTTGGATCACAACTAAACCTAAACTTTAGGGGCAAAAAAGAGAGAGATAACTAAATGAAAACTATTATAAGGGAGGTGATAAAAAAAATAAGATGATGAATTCCAACTAACATCATGTTACACATGAGAACAAAGGACTAACCAAACATACACTCCTTCAATCTACATTTTCTCACATCAATGTTACATTATGAGGTTATGAATAAATGTGAAAAGCTAGGAAGACTAGATAAGAGGCCTTGAATGGAACTAGTGAATATAATAACTCAATAAATCCTTGAAATTTACTTGAACACTTCACATGCCCTGCAAGAAAAAAATTTCCAACTACAAATAGAATGAAATAATGAGGCAAAATGCTAAGGAATCCATAGTCTTCACTAAGCAAAATCTAAAATTCAAGTAGAACACACTATGAAAAGTCATGAAGAGGAAAAAATTATTAGTATTATTGATCAAATGGTATGTAAATGAGTATGGATTCACCATACTTAGGTGGAACATAAGTTACAATGGCTAAAATGGTTAGTTCTTATAGAACTTGAGAGAGAAAGGAGAAGATAAAATTCTAAGGGTTAAAAATACACTTGTCAAGTTGAGAGAATAAATTAATTGTGCATGATTAGAGTATATGAGATGAACCATGCAAAGGTCAAAAGAAACAAGTTACCATCCATGTCTTAAAACTCATGAAAAGTGGCATGAAATTCCTCATTATGGATTATAAATATTACTTCATAATTTAGACCTATTTGAACATCCAAAAACTAATTAGGAATAGGTATGATTATTTGAATTAAGGGGAAGGGTTTCAAGCATGCCTCTCCATGCATTTCTTGTAAGCCTGGTCATTTAGACTCATCCCAAAATGAGCTATCATGATCTTCTATTAAGAAAAATCCTCTTTCATGCACCTTGGACACTTGTCCCCAAAATTGATTTTATTTTCTCATGTAAATATATTTTATGGAGTGTATGACAAGTGTAAATTATCTATATGGCCTTAGAAGCATCATGGACACCTTAAAATCACTTCCACTGAGACTTTTCACACTTCTCACTAGCTTGGTCACTATGCCAACTTTGACTGGATGATATGAGAGATATTGTTTGCAAACTTAGAAGTCTTTTCAAATAATTAAATGGAAATATAGAGTTATTAAAATTCCTAATATTCCCCCCAAATTTGATCTCATCTCTTGGAATCTCCTATAACCTATATAATGCATAAAACAATAAAAAAAACCCTATTTTTCACCCCATTCATATAATTTCATATAGCTCAAAAGGGTGGGGAGGAGTACGAGAGAGTCAAATACCAGGTCCAATCACTATTTTGTATAAAATATGCCATTAGATCAGTTTTCTGACCTCATTTTATCTAGTAGGTCTTGATTGAGGGTTTATAAGGGTTTTAGGTCTATTTTCACTCTTAAGCATTGTTCATAAAAACCCGACATTAAAATTGAAAAAAAATTACAAAATAATTATCTTTACGACCCCTAATAACAACTCTAAACTCCTTTTTCATCCATGCATAGTCTCATGAAATATGTGAGTGTTCAAAACTAGCCTATTGAGATCTTTTCCCCATTCCAACACGCCTAAGTTATTATTAAGCCCAAAAATGGCTTCCTTGTGGTTTCATTTGCATCTAAATAGATTAAAAATATCTTATGTGACCTCATAAACATGTCTCAATTTATTTGAATTCATATTTCATGCTAGAAGTGTGAATGACCCTCATTTGGATACTAGGCCTAAACCATGTCCAATAGGCTTGCCTATAACTTTTGTTTTCTAGGCCATATAGTTTGAACTATCTAAATTATATAAGATTTAAAAAATATTTAATTATCCCATAAAAATGATTACATAAGTTATAATACCGTTATACATCTAGAAATGAGAATGACCTTTCATTTGGGCACTAAGCCATAACCCTACTTAATAGGTTGGATTAAACCTTGGAGTTATAGGACACTCTATTTAGTTTCATCTCTATATTATTTTTTCCCATGATTTTTATAGGTATTTAAAAACCTCTCCAACCTTATTTAATGTCTCTTTTCTTCTGGTCCACCCCTTCTATCCTCATCCTCTAAAACTTGCCAGTTTTGACCCTAGGGAAGTATCCTCTATTTGAGACAAAATAGAGGGTAATTCCCCTATTATATCAAACCAACTGACCATTTTAGTGGATTATAAAAGTGAAAAGGATCCCATACACGAAAAATAGGCCTCTATTTTATCCATTTGACCCTCAAACCTCTTCCAAAACCAAAACAACTATGTAAAGATTACTATGTGCAAGATTTCCTCTAATGGACTATGTTTTTATATTTAGAGATATCTCTATATTAAATATATTGTAAGAGAGTGTGATTATGATATTATTATCACATTAAAATCTTAATTAATTACTTTAAACTCTCAAGTATTGCTCATACCCTTGTTTAGTCTAGACTATGTACATAGATTCCTGACTATGTTTTGCGAGGAAGAATGACCCCTATGGGTTATTTTATAGTATTTATACCTTGATATGATGTTAAAAACTTCATTGAGACATCTCAAGACCTTTTTTAAATGACCTAGATCAATTTTACTCATATTGATGCCATTCACACACCAAAAACTCTACTATTTTGCTCACTTTTTGTGATAGTCAACTATAATGGCTATAGGTGTTCACTTTTAGATAAAGAGATATCTGTAGGTGGTGTTTTATATTATCATGGGTCCTCTTAATATCTCCCAAGATCCATTAATAGTGATTTTAACTTGTTCACTCACCTTGCTTGGTTGGATCATCACTTAAGCGATGTTTTTAGCTCACTATTTGTCTCAGTCACTTCTAGCTCACAGTATGAGAGTCTCAAGACCTGGCGTAAATATTAAAATTAGAAAATTTGCTATGATATTTGGAGAATAATTTAAAACTCTATTCAAATTATCAAGGTATGTGTCTGGGTTTATAGGCTTATAATATTCCAAATTTAACTTAAGGTTCTATTGGCACCTACAGGGAGGTTGTAGGTGGACATTTTGTGGTGGAAGAGACCTATAAATGCTAAAGGAAGGCAAAAAATAGTATAAAATTCTTATTTAGGTGATAATTTTGATCCTTGAAAAACCTTTCAATTAATGAGGTCATCTACATATGAGAATATGCCTTAGACTATCAACATAGAAAATAAAGTTTCTTAAGGGCTCAAATTCCTATAGATGTTATTGACTATAATTAGTAAATAAAAGTGATTTTTTAGGCCTTTCAATGACTTTCTTCCCTTATTTATCTTCCCCTAAAAAATTTATAAGTCCATTCCTTAGCTATATTATACAATATGAGCACATTAGTAGGTAGAAAAGGCATTGACATCATTGTAACAACATATCAACAAAACCTTGAAGAACTCTATTTTGCAATTTTAGGGATTAAGGTCTTGAATATTGTCATATCAACTTCTGAATGTAAAATCCACCGAAATCTATCAACCCAACCCTTCAAAAGGTTTCCCATGTTATAAAACACATGTTATGACTTCAATAAGAGATTAACCTCATGATAAAATAACCCTCATGACTTTTTAAACTCTTTGATAAAACACCTATAGGTGGACTTTTGCACACTCAAGCAGTGAAGATGAGTATGGGTAGAAAATATGGTATTTTGAGATTTAAATGAGTTTTAAGATTTTAAAAAAGTTTCAAAATATTTTAATCACTACCAAGACCCTGTTCAGTTCAAAATCTCATCTTCAACATGTTTGGTGGATAATGAAGACACCTGTAGGTAGACATGTCATGTATAGATAATAGGTTGAGTACGAACAATGTGTACGTTTTGATATCATGGGGAAGACTTATAATTTTTACCATTGATATAAAGTATTATTTTCATCATGGATATATTTAAACCATTTTTCAAAACCCCTATTCAACGTGATATTCCCCTATAAGTATGCCTACAACATACCTTCATGGTTGCCTAACTATGTTTTCTTGCATATGACTATGATTCCATGGAGAGATGCCTTGGGAAATGATATTAAGAGGTGAAAGTGACCAAGATAACATTAAATCATGTAAAACAAAACATATTCACCCTTAAAATCACCATCAAAATAAGAAAATATTTCAAATGGTGAAAAAACTACCTATTACATAGGAAAGTGCTCCCTCTTGAAATCTAAGATGATTAGCATATAAAAACGCCTTGAACTGATAAAAAAATATGGATATAATTATATAAGGAAGGAAACATCATCTAGAATCAACTTCAATAAATGGTTCATATAGAATTGTAAAAAATGGAGTAAAACCTATAGGGTGCATGAAACAATAGGCAAAAAATCACAATCAACTTTAGAGGATGGTTCATAAATAAAAGGGCACCATTATTTAAAATATTTTAATTGAAATTAAGGTCTCTAATTATAATACCACATCCAAAAATCATTTTTCCTTAAACCTCTTCAGTTGTTTGTACTAAGCATGAACTTGAAGACTACTTTTACTTGCCAAGAAGGGTGAAAAATGGACAAAATAATTTTAGCACAATTTTGACACTTATAGAGAATTTAAAACATGGATTTAATCTTGGTGAATCTAAAGATACATTCCATGATATTATCCCATATGGCACACTTCACCATGGGTTGTACAAGTTCCAAACTTACCTTTTTCATAAGAAAATTATTCTTTCTTCTAAAGAACCTACCATTTTCAGTTATAAATTTTTTATTAAGACTTATTAGGACACATTTAAAATTAAATAACCTTTTTTAAACTTCACAATTCTCAAAAAATATGTACAAGTCATTAAATGTCCCTTTTTTGACCTCAAAATGACTCTTATGACTAAAAAGATTAAAAGGACTAAGGACCAAGGATAATATAACATTAAATGAAATCAATTAACCTATACTACACATTTATACATAATATATTAGACCCCCAATCACATAAAAATCAATTTTTTACCGATAAGGGTTCCAATTTGACCTAAAAGTCAAATTTGGTTACCAAATTGGTGACTCATAGGGGTAATATGTCTGCTATACTAACTAGACCAATAGCCTTATCAACCCATTAGGATTAGGGAGTCAGTTAAAGTCTAAAAAAATAGGAGACCTTTTACCATAGGATTTGGTCAAGACAAGACCAATTGATTACCTCGAACACATAAAACAAAGGACACACACCAACAAAGAAAACACACCAACAAGACACACACACATGTGCTCAAATCACTCAAGGGAATAAAAAAACTATGCACAACAATAAAAATAAGCATAATTCTTTTTTATGACCAAAAAGAAAATTTCTTGAATCTTTTTCTTCATGGGATGAGGCATAGTGTCAAACATGTTTCTCCTTGAATTGGATGCTTTGTAGATCAGACCTATTCTTTGGCACTTCACTTGATCTTCCCTCAAGTAGATAATCTTAAAATAGGTCTCTTATGTATGTATATTCCTCTCTAACTTTTATACATACCTCATACTACTACCCACTCTTCATCTCATGGTCAATCTAGATATTATTTGTAGGTATGGCTTCAGGAGGATTCATTTCTTGTTCTTTATAAGATTGAGGCCAATAGGAACTTGGTCCATCCTTCAAGAGCTCATGTGTTTATCCCAACTAATTGATAGGATGATATCCCATCTTGATGATTTCAAACATGTCATCATGAGATGTGTATGCCTCTTAAAAGGAGATATTTGAAAGGTAGATTTTCCTTTGCATTCTCACTTAAGTACCAAGGCTTCCTTCTCTATTCTTTACTAGATCATAGTCTCCTAGAAGAGGAGTATAAAATTATCCAATTAATAAAAACAAATCTTCTAAATGATTATTAAGAATTTTTTTTTCCCATCCATGATATTTTGCATAGTGATGGAATAATCAATGACTATTTCTTCTTCTTTGACACAAGGAAAAAATTCTTCCTCATCAACCCAATCTAAAGATTCAACATAAGAGACCACCTATTATTTAGCACTTAGGACCTCTTGAGGGCTCTCATGTTTCATCTCAACCTCTACAATATACTTTGGTTCTCAAGCCCTATAAGATCTTCAATCTCTTTCTTTGTGATTCTAAGACTAGGCATCTTGAAGTCATGTGACTTATTCCAATGAGGTTTATTCAAGCAAGATTTTTGATTTTTTTTCAACAAACTACTCCTATTTATGTTCCCATACCATAGGTAAATCAAGTCAAAGGGTTATTGGGTGAATACAAGATGAACTAGTTGGTGGAGGTGGCACATATAACTCAAAATCATAGTGTGAGTGAAATGTAGGGAATTCTAATAGAAGATCTTAAGGAAGGGGAGGTAGACCTTGGGATAAGATATATTGTTATCTTCTTTCCACTTTACAATCAATTCACTCACATCTAATTTATATTTATAATTTTCTTGAGGAGGGGTAGATAGGGTGTGTTTAGGCATATGATATTCTTTTGGGTCTAAACCTTCCATCACACCTTGACTTAGCAACTCCATTCTTGACTCTAACTCTTCAATTCTATTGGCTAGGTTCTCTTGTAAAATTCATTCTTGAATTTAATAGGAGTCTTCATGATAATTATGAGTACAAGAGGTTTGACATTGAAGATAAGATGTCTTTTGAGGAAGGTTGGGAGGGACTTGCAAAGGATCAACTTCATTCTCAACTTCACACTTCTTAACAATGCTTCTATCCTCTTTCTTTCCCCATGATTCCAATATCTTACTCCATCTTAGTTTGTTAGGATTAGATTTTTTTTATTGAGATAGTGATGTAATTTGAGGAGTGGATGAAGTTTTGAAGGAACTTAGAATCTCCTTAGGCTTAGATTCTCCACCTTGTATCCAATTTGGAATCTCATATCTAAAAGTCTCTCCTTTATTTGGGGATGAAATATGAGAGGGTAATGAGGGATTTAATTCCACTTTTTTTGTTTCTAACATAGAATGATTCATATGAATATTGTCCAACTAAATTTTCTTATCAATGTTTTCTTCGAACACAAGGCTAGTCTTTTCAACTCTCTCTTCTACTGATTGGGAAAAGGATGAATTTGATATCCTTGATTGGACTCATGATTAGGGATCAAATATGGATTATTGTAAACTTGGGGAAGTGGATATGAATTTTGATAGGTTTAGTGAGGTTTCTTTTCATAAACTCCTAGCCTATCCTCTAAGGAAGAAACTAGGCCACTCACATCAAGCATCCCACTTGTGAGCCTTTGCTAATTGGGTCTCTCAATAGGTGCCCACTCTCTTTTTACCAACTCTAATGCATATCTCACCTTATGAATAATATTATTAGGGACCTCTTGATCACATCCCCTTAGAGTATCAAGCTCCAACATTCACCTTTCATAGCCCAAAAGTGTTTGTTTTAAGGTGGAAATGGATTGACTTGAGAAGTGGCTAGGTTGACTAGGAGAAACATGATATTGATGAGGCTAGATATAGGATTGATACACTTCATGAATGGGATGATTAAGAACTTGTGATTATTGATAAGGAATGACACAAGCTTTCAATGTCTCACCAAATTATGTAAAATAGTATTCAACACTAAAATTAGCCATGAAAACTAATTGAAATCAAGAACACAAAGAAATATATTACCAAAAATATTTAAAAGGAAACCTAGGTTGCTTGACTAGTTAATGTATCTTTAGAGTCACCATTTATTCTTTGATAGATACCTCTAAAGGTTGATTGTTGAAAGACAACACCAAAAATATTTCAACCTCTTAAGCTAAGATTCCCACCATGCATGCCAAAAACTATTTTCACTTGTATTTTCACCCTTTAAGGAGATGCCTATGCTCTCCTCATCCAATTGGAATAATGGAAACACCTATAGTCTTGTGGGTAGGCTAAGGATGAGGTGAATCTCTAGATAGGGATAACTCCCTTGATGTACCACTTTGGATCACAATTACACCTAAAATTTGTGGGTAAAAGAAGAGATATAACTAAAATAAAATTATTCTAAGGGATGTGATGCACCAAATAAGATGATGATTTACAATCAACAACATGTTACACATGAGAAAAAAGGACTAACCAAACATACACTCCTTCAATCTACATATTCTCACATCAATGTTACATTATGAGGTCATGTATGAATGTGAAAATATAGGAGAACTAGACAAGAAGCCTTGAATGGCACTAGTGAATATACTAACTCACTCAATCCTTAAAATTTCCTAGAATACTTCACATGCCTTACAATAACAATCTTTCCAATAGTAAATATGATGAAAGAATGAGACAACATGCTAAGGAATCCATAGTCTTCACTAAGTAAGATCTAACATTCAAGTAGGAAACACTATGAACAATCATGAAGAGGTTAAAAGTCAATAGTATTATTGATTAGATGGTATACAAATGAGTAGGGCTTCACCATACTCAGGTGGAGCATAAGTTACAATGGCCAAAATGGGTAGTTCTTATATAACTTGAGAGAGAGAGAAGATAAGATAAAAGTATAAGGGTCACAATGACACTTGTAAAGTTGAGATAATTAGTTACTTGTGCATATGTAAAGGATATGGGATGAAAAATGTAAGTTTAGAAGAGACAAGTGACCCATACAAGTCATAAAACTCATGAAAAGTGGCATGAAACTCCTCGTTCTAGCTCAAAAAATTACCTTCATGATTTAGACCTATTTAAACATCCAAAAACTGATTAGGAATAGGTATGATGATTGGAATTAAGGTTAAGGGTTGTAGGCATTCCTCTCCATGTATTGGTTGTAGGCTTAGTAATTTGAAATCATCTAAAAATGAGCTATCATCATCTACTATGAAGAAAACTCCTCTTTTATGCACCTTGCACACTTTTCCTCAAAATTGGTTTCATTTAGTCATGAAAATACATTTTAATTAGTGGATGATAAGTTTAAATACCCTCCATGAATTTATAAGTATTAAGGACACTTTAAAATCACTTCCACTTAGATTTTTTACACTTCTCACTAGCTTGGTCACTATGCCAGCTTTGAATGGCTGAGATGAAAGCTATTTTTTGCACACTTATAAGTTTTTTCAAGGAATTAAATGGCCATAGGGAGTTATTAAAATTCCTAATCTTCCACTCAAAATTTATCTCATCTTTTGTAACCTCTTAAAACCTTCATAATACAAAAAATATTTAAAAAAACCTATTTTCCACCCCATACATACAATTCCATATAGCTCAAAAGGGTAGGGAGGATCCTGAGAGATTCCTCTATAGGGTCCAATCACTATTCTATACAAACTATTCCATTATATCAACTTTCCAACCATATTTTCTTTCATCAAGTCTTGATTGAGGGTTTGCAAGAGTTTTAGATTTGTTTTAACTCTTAAGCATTTATAATAAAATATTTAAGTTCAAATTGAAAAAATAATTCACAATAATTATATTTATGACCCCTTATATCACCTCTAAACTCCTTTGGCATCCATGCACAGTCTCATGAAAGATGTGAGTGTTCAAACCTAGCCTATTGAGCTCTTTTCCCCATTTCAATAGGCCTAAGTTATTATTAATCCAAAAAATGGATTATTTGTGGTTTAATTTAAAAATAAATAGATTTAACATATCTTATGTGACCTCAAAAATATGTCTTAATGTGTTGGAATGCATGTTTCATGCTATAAGTGTGAATGACCCTCATTTGGATACTAGGCCTCCCTACAACTTTTGTATTTTTAGGCCATCCAATTTGACTTATTTTCATTACATAAGATTTAATAGATCTATAATGATCCCAAAAACATTATTCCATAAGTTATAATACCTTTATACATCTATAAATGAGAATGACCTATCATTTGGGCACTAAGCCATAACTCTGCCTAACAGGCTAGCTTAAACCTTAGAGTTATAGGACACTCTATTTAGTTTCATATATTTTTGAGTGGTTCCCATGATTTTAATAGGTATTTTACAAACTTTACAACCTTATTTAAGGTCTATTTTACTTCTAGTCCACCCCTTCTATCCTCATCCTCTAAAACCTACCAATTTTGACCCTAGGGAAGTACCCTCTATCTGAGATAAAATAGAGGGTACTTCCCCTATTATATCAGACCAACTAACCATTTTAGTGGATTTTATAGTTAAAAATTATCCTACACACAAAAAATTAGCCTCTCATATATCCATTTGACCCTCAAACCTCTTCCAAACCAAAACAACTGTGTAAAGAGCACTATGTGCAGGATTTCCTCTAATGGACCATGTTTTTCTATTTAGAGCTCTCTCTTTGTTAAATATATTATAAGAGAGTGTCCTTAGGATGTTATTATCACATTATAGTATTCATTAATTAATTAAAACTCTCAGGTACTCCTCATAATCCTATCTAGTCTAGCTTATGTGCACAAACTCCTGAGTATGTTTTGCATTTTCCTTCCTCAAGGATGACCCTTGTAAGTTATTTTGCAGTATTTGGACCCTGATATGATGTTTAAAACTTCCTTGAGACCTATAAAGACATTTTTTAAATGACCTGGATAAATTTTACTCATATTTATGTCATTCACACACCAAATACACTACTATTCTGCTCACTATTTGTGACAGTCAATTGTAATGGCTACAGGTACTCATTTTCAAGTAAAGCGATATTTGTAGGTGGTGTTTGATAGTATCATGGATCCTCTTAATATATCCCAATATCCCTTACTATTGATTTGAACTTGTCCACTCATCTTACTTGGTTGGATCATCACTTAAGTAATGTCTTTAGCTTACTATTTGTCTCGGTCACTTCCAATTAACTGTATGAGAGTCTCAAGACCTATAGGTGAAAATATTACAATTAAAAACTATGATACACTCTTTGGAAAATCCTTTAAAAGTATAGTCAAATTTTCAAGATATGTGTCTAGGTCTATAGGCTCATAATTTTCCAAATTTACCTTAAGGTTTTATGGGCACCTATAGGCAAGCTGTAGGTGGACATTTTGTGGTGGAAGAGACCTGTAAATGCTAAAGGAAGGCAAAACATAGTATAAAATTATTCTTTAGGTTACTATTTTTCTCCTTGAAAAACCTTTTTAATCAATTATTTCATCTACACATGATAATATGCCTTAGATTATTAACTTAGAAAATAAAGTTTCTTAAGGGTTCAAATTCCTATATATGTTACTGATTATAATTAGTGCATAAAAGTGGTTTTTAGGCCTTTCAATGACTATCTTACCTTGGTTATTTTCCCCTAAAACCTTTCCAAATCCATGTCCTTGATAGATTATACAATATGAACACATTATAAATCAAAAAATTCATTGACAACATTATAACAAGTTATCAACAAAACCTTGAAGAACTTTGTTTTACATTTTTAGGGATTAAGGACCTGAACATTGTCATTTCAACTTTTGAAGGTAAAATCCACCTCAATATATCAACTTAGACCTTTAAAAGGTTTTAAATGTTTTAAAACACATTTTATGACTTCAAGAAGAGATTAACCTCATGATACAACAAACCTCATGAATTATTAGACTCTCTGATAAGCCACCTATAGGTGGACTTTGGCACACTCAGGTAGTGAAAATGAGTATGGGTAGAAAATATGGTATTTTGAGGTGTAAATGAGTTTTAAGATTTTACAAAAGTTCCAAAATATTTAACTCACTAAAAAGACCATGTTTAGTTCAAAATTTCATCTTCAACATGCTTGGGGGATCATGAAGATACCTGTAGGTAGGCATGTCATGTATATGCAATAGGTTGAGTATGAACAATGTGTATGTTTTGATCTCATGGCATAGACTTAGAATCTTTACCAGTCCTCCAAATTATAATTGTCATCATGGATATATTGAAACTAGTTTTCAAAACCCCTATTTAATGTGATATTCCCCTATAAGGATGCCTTCAATGTACCTTCATGGTTGCCTAATTATGTTTTCTTACATATGACTATGATTCCATGGATATATGCCTTGGGAAAGCATATTGAGAGGGGAAAGTGACCAAGATAACATGGAATCATGTAAAATAAAACATATTAACCCTCTAATACCACCATCAAAATAAAAAATCATTTAAATGATGAAAAAATTGCCTACTACATAGGAAAGTGCAACCTCCTATAACCTAAGATGATTAGCATATAAAAAAACTTGAAATAATAAACCAAACATGGAGAGAATTAAATAAGGAAGGAAAAATCATATATAATAAACTTAAGCAAATGGTTCATACAGAATTCCCAAAAATGGAGAAAAACATATAAGATGCATCAAATAATAAGCAAAAAAGCATAGTCAACTTCATGAGGATGGTTCATAAAGTAAAGGCCACAATTAATAAAAATACTGTAATTTAAATATATGTCTCTGAGTATACTACCACCTCCTAAAATAATTTGTCCTGAAATCTCTTCAGTTGTCCATACTAAGCATGAACCTGAAGACTTCTTTTGCTTGCCAAGAAGGGTGAAAAAGGGTTAGAATGGTTTCGGCCCATTTTTAAAACTTTAAAATCATTTAAAATATGTATTTGATCTTTGGGAATCTAAAAATACATTATATGATCTTCTCCCATGTGGAACACTTCCTCATGGGTTGTACAAGTGCCAAACTCACCTTTTTCCTAAGAAAACCATGTTTTCTTCTGAAGCACCTACCACTTTAAGTTATAAATAGTTTATTAAGACCTCTTAGGACACATATCATGTGATATAACATTTTATAACCTTTTCACTTCCCAAAAAATCTATACAAGTTATTAAATACCCTTTTTTGACCTCAAAATGAATTCTAAGACTAAAAGGATTAAAATGACTAAGGACCAAGGAAAATATAATATTAAATGACATTAAATAAACTATAATAAACCTTTTTACATAATATATTAGACATAAAAACACATAAAATTCATTCTTTTACCTATAGGGGTCCCAATTTGACCTAAAAGTCAAATTTGGTTGACATGAACATCACCTTGGGTAGGGACCTCAGAATCTAAAGAATCAAGATAAATGGTCTCATCATTTTTTCCCCAAGAAATTTATATAGCACTTTTAATTTCTTATTTAATTCCTTAAGTGCCATAAGGGGTATCTGGGAGGGTTGTCCTTGTTCCCCTAATAGATGAGTAGGTATGCTAGTTTATAAGTCAGATGTAACCCATCCTTCAATGAGTGGGAGTGTAGTTTGTGCCTCCTTTATATAAAGGGAAGGTTCACCTTGAATAATTTTTATAAGGTCTTCCTTTAAATAAATTTATTGTTCCCTCTCCAAGACTTTGTCATCATTTTAAGTGTTGAGGAACAAAAAGTCATGATCATAGGGGTCATGTTAATATTTAATGCTCAGTCCCTTGATGTGGTTTTGTACCTTTCCATGGGGATCCTAGTCCATGTGTGGTAATGAAGCCAAGGAGTAATACTCTATATACTTCTTGGCCTCATAGAAGTGTTTTTGATTGGTTTAGAACATCCTTTAAATCATTAGGTGAGAGACATGAAGGTAAGAATTCTTCTTCTTATACATGTCCTCATCAATGCCCCACCATAACTGGTAGGATATTTCCTTCTCCACCAACTTATTATTTGGGGAGGTTTATAGGTGTGAGCTTATGGACAATTACCATGATGACTATGTAATCATGAGATCTCCCCTTATCAATAATTTGTGTGTGATGTTATTTTATATTCTAGGTAATGGGGACTAATTGATGGACCTCCATACCTATGGGTAAACATCTTTAGAGATGAACACAATGTTATGATTATACACATATATGTTCATCAATGATAAATAATCACATATCCTATTCTTTATAAAATATAGAGGGGGGATCTAAAGTGAGCCATTATGGATGTAAAGTATCCCTAGCTACATCAAGTAAGTAATACATCATATTAAAGTGACCTCATAGAGTCCTATTGTCTTTATGAGTTATTTGATCTCATATCCTTTCTCCAACCACTTCTCCCATAGCTAAGGTTAATTCTAATGTCCTCAACAAATCAATCAAAAGAACCCATTCCAAGTGTAAGAATTCAATGTTTAGGTATCTAAATAGCCTATTTAATAGGACCATCTTAATCTATATTCCCATTTTGAACTTAGTTACTAGTGTGGGTTGTTTTTATTTCAAATTAATTATCTCTCTAGGGAGCATCCAACTGCTAAATGTCTTATCAATATATTTATCTTTCTTTTATGCCACTATTCTATGTAAATCATATGTGGTATATCTAATACGAAGGGATAGGTACCTTTTAAATGCATCACTAGATATGCACGATACTACAATCTTGCGCTTAAGGTGATATAGGTATTATCCTCTAGATATCTTCCCAATGAATGATAAATCTCATATGAGGTTGATATAGGGAATGAATTCTACCTTTGTAACTACGAATGTTGAAAAATGTTATCATTGATGTCATTGATGTCAAGGTACATATGGTGAAGATGTATGGTGAGTGGTATTTGAGATAATTTTAAGGAAACCTAATGTATATATATATTGAGAGAGAATTTGAAGGAAACCTAATCATTCCTATATTGGTTGATGTAAATTTCAATATCATGATTTAGGTTAGCTTGATGATTATCAGTGTTGTCACAAAGAGGTTTGATGATAAAGTAAGTATTGAAGAATGAATATGAGGATATAGGTCTAAATGAGGTCATGAGATCATGTTGATCAGGAAGAGATTGTTTTATTGGTGTGAGAGTGTTTTTTGGTGAGTACAAGGTAAGAATGCCTAAGTGTTAATCCTTGAGTATAGGATGTCTTGAGAAGCCTAGTCATAGAAAACATAGTCATATCATGAGCATGTACATGGTGAGCATGAATAGGTATGTGAATAGGTATTACATTTTTTTAAGAGCATGTAATTCACATGATCAAGGTGTAGAATCATCAAACAGTGTTTCAAGATCTGTTGTCAAGTTTCAAGTGTTTGAGAAGCCTAGTAATGACACTAGTCATGGCATATAAATTCCTAGTGAGAAGGTATGAGCATGGTGGATTAATTAAATGGATGAAAAAATGTATAATAGGTTTTATGATGTTTCTTTATAATGTATGTGAATAATTATATCATTCATAAGAGTCTCAAAGTGAGCTTCCAGGGGTAGTACCTACAGATCAAGTCTACAACTAGACCATTTCTAGACTCTTCATGGTTTAATGAGGCATCATGATCTATTTTCAAGGCCTATAAAGGATGTATACCACTATTTAATAATAATATAAGTTGCTTGAGTATGTGATTAATGTGGAGAGCACATGTAAAGAGGCATGAAGGTTAGTTTCAAGGCCTAATATGTTTTATAGGTCAAGGTCTAAGCAAACAAAGAGAAAGAGTATTACCTAATGAGGTATGAAGTTATGTTTCCAATGAAAATATGGATAGGTAAGTGTTTTCAGAGGTATGGTATTTTTTTAAATCATGTTCACAAATTTTGAAGTCATGGTTTGTAAGAAAAGGCATAAAAATGGTTGAGGTCTCTCGAGTACACAAAATGAAGGCATGCAAACCCGAGAAGGATTTTCAGGTGTTAATTGGCATGTGTAACCTATACATGGGAACCTTATATATTCAAGGTATATAAGGAAGGATAATATATAAAATTTATAGGCATTATTTTTTTGAATGAGGGGCTAAGATTTATGAACGATTGCTAATAATAAAAGATTGTTTAAACCCTCAAAGAAACTTAATAATGACCCAATATGAAATAAATTGTTATAAAGTGCTTATAATATATTTTTATGGATATTTTAGTGATTGGATGTTGTATTAAACTCTTTTAGTCATCTCTAGGTGTGATTAAGTCTTTAGGTGAGTGAGTGGACCCTACAAGAAAGGCCTTATTTCTCAGAGATTTACTATAACAATCAAAGTTGACCAAGTCAAAGTTGATAAATAGATGGAAGATAAAAGTTGAAACTATTAGTTAATGTACATGGTGGTTTTTGAATATGTTATTCCCTTAGGTGTTCTATACTAGTCATCCAAGTTGACCAGTTTCTAATAGGCCTAATGATGGAAATAGTGTAAAACCTAGACAACCATGAGAAGAGGTTTAAAAATGTGTTGTCATGGAATAGGGATGAATCCAAGTGCATGGAGGTATTTTTCAAGACTTTTAATACATGATAATTTTTTATATAATTTTTGGAGGTCAGTGGTTATAGTGAAAAACTTGCTCATAAGTTGACTTATTTGGCTTAGTGAGGTCTGTGTACAGTGAGGTTATGAGATTGGTCTACAAGACCAATATTGCCATTTGAACATATTTTATTTATCTATAAAAATGGTTAAATTATATAATATAATCATCTAAATGAATTTTAAGTCTCAAAAAGTGGTCATACAGGTGTTGAAGGTCATTGTCACCATGACTCTACTTTAAGTGTAACTAGTAGTTTTGGGCAAGCAAGTTGAAATGATGAGTTTAAGGCTCTATGCCATGATTTAAAGTATATAATGAACATGATTTTGTTATTTGGTACAAGTATATAATATAAATTATTTTCATAAGGTTTTAGATTTAGTTAAATTGATTGAAATATTGAAGCCAAAATGGGTTGACTAATACAGATTTGATTCTATGTACTGAAGACAAAAGATTGGTCTACAAGACTAATATTTAACATTACACCTTGTGATATTTATAATTAAGAATTATATATATATATATATATATATATATATATATATATATATATATATATATATATATATATATATATATATATATATATATATATATATATATTTAAAGGAATATTTTTAATGTGTTATTGGTCATGGGAAGTTATCTTTTAGTTGTTGAAGATCAAGTTGTTCATGACTAGGTTTTGGAGTGTTCTAGCAGTTTCGAGTGAGCCATTTGCAAAGAAAGGTTTAAGACCTTTTATCTTGAGATGTGAAGTCTAAATCATATAATGATGTCCATGAAGTCATATAAATTTTTTATGTGTTTTATTTCCATTTTTTTAATATAAATTGTGTTTATTCTTTATTAATTCAAGACAAACTTTATGTGTATGAGAAGGTCTAATTGTGAATAGTATAAATGGTGTGCTTCAAGTGGTAGTTGGATCGATAAAATGTTAAACATCATATATGAGATTATTAGGGGTATATATGAGTGTCATATGATATTTTAATATCATGTGAGGTTTTTTTAAAGTATTCCAAGGAAGGTAAAGTGTAAGGTGTCCTAAAGTAGACCTAATGGGATTAGGTTTCCATGAAACCTAAAGATGAAATAAGGCCTAATTGAGATATGTTAGACCTGAAGGGACTCAAATTATGTTTGATTCATGTCTATGATATGTATTAAAATATATTCCATGGCTGAAATAATAGGTTAAGTGTGTTTTATTTGACTAAGTGGAAATATGAGCAAGAGGCTTGTATATATACAAGGTAGTTTTAGGCCTATTTGTGTGTGTTTATGGATGCTAATGAAATAACATAGTGTTGAGCATAAGGGGGTATTTTATACCATAAAAAGAGTTTATAGGATCATTCATGATGATATAATAGTGTGCTTTCATATGAATATTAATGTCAAATTACCTAATTAAGTCAAAGAGAGGGCTAGTTGAGTGAAGAAGCCTAGAAGGTAGTGTGAGAGAGATAAGAGTGTAAAGTGCTGAAGAGGTGGTCATTAGTAGTTGGTTGAGAAAAAATGTGTCCTAAAGGTGATTAAATAAATTATATGGCTGATTTGGTGCTGAATCATCTAGAGGTTTGGTGACTCCTTGTAAGTTGGTGCTTACTTAAGTCTAACTGAGTTGGTGTTTAGCGAGTTGGGATTGG
Source organism: Torreya grandis (assembly GCA_037957365.1). Taxonomy (NCBI): domain Eukaryota; kingdom Viridiplantae; phylum Streptophyta; class Pinopsida; order Cupressales; family Taxaceae; genus Torreya; species Torreya grandis. Next base: position 1,075,239 of record JARHVA010003521.1, read on the forward strand.
TTCTCTATGTGGAGTTGGTGCTTAAATAAATTTGGTACTTGTATTATATTACTATATTAAATTTTTAGATATAAATTGGTTTTATTATCCTTGATTTTTTCCCACATATGTGATATGTTCTTATGTTTCATGCTTATGTGGATACGTGTTTATGCTTGTTAATTTCATGTGCTTGTTTGAATGGTTCATGATTACTTAAGTGAAATTGATAAGAAAGTTTTTGAAGACTAATTGACACCCCCTCTAAAAAAAATTTACTCCAACAATAAAGTGTAATCCTTGTCACCTGAGTGGGAGGAGGTTTGTGGTCTATTATTCCTAGGCTAGCATCACGTTCTCTTCATGCATTTGTGTGTCAACTTGGTGAATGGCCTATCATAGCACTGCGTAGTTGGTGTAATAATTATTTAATATGGTAGGTTTGAATATATTATCCATTTATTTATTGGAATATTTGATGAATGACCTTAAAAGAGGGAGAGTTGATCTATATGACCTGAACAAGGATTCCATTGTTATTTAGTTAAGTTGATACTAGTATAGATTACAATTCAATCACTTAGATCTCTTGAGTATGTTGTTAAGTCAAAGACACTGGTGGTTAGGGATATATCATAGGATAATAAGTGAGTTCACAAATTATTTTAAGATCAAATGGGCACATATTCATTAGAACTACTTTGATATAGCTTTGACATTTTATTTCCATTTCATGCACCATTAATATCCAACATCTATAAATTTGATTTTTTTGTTCAATTCAAACTTTTCCACTTTATTTGGTGGGTATTCCACATAGACACCATTGAAATTTAGTAGGAGTTCCACATCATTTCTAATTTTCAAGTGTCATTTTATCACTTTTTGGTTGTAGTTTACTGAGTAATAAATTTTTTAGTAGTCAGAAATCAAGAGTCAAGATATGACAAATGTTTATGAGGTAGATGAGTATTTCAAACAAAAGTTCTGATTTTCTTTGCCAAAGACCTATATTTGTTAGAGGAAAACCTTGACTGAGTTTTCCTAGGACCTAAATGTGATGAACCCTTTCACAAAACAAAACTTTTGAAGATTGAAACATGTCAAAGGAATCTACTAGCCAAATTTGATGAACATTTTTGCCAAAGACTTAAATGAGTTAGGTAATTTCATTGAAGGATATTTGCTTAAAAAATACCTTGAAAACCATGAAAAACTAAATCATAAAACTTTAGGAGCTTAGTTCCTAATGAATAGTGGTCAAAGACTAAATGGTAAAGTGTTCTAATACCAGGTAAATATGGATTTAGGTGCCATACCCTGAAGTCATGAATACTTTGTTTTGAACAAATTATCTAAAGTAAAAACACTGAATAATAAATTCCTATAGGGAATGTAAAATGTGGAGTGCCAAAGACTTGAAAGGTGTTAGATGGATTCGTTAATCAAAATCATCAAAGACCAAAACATGTCAAAAGAGTTTGGAAAATGAATGTTCCAAATAGAATAATTGATGAGTAAGTTTTGAATAAATTTATGGAATAAAATTTTATGCTAAGTAGTTCCATTGAGGAATTTGGCAAAGAATATGAGTTTAAACCTACATATACACAACTTTAAAAAATCATTAGTAGGTTAGTATAGAAAGATAAAAAGGTACATTCATATGTCTACTAATTAAAAAGGTTATAACAATACATAAGGCCTTTCTTTTTAGAGGACTTTCAAGATAGGGCTATAGGCCAATTCTTTAAGATAGTGGGTCCCTATTATAATAAAAAATAATGGGGGTAGGCTGGGTATAATAAATTATGACTCACATGGGAAATACTCTTGAATACTTGAGAATCCAAAACTTCTAATTAACAACTCTTAAATCAAATATGAACCATCATACATAGGATAATCAAATCAGATATATAAAGGAGACTCTTATCCACCACACAAAACATACTTTAATTTTGAGTCACCCTAAATTTGTGTGTGAGGAAGTGATTTCCTTTAATCCTTATTATGAGTAATTTATTAGATAATTAGGACAATTGTAGGTTTCACTCTAGTTTTTGAAAAAAAATTTGAAAATTGGGAAAGTTCTAGTATTTTTATACTTCCAGATGGGAATCCATAGCCCCAAAAAAGGTACCATGGGTTCCTTATCCTTCCTTCTCCTATATTATTTCATGATGCATGATACATGGACATTATATCATCATTTTAATCTCTTTGATCACCTTTAGAATTTTTTCCATTTGGGCCTGCTAGATCACTCTTTTGAGGATGCTTTGATCCTTATGTTTGATATATTTTATTTTTAAGAACATTTATAGGAGAGGGAGAGTAAAAAAAAATGAGTTGGTACATATGAAAACATAATTTTACTAGATTGTCCCTATTATCTTTACCCATATAAATGGTTATTTTCTCAAACAAGTATAAATATGATAAGTGCATTTGATCTAGGGAAAGTGATTTTTTTTATAAAATTTATATGTAGTAATGAAAACAATGTTCACATGCCTGATTAAAGTATTTAGTGTTAGCTTTTTCATAATAAATTTTCCTATTATACACTTGAATTTTTAAAATCTAAAATTTATGGGTGTAAAATCCTATAAATAAACAAATCGATGCACCTAATCTTGGCATGTTTTACCACAAGATGATCCTTTAGATATTGAACATGTTAAAGGAAATATAAATATATTGTATACTTGATTTGAGTATACTATGAAAATTCAATTAGATTTCCATACAACAAAGGAAAATATCTAATCTATAAATGAAGAAACTACTCTATAAAATCAACTGCTGAAAACTAGAAAAGTTAACCTAGTCTAATAAAACAATAAATGTACCCTAATCTTACTCTTAAAATCACCCTTATTTCTACTCAAGGACATTTATAGATGGTACAACCATGAAGTAATGATTCAAAATTTATCTATTGACTGGATATGTCATCTCATTGCCTTGGAGGTCCCTTACAGGAAAAGCATTGTTACCCAAAATCTCTAAAATTTGATAAGGTCTAATCCACAATGGGGTAAACTTGTCATGTTGTCCTTTCTTTTTATGGTCTTTATATCATAGAATCAATATGTTAGATATTTTAAATGCTTTAAACTTTTCTCTTTTGTCAAACCATATTTTCACTACATTTTGATGTTTACTGAAGTTATGTAAAGCTTAAGTCCTTGAGTCTTCCATTTCTATTATGTCAACCAATTTAGACTCCACATTATCATTTGGTTTCATGTATTCCTACATAAATTGATATGTTAGTAACTTAAGCATGATTTGGAAAATAGGCTATCTCCCATAGACCAGTAAGTAAGATGAGGCTTTGAGTACCTACTTATATCTTGTTTGATTAGCCCACCGTGCATCTTTTAATATATTATGCCAATCTCTAGGTTTATCTTCTATTGAATTCTTAATGGAATCAAGTGTGTTCTTGTTTTTTAATTCAACCAACCCATTTCCTTATGGGTAATGGTTAGATGATGAATTGATGGTGATTTTATTATCATGGGCCCATTCAATAAATTTCGCTGATTGGAATGTTGGATTATTGTCACATACTAGAGAGATAAGAGTACCAAATTTAGTTGTGATATTTTCCTCTAGAAAGATGATCACATCTTGTGCTCTTGAATGCTTTTTAGTTGTAAATTTAGTTCATCATGTGTAATAGTCTATAGTAGTGAGTAAAACTTGTGACAAATAGAATAATTATGATTAATGACCCCAATGAAGTCCAAGCCCCATTGTGTGAATGGTCTTCCTTTAATCACTAATTGTTGAGGCATAGCTATGTGTAGTTAAATTTTTAATAGGACTTGGCATTCATGACACATTTAGACATGAACATGTTCATCATTAAAGAATGTTGGCCAGTAATAACCCATTATAAGTATTTTATTGGTGGTGGTGTTTCTAGAGGGATGGCCACTACCTATTCTCTGGTGCAAATTTTCTAGAATTTCTTGAGATTTCTCTAATGATACACATCTCAAGTATATGCCTTCATAGTTACTTCTATATAAAATCCATTTTATGATCATTTAATGAGATGCTTTGAGTCTCAAAGCTATCATTAACTCTCTTTTGAGCTCTAGGTAGTAGGTACTTGTGAAAAAATATTGAATAATGCTAGTATACCAGTCCTCTTTAGATACTTGGTTTTCATAAACCTCTTCAACAATGATGCATGGGTTAGACTTAGCCATGAACTGAATGATTTATTGACCTCTAAAAATATTTTTAGACTTTATTTCCATGTCAAATTCTTATAATTTTTTCATTCACTTTCCTCTATATTCTCTTAATTCACTTTATGATAAAGTAAGCTTAACAATAGGATCCGATACAATGGAAATTGCCTTGTTCTTCAGGATGTAATGTCAAAATTTCTTCACCACTTTGACAAGGTAAAATATTTGTTTATCTATCATGAAATACCTAAGTTATACTTCTTTCAATTTTGTACTTATAAACATGATAGGATGCTTGCTCTCCTCTTTCTTCTGGGTGAGCATGGTAGTAATAGTGTGTTCTGAGGTGAATGAATATAAGAAGTCTATGGTGAAGTCTAAAATTATTAGTATAAGGGATTAGGATATTTCATATTTAATGTATTGAAAATAATTTCAAGCCTATATTTTATATTCCACTTTAGTTTCCTTCTTAAGCATTGCATTTAAAGGTCTAGTAATTTTTGCAAAGCCCAATATAAAATTTCTCACAAAGTTTATCTTCCCAAAGAAATATTTGAGTTCCTTATTTCTATTTTAGAAATTAATTTTTTATATCCCTTAAATTTCATCTAGGTTAATTGTAATCCCATCTTTGGTGATGATATGACCCAAGATCTTTCCTTCTCTGACACCAAATATACTCTTTTTTGGGTTAAGTGAAATGCCAAATTTTTAAACCCTTACAAAGATTGATTGTAGGTGTGCTACATGATTAGTCCTTGCTTTTTATAAGACTATGAGTTCATCCATGTAAATAATTATACATTTACCTATCATCCCCTAGAAGGCATGGTCTATAGATCACTAAAACATGGCACCTACATTAATTAGGCCAAATGACATCTTCTTATGTGCATAAGTACCCTACTTCATGGTGAATGTTGTCTTCATTATGTATTTTAATTTTACTAGTACCTGGTTGTACCCTAAAAATATATCCAATAAAGACATCATTCCTAAACCATTCACTATCTAGATGAATTCATCCAATGAAGGCAATGGATAATTATATTTCTTAGAGACATTATTTAAGTTATTGACATATACATAAAGCTTAATATCTCCACTTTTCTTCTTGACTAGGACCAATTTAGCCAGCCAAGTAGAATTTATAATAGGAAAAACTATTTTTTCACTCAACAACTTCTCCACTTCCATCTGGATAAAAGGTTCTAGGATAGGATTTACTAGCCTTTGCCTTTGCCTAAATGGTTTGTGGTCCAATTTTAGTGGAATTATATGGGTGATGACCCTTGGGTTGAAAACATTTAGTTCTTCATATGTCCATGCAATCATATCTTTGTATTAAGTGAGAAATCTCTTATTTATTTATCTTTCTCTGGAGTAATGAGACCAATGTTGACATAGCATGGGTTAAAATCATCTCTTAAATTTTTTTGAACTCATATTCATTTAATTTTATCTTCTTTTGTTATTGAGTTTGATGATCCAAATCAAATGTCCTTTCTAAGGAAATCATTCCCATAGGGAGGTAGTTTTCCTTTAGATGAATAACTCCTCCTAATTCTTCTTGGCATAAGTAACTAATTTTCTTGTCATCAATTATTTAAGACTCAAATTGTCCTGAGTTAGTTGAAAATTGGATAATTTGTTAGCCATCATAAAAAACATAGATTTTTTTCATGTTTTCTACAACTAATGGACAAGGTACTATATCAATAGAGAATCTTTGTACCTTAGACTCTTGTAGGGGTGCCAAGTTGGTATTTGAGGGAGCTAATGAATCAAACTTTGATTCTATTCTATGAGTACAAATATTATGTTAAAGGCATAAAAAAATTTAATCAAATCCCATGATATGTGTTTATACCATAAATTAGTAGTTGTTTGATATTATTTTTGAGAGAAAAATTCAATCCAAATATTAGTAAGTCATATTCTACTCTAGTATTGTTACAAGAGAACTATAGTGTATATGCTTCTAGGTATTTCTTACCTTTGGGGTCCACAAATTCAATATCAATTCTTTATCTTTGCTTAGATATTGCACTGTTAAAGTGGAGGGTCCACAACTGGGAAGGTCCCTAGACTTTTGGTTCTTTCACTTCATACTTTATAGTGAAGGTGTAAATCACAAAGTTAAGATATTTATAATTTATTTTTTCATTATTTATATTATATACAATAATTAAGTGATTAATTCTTAGCTCTTGATCAATTCAAATCTAGTTTGGAATACCTCTCCATGGTAACCAAATGTGAGATAAGTCTATTGCCACATACCCATTCAATGTCTGAGATTAGTCTCTACTAACGAAGAGTTTGTATCCTTCTATAATATCTACTACCAATATGTCGATCATCATTTGTACCCATGGTTTTGATACTACTTGGATCCTTACATCATTAAACTTTCCTATTATAGGGATCAATATCTTATCTAATTGTGAAACTATTCTCTTGGATGGATTTGGCATTAAACCCAACTTTTGGAAACATGAAGTAGACATCACCATGGATGAATCTCTAGAATCAACTAAACAATTTTGGATGTTCTTTATAAATTCCTAGATAGTCAATAGGAAATTTATAACTTTAGGTTTACTTTTATATATGACATTAGTGTGAGCAATCTTTATCTTCTTGATAGTAAATTTTCCTATGATACAATTCAATAAGAGTTCCTTCTGCTCCATAATCTGGGCTAGTTCATGAAGAGCAATGTTGTACCCCATTTACCTTGCTTCTCCTTATTCTGGATCTATTCATTCCCTTTAGGAGGAGGTGGAGTTTTTTTAATTCTTAGATTTGGTGTAGTAATGTTGTTCAGAGGAGTAAAAGTTATAAAGGGATACTTATTACTTAGGTTATAATTGCCCTTTTGGTATTTATATAAATATTGTACATCATATTTATCCTCTAATTAATTATCATATTATTTTAGAAATAAAGTCTCGTGTGTTTCAAATACCATTATGGTGTTTGAAGAGATAACTTTTAGATGGAACTTTGGTGGAATATTCATCAAGTCTTGCCTTACCATCTCCCTCTGAAAGATCTCAAACACTGCACATAACTCCACACATTTAATTTCATCATGTTGTGATGTATTATGGACCCTACATTAATTAGGCAAATCTATTTATACTATGTTGATTTATGGTAACTTGTTAGGATGTTGCTCTACATTATTAATAGGATTATTGAAGGACCTATTTTATCTTTGAAACTTGGGATTATAGTTATTATTCTAGCCACTAGTGTTTCCTATCTTCCTCTACATAGTTAGGAAGTCATTGTTGAGTTTCTAGACCATTCTTTGCATGGAGTCCAATTATACCTTGGTAGAATTAGTTATTTATACAACTACATCATTAGATTTTATTGAATGTTAGTTCTATTGATGACTATTCATCTATACCTAGTTATTCATATAATCATAGTTCTAATTGGGAACTTGATGCATTAGATGAGGCAGTGCATATAGTTGTTTTTTATTGAAAACATGGAAATTTTAATTGATGTGAGGGATTATATTTAGAATTGGAAAACCATCATTGATATTTGGAGTGATAGGTACTTGAAGGTTTGATTGTCTATCAATTTTGATAGCTTCTTTGTATGATAAAGCTAGAGTGGTGGAAACATCATCTCTCCATAAGAGCACCTCAATGATTGGGTCTAGATTATTTCTATATATATCCAATGCCAATGGTAAATTTAGCATATAATTTGGTTTAAACCAAGTGTACATCTTCTAGAATCTATCATTTAAGACCTAAATTAGCTCATTAAGATCTCTTTTTATGTGGTTAAAATGTTTACACACTAGTCTAGGGCTAGTAACTTGTCCAAATTAGGTAAGAAATATGCTTTGACATGCATTCAAATAAGTGATTGAGTTATCTTAATGGTTAAGATACTAGTCATAGGCATCATACTACAAGGTAACTAGGAAAAACTTGCATGCAACATCTTTATTAGTAACATTCATTAATCTTAATGTAGCCTTAAAAGACTTAATGGTTCCTCTACAGTCCATCCTCCTGAAGGGGATAAAGAAGGTAAATATTACTCTAGGTTTTTAAATAAATTATGTATGCCTCTTGGGATGGTAATATAAAATCCAACTAACTAAGGGTGTTTTTGGGCCATAGGATGATTAACGGGATGGATATTTATGACTAGAGATGGTGTTCTAGCCCATGGTATATTGGGAATAACCAGTATAAATCTAGGCCTTCGATGTGATGATAAGGGTGAAACCAAAATAATGGATTGATCCCTAAACCTAGTAACTCTCTTAGGTGTATCCATTTAAATTCAATGTATGGAGCAACCTCTTATTAGGGGAGGCACACAAGCGGTCCTTCTTCTAGCACCATCTTTTATTTCTATTGATGTGGGTATTGTGCACCAACCAAAGTTTAAATGAGGTATCCTCTAATGTTTTAGGATATCAATGGAAATAAAATCCACTCTAGGGCATGAGTTGTAGTATGGGTAAAAAAACCTTGTGATGGAATAATAAGAAGAACATGAAAGTTATTAATTGAGTTTGCTTGTAGTGAAATAAATCCAAGTAAATAAATCAAACCTAAGTGAGTGGGATAGATGGTTGATCAATAATCTATAGTGGGTATATATCATTCAAATAAAATTTAAAAGGAGGGAAGGGTAGATAAAAAAACAAGGGTTTTGTGATCTCAAAGGGTCACTTCCTAGGTTGGTTCCTTGATGGATAAATACTCTTAAAACTAGTGCTTACTGCTTATGACTGTTACACACTCATAGGTAAAAATAGTTATGAATTATGGGGAGGAGTGGTATATGAAAATTGATGGTATCAGTTGAAGGTTGCTTCCTTTATAGTTTCTCATGCACACCCTTAAGTACAGGGTTATAATTCAAACTAAGAAAATATCTAAGGTAGCTATTGCACACACTTTATAAAAACTATACCAATAGAAAGAATTTATACACACTAATAATATTAACATAATTTAAATTAATTAATTAATAAAATATACTACCTTTCAATAATGTTCACACATCTATAGTTATCATATATTAATAAAAAAAAATAATTTATCAATATATTTTGTACACTTTAAAATACTATATTATAAAAACTAGAAAAGTAAAACCTTAATATCACATGAGTGGAAGGAGAAAACACTAATGCAATTGCATGATAATCAAAATTTGACTTCTTATATTGATAAAATATTAAAAACCTTTGGAATATGAAATTACATAAATATATAGACTTGGGGAGGGAATGCATCATTATATAAGTGTATGTGAACTCATGGCTACATGTCTTAGTTATTACCTCAAATCTAATTTTAGTCTCAAAATTGCATGTTTTGCATGCTTGTAGCTAATTACATTTATGTCAAAATTAGTTGGAATATGTAAGGAAATTCAACATGTGTATGTTTACAAATAGTTCAAGTAACTTTACATGTATGATTTAAGTGTAATTAAACTGTAAGTAAATTATGTATGTATATGTAGACACCGAAATTGTGTCTACTCCTTGGTCGACTCCCCCCCTTGGTCCCCTTGGTCTACTTCTACACATTCCTAACCCACACACTTATTAATTTAAAATAATAACTTATTTTAAATTAATAACACCTCCCTTGACACCTCACCCATGCCACCTCACCCCTCCTTGAATACCTCTCCTTCGATGCCTCCCTCACCCCATGCCAGATCTTAATTACTTAAACCCCATTTCCTTCCATTAACCTCTCATGCTCATTTAATCTACCTTGGACCATTTTTTCAATGGTAATCAATGCTGGCAGTTGGAAGAATGGGCAAAAAGCTAATTTTATCCCTTTTTCCCATCTTCTAGCCACCGACGTTGGTTACTAGTCGGCTGATGCCAACGGGATCACCGATGTTGGTCGCTTAAAACAACTCAAAGTCATATTCTCTTCCCCTTGGGACGCTGAATCAATCAATCACATACCCGAATGCTAACTCTCTTCCTTTGAATCTAACTTCTCTCTCTCTCTCTCTCCCAGACACACACCAAGCATCACAGGCTACAGGCACTCTGCAGGAATAGCTCCAGACTTTGGGTTAAAGACATTACAGGTACATTAGCCGCATCAACAACAAATCTTCCTCACTCTTTCTTCAGCATATCAAAGCTAAGTATTTCTTCTACCCTTTCATTTTAGTAGCTTAAAAAGCATCAGTAATTAGTTCTCTTTTTACTATTTCTAAGTACTGTAGACCAGACCAGACCCAGCTATCAACCAGACTAGACCTAACTCTCTCCCTCTTTTTGACACCCTGTCCTTCACCTGGTCCCTCTTTCAGGCCACACTCTTTGTCTTGCAAACACAACACAAGCCACTAAAACTCCCACAGACATCCCAAACTGTTCTATCAACCACAGACTGACCTGAGACTCATCCAAAGCCTCACTGCCCCCACCGACGCTGGCCTCCAAGCCCATTGCCCCTACTGACATCGGCAGACATAATCGATGTCAGCAACCTTAGACCAACCGATGACGGTAGACTAATTGGCATCGGTGACTATGGCAGACTGACAACAAACAACAGGTATGCATTATCTAGTTTCCTCTTTGCTAGTCATTTTTCATTTCTTTATTTCTAACACTTTTATTTATTAACAGTGGACTGTCATCCCACAAGGAAGTCTTTACGCTTCTGGGACCGAGCATATCGCTTGGCAGTCCACCTTATCTCCATTTAACAATCTCTGTGTTTGAGTCTCTTTATTCTATAGGTGTCATCCTCCACAGCCAAAGAGGAGTCCCTACAATGTCTCGATAATGGTACACAAATTTCATCTAGGTACGTACAAACCCCTGACCATTACTTCTAGTTTCTTACTTCCTTTGAATGTAGAAAAGTGAAAATAGTTTGAAACATTCTGGCATGCCCGGTGGGACCCTAGGAGTTTTCCTTGGGTTCATACTTTTTCTTCTAAAAGCAAACTTTTCATATAGGTGCATTAGGTCTCTTCTTGCATCTTTTTCTTCTATCTCTTCTGAAAAGACACCATCAACAAAGTTAAAAAGAATCCTTTTTTTTTCTTTCTTTTCTGCATCTTAGAGTAGTAAAATTGTACTCTTTAACCTCTTCTCTATTTGTCTACATCTGAACACACATTTCAATTTGGGCTTAAAATCTATTGCATCTCATTTTTGCCTGAATGCATATTTAGTCCACACATCTAGTAATTAAAATTGCATTATGAATAAAGCGTAGTCCACTTATGTTACACAACCTAACCACTTTCACAAATCAAACATCAAAACATACCTGAGACAAGGCCCAACTAGGATTCTATCACCTAGCAGATACCTTACCCTTCCCGACAATCCTACTTTGACTTCACTACCAAGGGGAGAGCCCACTCTGTTCTCTGTTAGAGTATAAACTCTAGGGGAAGTATATACTGGCTAAGCAACCCAGCTTATCTCTGGGCTTGTGAAGTGAGGGGATCTTGCTCCTTAGCACCAGGCCATGTAAGGAACCTAATACAGACTCTTTGGCACTGAAACTAACCTGAAACCAACCTTACACTGCTTCTTCTAGGGCCCGTTCTAAAAGCCAACTTCCCAAACACACTCTTCTAAGGCATAAGCCGACAAGACTAAAATATATTCTTAGGAATTAACATTTAGGGTCTGCTTGTCTTCGTCTATTTTTCTGTCTGTATCTATTTTTTTTTGAGTTGGTGAGGACACATCTTTCTGAGCTTCAAACAACTCAGAACCTTTTTTTTCTTCCTTCCCAACAACACAGTAACCGACATTAGTTTTTGCACTGATGTTGGCAACCTTATTTTCACTGACATCGGTTATTTGACCGACATCGGCAACCTTTTTTCACCGGCATCAGTTGTTCTGCCGACGTCGGTCACTGTCAAAATTTTTCTTTGAAAAACAACAACCTTAAAACCCAACCCTTTTTCTATCAAAAACAACCCTTCTGAGTTTCTAAAACTGAAAAAACATAGTTTCTGGAACCTGACCCTTTTTGCCTTGGATGGTTTTGACATGTAATCAAACCAAAACTCTTGTTGACCATGCAAGGAAACAACCACTTCCACCTTCACCCTCCATAACAAGTCCTCTAATGGGGTATCATTCAGACATTGAGACTACTCCTATCCGATCAACTCCAACTCAACATTCAATTGTTCCCAAAGGGGACAAAAACTTTGAGAGACTCCTTGACCACAACGTCAAGGCTCTCCAACACTATCTCATAAGAAACCAAATGTGAGACCTTTTGGGTGAAGCAGTGATGACATCAACACCATCTGCTACCCAGCCTTTCATGACTCAGGCTATTGCCTCAACCATTAACTCGACCATGGCCTATATGCAAAGTTTGGCCTCCCCATCTATTTTTGGACTGACCTCCATCGGGGTTTCATTGCCCCCTCAACCATACGTAATTCAACCAAGTTCTACATCATACCAGAGCTTGACTATCTCGACTCCACAAACTCTTTTGCCTATAAATGTGGGAGTGACTACCCATCTTTTTACCAATGCCACCATTCAACCACCTTTGGTGGTATCTAGACAACTCATGCCTTCCAACCTCATGACGCAACCCCCCTTGGTCTCCACATCTATCCTAATGAATAGTTATCAATATGTTGCTCCTATACAAGTGCAACCAACTACATCATACACCCCTTCTAATACCTTCCAAGTGCCTTACAACCTAGGGGGAACCCCACCTATAAATCTATCAACTGATCTAATCAAGATGTTGATGGATAAGATGTCTAATCTTGAGACATCCATTTTCGGTTTAAGCAATGCTCTCTCATATGAATAAATTTGCAACGAACCCATTCATCCTTTAGTCCCAATCTGACCATATCCAAATCAATGGGAAATTCCCAAGTTTACTCGCTTTCAGAGTAAGGAAGACCCACAACAACATTTATGAGCATTTAGACATGCTTGTTATCTTATAGCACATGGCGATGCATTGTTACTACGCACATTTCCCATGTCACTTTTTGGCCCTACCCTCGATTGGTATAGCTCCCTTGCCAATCACTCTATCTTTTCATTCACTCAGATAGCCCAACATTTCCTTGACCACTTTTCAATCAATATCACCAAAATGGTCTCAATCATGGACCTATACTCTATCAGACAATTCGATGATGAATCGATAGCTGACTTCGTCGCCCATTGGAGAGGTTTGATTAACCAAATCTCCTTCTCCTTACCTCAAACTGAGCTCATTGAGCTCTTTTATAGAGCATGTGCCAAGCACATCTCACCTACTTTGTGGGTTCAGACATTTTGCACATTTGATGAAGCTTTCACCATGGCCTGAAAGCTTGAACTCCACATGGTCAAAGAGGACAAGGTCAAATTGCGAAATAACAATGCAAAATCTAATGACCCTTCTTCTTCAAAACCTACTTCTTCCCACTCCAAACCCAAGGGAGTGGTCAATGCTGTGGTCTTTAGATCACCATCTTCAACAACAACTAACCAATCTCAACCTTCCACATCACAAGGTATCACAAAACAATTCCAACAGTGGTATATACAGTGTCAATATACTCTGCTAGGAGAATCATATGCTTCTGTGTTGGAAAAACTCATCAAGCAAGGGGTCCTCAATCTCCCTCAAATCTGACCACCTCAATTCGACCCTTCAACACCTATCCTTGCATGGTACAAGGAAAATGACTTCTGTCATTATCACTGTGTCCAAGGCCATGACATAAACAACTGCAAAACCTTTAAGAACATTGTCCAAGACATGATAGATAAAGGTGATCTTGTCTTGGTTAATCCAAATGTACCACCCAACTAAAACATCAACATCTTTAGACAACCTTTTCCTAACCATCCCCCTAACCAAAACAACATTCAGACCATGGCTGATGACTCCCAAGAGCGTAATATACGCGTAGTCAACACAGTCTCACCTCTTATGCCTAACCAACCTCTCTCATAGTCTGAAGAGGTTAGCCCATCTATTTGTCCACTACAGGTAGAAGATTCTTCTTCACCTACTTGTCCACCATAGGTAGAGGAACCTTCCTCTCCTATTTTGCCTCCACCAATGGAGGATAATCCTCCATCCACACCTCTTTCACATGTGGGAGAATCTACCTTGACCTCTCACATATTGGAGGATGCCTTAACGACACCAATATCGACTGCCTCACCCTCATCCTTCTTATCATCAATGGGGGATCATACTTTCTCCACTTCTCAACCACACGAAGAAGCTATGATTATCCCTACGCTCTATTCAACTAAAGAGCCACATTATCCAATTCCTTCTCTACCGAGAGAAGAACTTATCACTTCACCAACTTTGACCAAAGAAGATCCAGTGACGATTCTCTCACAATCACCTCAATCTTTTAAACGACCGACTATAAAACCTCATGCAACCTCATCCAAACCTTTGCATTCATCTACCATGCCGAAACAAGTTAAATCCCTCGATGTGCACCCTACATCCAACATCACTCACCCATAAGTGACGGTAGACTTGAACCTCACCCCACACGATAGTAGTACTCACACTAAACCAAAGAAGGCTACTAAACCCCATTGATGAACTCCTCCCCCACCTTCACCATTACCATCCATTTTGGGTCCACATCCATCTACTTTAGTAGGATTGCTCCCACATCCAAAACCTCTCAACAAGAACATGCCATCTCCACATGTGGCCATACCTCCAACTAAAAAGGTGACACGGCAAACCCTCCAAACAAATCCTAAATAGAAATGGTCAACCTCTACTACAATAAAGAGCACAGACCCATTAAAGGGTTCTTATGCTTCGATATTATGTTGATTGTTGTAGTCATCTAGCATTATCCTCCCGCCTATCAAGCCTTACCAACCTCTCAGACCAAAACCACCTTGGTTTGATGACACTAAAATATGCTGGTATCATCGCACACCAGGGCATGACACTGAGCATTATTACACCCTTAAGGCTGTCATCCATCAACATCTGGCAAAGGACACCCCTCACATTGAGGCTTCTTCTGACCACATTTTTGACCAACTACCAACACCATCTCATACCTCTTGAACCTCTTCACCTAAATTGGGATCCCCATGCAAGACTATGGTCCCTCAACCACCTCCTCAACCTTTATTCGAAATCAACACAATCAATGTGGCCACTAGGCCCCAAACTATGAAGAATAAAGGAATAGACCAAACTTCTACACCTTTGACATATCCATTATTTGTCAAGACCTCTCAACCAACACAACCCAAGATTTCTATCTTGGACATGTCTCGACCATCATCACTGGGGGAAATTCCTCCTAACCTCACTAGTCCACATGATGCTTGGTATAAGCGACTCGTGGACTACTTGACATATTCTATCATCCCTCCCAAACTCTCTAGCACTAGATGGCGAGCTTTTATCAAGAACACTACTCGCTACACCATGCTAGGGGGACCTCTTTACAAGTGAGGTCTCAACGGCCTCCTTATCCAATGCCAACAACATCCTAACCAACTTCACATCCAACATCGACCAAAACATGCCAACAAGACATCAACCAACCACACATCAACCAACCAAGCCTCGACCAAAGATCGACCTCAACCAAGCCTCGACCAAACATCGACCTCAACCAAGCCTTGACCAAACATCAAACACCAAGCATCGACCAAACCTCGACCAAACATCAACCCCAACCAAGCATCAACCAACTTCTTAATCATCTTCACGTCTGACATCAACCAAACATCGACCAAACCTCGACCAAACATCAACCAACCAAACATCAATCAACCAAGCATCAACCAAATTCTTAATCATCTTCACATCCAACATCAACCAACATGTGACCAATTTGGAACGAAGCACACGGGGCAAGTTTGCTCCTAATTGATTTGAACCTTACATCATAACACAAGCATGGGTTAGGGACTTATCAGAACCTGAGCCCCTTTATGCCTTGCATCTTCAACTAGTCTATTGTTAGTCAAGTAATTATTCACTTGATGTTTAACTTGAGCTTGATCCCTTGAGCAATCCCCGTCATCATCATTTCTATTCCTTTCAACCCTCAACCCTACAAACATCAGTTAACCCTTTTGTCAAGCATGAATGCTTTGTCCTAATAAAAGGGAAACCCTCTAAACCTCTATAGTCAAGTCCATGACCAAAAGTCCAGTAAAAAAGAAATATATATATATATATATATATATATATATATATATATATATATATATATATATATAAAATTGGGATGCCTATCTCAAAAGGTCATAAATTATAAATGTAGACTGCTCCCTCGAAGGACAGCTGCATAATTGCTATAATTGATAGACTGCTCCCTTAAAGGATAGCTATTCAAAGACATTTAAACATACAAAGTAGAATATAGACCACTCCCTCGAAGGATGGCTATGCCTACATCTTGATACAAACAACATTATCTCAGAAGCTTCCCATATCGATCAGCCTTACAACATGACCACAAAACAAGACAACATCCCTACATAGACTTCCTACATCGATCAGTCTACCAAAAAAAAAAAAAATTGACTGACAAACTATAAAGTCATGAACTTGTCTATAGTCGTTCTCAGGGTCACCTATAAAAGGGGAAAAGTTCTCCTTGCTACAAAGGGTTACCCTATCCTTCCATATCACATCATCACACCTATCACCCCAACATACTCAAGGGATTTTGAGCTCACTTAACATCAAGTGATTCGAGTACTTCTCTAACACAATCATTGGTCAACGACGTAATGCATGAATGGGGATTTTGTTTCTAAACAACCACCTCATCTATGCAATCAATATGGTCCTTGTCAATGAAAGAACAACACGCCTTTCACTTCTTATACACCTTGGTCACAATCCAACCAAATCAAATCATTATCTATCCAATCAAAACTCAACCAAATCAAACCAAACATTTTCAGACCACCAACATGACATAGTCCATTTCACATAGTTTCTATGGAAAACAATACACATGGAAACTATCGACCAAACACAATTTATGTTAAGCATAAACCATTACTTATTGAAGCATAAATAATCTCAATTCATTTTTAGCATACACCATTACTAATATGATAAATTGCTAGGGATGAAAGACCACTCAACCAATGTTACAGAATACACCATCACATGATATGGAAAAGGTTGTAACATCATCATACCTTTAATCATGACCAAAACCAACTATCGATTACTTTGACCCTTCACCTAAACTACATTGGTCTAAGGCCCTTCCAACATGGGCTATGTAGGCAGCACTCAGATGACATGACGTCTTCTGGGGTTAGCTCAGCCACACCCGTTTGTTCATCTATTTTATGGACAAACCATATTACCTTTATTCATGACCAAAACCAATCATCAACCATTTTGACTCAACCAGCCTGAACTACATTAGTCTAAGGCCCTTCCAACATGGGCTATGTAGGTAGCACTCAGATGACATGACGTCTTTTGGGGTTAGCTCGGCCACATCCATTTGTTTGTCTATCTGATGGACAAACCATTTTATCTTTAACCATATCATCTATAACCTAGTCCAAACCTATCAACCAGCCTAAACTACATTGGTCTAAGGTCCTTCCAACATGGGCTATGTAGGCAGCACTCAGATGACATGACATCTTCTGGGGTTAGCTCGGCCACACCCATTTGTTCGTCTATCTGATGGACAAACCATATTACCTTTATTCATGACCAAAACCAATCATCAACCATTTTGACTCAACCAGCCTGAACTACATTGGTCTGAGGCCCTTCCAACATGGGTTATGTAGGCAGCACTCAAATGACATGATGTCTTCTGGGGTTAGCTCAGCCACATCCGTTTGTTCATCTATCTGATGGACAAACCATTTTATCTTTAACCATATCATCTATAACCTAGTCCAAACCTATCAACCAGTCTGAACTACATTGGTCTGAGGCCCTCAACACAGGGGCTATGTAGGTAGCACTCAGATGACATGACATCTTCTAGGGTTAGTTTGGCCACACCCATTTGTTCATCTATCTGATGGACAAACCATATTACCTTTATTCATGACCAAAACCAATCATCAACCATTTTGACTCCTAGTCTAAACTACATTGATCTGAGGCCCCTCATCACAAGGGGTATGAAGGCAGCACTCAGATGACATGGCATCTTCTGGGGTTAGCTCGGCCACATCCGTTTGTGCATCTACTTGATGGATAAACCATTTGACCTTTGATCATGACTTAACCACGTCCAACCCACGTCCATAACTGACCATCTTCCTCCCTTTTAGGGAGAACTACATTGTCCTGAGGCCCTTAAAATAGGGGCTATGTAGGTAGCACTTAGTTGACATGGGGTCTTTTAAGGTTAGCTCGACCATTCCTTCATCCATCCATCTAATGGACCAACTATCTATCTCAACTCGCCTTGACCAACAACTTTGGAGATCGCGACTATCTCCTCAGACCACGACCACTTCCAAGACAACTTTGCCTTAGTTGTTTTGATTGCATGTATGCTACCTCACGAATGGTTAGCAAAATTGTCCACACCACATTTCAACCCTCACAAGTACTAGATCATGAGCAAGTTGATCCCCACTACTTGTGACATTTTTGTGTTTTACAGGAGCACTTCCTAAGCTCGAGATACTTGGAACATGACGACCATTGGAGCTACAACTTAGATCAAATAACCCAATCAACTACGACTAAATGCTGGGGCTTGGTTATTTTGATTTTGGCACTCCTTGACCTTGACCTATGACAATTTGACCTGACCATCACGTGAAGTGGTATGCACGCAATATCAACTATTGCAATGTTTACACTCAAACTTCACCATATCCATCCACAATCTATCAAATTAGCTCCCGATTTCAAGTTCCCTTCTCTTTACTCCCACTTTGAGGGGGAATACCTCATCCCATATCTGGGGCAATCAACACCTATTTTTGTCTTACAGTTCATTAAAACAATGAAAAAGACAAAAAGGGGCAAATGTAGACACCGAAATTGTGTCTACTCCTTGGTCGACTCCCCCCTTGGTCCCCTTAGTCCACTTCTACACATTCCTAACCCACACACTTATGAATATAAAATAATAACTTATTTTAAATTAATAACATATCCCTTGACATATGTGGCAATCAACACCTATTTTTGTCTTACAGTTCATCAAAATAACCAACAAGATAAAAAGGGGCAAATGTAGACACTGAAATTGTGTCTACTCCTTGGTCGACTCCCCCCCTTGGTCCCTTTGGTCCACTTCTACACATTCCTAACCCACACACTTATTAATTTAAAATAATAACTTATTTTAAATTAATAACACCTCCCTTGACACCTCACCCATGCCACCTGACCCCTCCTTGGATACCAATCCTTGGATGCCTCCCTCACCCCATGCCAGATCTTAATTAATTTAAACCCCATTTCCTTCCTCCCATTAACCTCTTGTGCTCATTTAATCCACCTTGGACCATTTTTCCAATGGAAATCAACCCTAGCAACTGGAAGAATGGGCAAAAGGCTAATTTTAGCCCTTTTTCCCATCTTCTAGCCGCTGACATCGGTTACTAGTTAGCTGATGCCGATGGGATCACTAACATCGATTGCTTAAAACAACTTGAAGTCATATTCTCTTCCCCCTGGGATGCTAAATCAATCAATCACATACCTGAATGCTAACTTTCTTCCTTTGAATCCAACTTCTCTCTCTCTCTTTCTCTCAGACACACACCAAGCATCACATGCTACAGGCACTCTACAAGAATAGCTCCAGACTTTGGGTTAAAGACATTGCAGGTACATCAGCCGCATCAGCAACAAATCTTCCTCACTCCTTATTCAACATATTAAAGCTAAGTATTTCTTCTGCCCTTTCATTTCAGTAGCTTAGAAAGCATCAATAATTAGTTCTCTTTTTACTATTTCTAAGTATTGTAGACCAGACCAAACCTAGCTATCAACCAGACCAGACTTGACTGTCTCCCTGAGAAGCCTTCTTCATACTCTCACTCTTTTTAACACTCTATCCTTCACCTGGTCCCTCTTTTAGGCCACACTCTCTGTCCTACAAACACAACAGAAGCCACTAAAACTCCCATAGACATCCCAAACTATTCTATCGACCACAGACTGACCTGAGACTCATCCAAAGCCTCACTGCCCCCACCAATGCTGGCCTCTAGGCCCATTTCCCCTACTGACATCGATAGAAATAACTGACGTCGGCAACCTTAGACCAATTGATGATGGCAGACTAACTGGCGTCGGTGACTGTGGCAGACCAACAACAAACAATAGGTACGCATTATGTAGTTTCCTATTTGCTAGTCATTTGTCATTTCTTTATTTTTGACACTTTTACTTATTAATAGCATACTGTCATCCCACAAGGAAGTCTTTGCACTTCTGGGACTGAGCATATCGCTTGGCAGTCCACCTTATCTCCATCTAACAATCTCTGTGTTTGAGTCTCTTTCTTCTACAGGTGTCATCCTCCACAGCCAAAGAGGAGTCCCTACAATGTCTGGATAATGGTGTGCAAACTTCATCTGGGTACATACAAACCCCTGACCATTACCTCTAGTTTCTTACTTCCTTTGAATTTAGAAAAGCGAAAATAGTTTGAAACAATATACATAAAAAATTAGACTTCAACTCAAGGGTGCTTAGGTGTTTTCATAACGAACGAGGTTGTTGGAGGCCCTAAAGTGGATGCTTATGTTGAATTAGGAGTTTTAGTGCCAACATTATTATTCACTTTCAAATATTGATAATTATTATGCCTGATGTCATATTAATATTTGATTATATAAATATTAAGGAGTGGAGGCTTATGTACCCTTTTCACCTACTCTAGGATCCTTTCATGTTTAGCCTTTGTGGTCTTGAAGTTAGATCTAAAGATCTTGACTATAGTGACTTTTTTCCTAAAAAAATTGGTTTTAACTTATATTTATTTTATGGTCTTCCTTTGTATATCCTTATTGAAGTTCTATGAAGCTTGCTATAAGAGATGGTCAAAATCTAACTTATTAATAAATCTTCTTGGGTATCTTTAGACTATGACAACTTCAGTTCATTAAAATTTTTCTAGGTGTGAGTATCATGTTATAAATATTTAAGCATCACTACCTCAGCCACATCAATCCACTCCTTAACCTCTTATGTTCTAATGACCACCAAGTTCAGGGCATTGGTATCCTCTAATGGTGCTATAAGGTTCAAATGTGCATTGTTTTACTAGTGGTAAAAAGAATAAGGAATTTCAATTTAGTCTCATCTATCTTCAAAGAATTAAAAAATTTGGTGGTATCCATTATGTGGGGTACCAATTATAAAATTTTTGCACTAATACCCTCAATAGTATTGTACCTTCTAGATGAAAAATTCTAGACATCCATCTACATTTTGGATAGATCATGGATAGTTTGCAGCTATTCCGTTAACTGTTCCATTTCTTTCTCTAGTTATTTCCATGACATTTTAGTTCCTTCATGAATTTATACTAGATAATACTTATTCATTTAAAAATATGATTTAATATACTCTATTTTATTAGGATTTCTCCAATTTTTTGTCTTTCCTCTTGGACAAGGTGAATATTTCTTCCCTTTCATCCATAATGACTACTCTTCCAATGTCATCTTCCATCTTCCTCTTTCTCACCCTTTGAACACTCACTTTAGATTTTTAAAATATTGTAATTATAGTGGGAAATTAAATAATCACTATATTAGACATTTTTTAGGTCTCTAACTACATGTATTTTTCCCACTGTGGGAGGACTAGCTAGGTTGGTCCATGGATTGAGTATTTGAAGATGTAGTCTCACCCGATATCTCACCTGATGTTTTCTCTAGAGTTTATTATAGGAGGGGATCATGGAGTTAAGAACATATGATTTTTGATTAGTCCACTCCACCATGTTTTGTTAGTGGATGGACTGTGTATACTAGTCTTTTCTTTTTTCCATCCTTTCTAGTGGTTATTGTTATAACTTCAAAATGTACCCTTGCTGAGAACATGTGTCTATTCTCACTTATATTAATATAATGGAAAATATATAATTTATGAGATATTATAATTTAATATAATATCTATATTAAATTTTTTTTCCCTTTATTACACTCACCTACTTCTATTTAAACTATCTAATTATGTGTTTTCTTGACTAGGAAAAGTGTAGAAAGAACTATGCTAAAATTAAAAAATGAAAATAAAAATTAAAAATTGGGGTGATGCATCAATATTAGATTAAATTATGTATATAATTGAAATATTTATAATATAAAAAACTTGAACACATTCACTTAATATTCATATAAATACTCTTGCATAAGTATTTCACATTGAGGTTTTGACAGACATTTACACTAGCTTGGGAGGAATGAACAATGGTTGAATTTACTTCTAGATTACGTAAACATCATACTTAGACACTTTATATGACCTGAAATAATTTTTATTTTTTACATAAAAATGATATATTTATACATAAATATATTAAAAATAATCATTCATTAAGTTTTATCAATGAATTAAGAACACACTTCATGAACAACTTGAAGATAGACATAAATTTTAGTTTTTTATTACTTCAAAGGTAAGGTAGTACAAAATTTTGGTAGAGTTTAAGTAATAAAAAAGTATAATATAATAATCTTAATTAAAAAATTAAGGTATATATATTTAAAATAATAAGAGAGAGATAAGATAAAAAAAATTATATGAGTCCATATGCAAGTCCTAGTTCACTCCTGCTTCAACTAAAAATTCAACTCCAAATTGAACTCCACCTTCAAATTCAATTTTAATTTCACATAAAAATCCAATGTATAATTTAAGTTTAAAAATTATTTCATGGAATGTGTTATGTTAATATATATTGAGGTTATTATTTCATGTTTTAAAAGTCAAAGGACTCTTCATGCAAGCTTGAGTCTTGAGTTAACTTGCTTTGATTATGCAAACATCTTGATCTTCTTTAGTTAACTCTTTTTAGTATTTAGTTCACTAATATTGGTATTTCATGAATCTTAAATTTATAATTTAGTTAAATTTATTTTTATCTTTTGGTTTTAATTGAGTTTATTGACATATAAATTGGAGTTTGACTTCATGTATCTTGACTTACAACTTGCATGTAACTTGACTTTTTGACTTTCCTAAATTTAACATAAAGGGGCGCATAATAAGAGAGAGATTACATGATGATTTTATAAGGAGTATTTTTCATGAAAATAGGGCATTGGATATTAAAAAAAACTTAAATTCAACTTATCCAATTTTGCATTTTTTAAACTCCACTTTTCTAGGGCGAATTGAAGATTCTTGTTATTGACTTGACTTTTTCTAAATTTAGTGAAAAGGGGGAAACATGTATTTTGAAATTTTATCTCTCCTTAGTTATATTATTTAAATAAAAAAAATTAAAAAATTCAATTACATAAAAAAAATTCATATCAAATTTTATGATATTTCATTTAATAAAACTCAAAATATATACTTTTTGGTGTCGATTAGCTTGCACAATTTTATTTTTAGATGCATATAGGTATGAGTTTTTATATTTTATTAAATTTTATGAGGCATAAATACCTAATTATTTTTTCATTATGAATAGTATAAACCCATATTATCATTAAAATAATTTTATGTGCTCAACCAATCAATTAAAACTCTCAAAAATTACCTTTTTTGATTGTCTCTCTTGTTTGTTTAAAACCTTGATATTTGTACCTTTATATTTATACATTATTTGACATAAAATTTTAATTTAATAAAGTGTATAAAGGTATCATATGAACCATAATATCTCACACCAAATTTATGTTTCAATAATGAACTCAAAAATACAATTATATCTCTTAAAACAGAGCCATTGGAGTTTAAGAGCACCTGTTTGAATTAACAATTATTCATAAGGTTAACCCACCATAAATTAAAATATATTAATTGAATATTGAGGTAATATAGTTTTAAAACTCATAAATATATTTTAACAAAATATTCTTCACCTTCATGTACTGAGCATTTAAAAATTGCCTTCACTAACTTGTAAAATAGCTTGTTAGAGGAATAAAAGAAACCTCTATCGAAATTTAGACTTGTGAGTTACTGAGAATTATTTTTTACTTATTAATATTGTATTATATTTTTTATACATTTTTAAATATTCACTCCATTAATGAAGTCTTCTTAAAAATATGCACATAAGCAACTTTGATCAATTATGGTAAAATTATCAACACTCTTGATGACTTTATTGGGATATTTGCCTACTAAACACTCAATAAAAGTAGATATATCTATTGCTTTAAATATTCATGAAAATATAACTTAATATAAAACTAAAAATATATTCATCAAGAAATTATAACATTGGTACATAAACACTTATTGAATTGAAAACTAGAGTAACTACCAACTGAAAGATGTACATGATAACACTTAAAGGAATTGAAAATTAAATATACTAAAAAACATGTGCATAAAAAAACTTTGAGGAAAATTAAATATGACATTACTATTTACAATCACTCAAAATCCACTTGGATCAAAGCAAAATTCTCTTAGGTCTTTTTCATGTGATTGATGAAGATAACTAATAAGTGATTGTTTAAGTGCCATTCTAGTTGGATCAACTCTTTTCTACTTGTAAACCTATTTGAATTATATCCAAGTAAATCAAATAAATTAAACATATTTCCAATATAAATAAAATCATCATATTATTCAATACTCACTTCATATTTATCTTCAATATTGAGAAAGTTCTCTAATATAACTATATTTTGATCAATAGAAATAGCTACAATTTTAACCTTTAATGACTCATTATAATAATGTTCTTGGATTTTTGTGACATATTTAGATATTTCATCTTGATTTTAAAATTTTTAAAAAATTACAAGCTCTTCATAAAAATATTATTGATCTTCACTTATATTTTCTTCATCTTTATTTAGTTCATGCATATGAATTCTATCTTTTGAAACCACTGCTGCAATCTCACTAGCTGATGTTATATCCTCTAGAAAATATTCATGATATGATTTTTAAGGCTCACTTTCTTATGAAATTTAATTTTTAATGTCTCTTCAAGATATAAAAAATTATCTCATTCTATGCCAAATTGAAGATCATTTTATCAACAAAACTTCTTTGATCATTCTCTCTTGTCAAATTCTCCTCTTCACCTGCATGTTCTTCGTTTACCTTCTATACAATAGGTTATCCTTCAAAAAGTGAGATGGTGGGATGTGAACATGATATATTTTTTGGCATAGTAATTTATGTCATTATTATCAACTTTTGAATGATATTTGGGATTGAAGAGGCATTAATAAAGCTTTTATTAAATATTTTTTTGAAAGAAGGGAAATAAATTTGTGTTATGGCTTCATGCTTCAATGATTCATAATTATCTCTCCTATCAAAAATAAACCTATCACATTATTTATCTTCATGGATATATTTAATTTGAGTAATGGGTGGAGGGATCAAGAAAATTGTAAACTCTCTTGGTTTGGCTTCTACAATTTTTTCCATCTCTTGATTTTGGATAGGCATGGAAAAATCATCTTTCTCAAGAGTAGGCATAACATAATCATGGATATTAGTCCAAGAATGATTATAAGATGGAATTTTATTAGACACTTTTATATGATTAGGTACTAAGACATGTAATATTGAATCAAGTATACTCTCTTGAAGGTTTAAAGGGTTATAGTTTTTCTTGTTTGCAACTTGAGATTTTGGACTCAAATTTTTGTATTGTCATGGGCAACTATTATATTGGTTCTCTTTTAAATTCATTGTATCTATTCCATATTATATTACTAATACATAAGATCTTATTTATTCTTATTATATTTCTCTTCCCTATCAATCTCCATACATTGTATCTCAAAGTCAACTATTATTGCTTGCACATTTTTTCAGGTTAATTGGAAAGAACATGATTTTATCAAGGCTGAATGAAAACATGATTAAGGATGGGAGGGGGGTAAATATCATGATAATACTGATATATTTATATTTCAATTATACTTGAGGTTAATCCATAAATATTCTCATCTTCATATGCGGGATATAAAGTTACAAAATTTGAATTTTTACAAATTTGAGGATTTAAATACATACCAACTAATATTTCTAGGTACTTGGATTGATAAAAATAGTTGTATATAACTTAGAATCAATAGATACTGAGTACTTTAGTAATTTATTTTCTAAAATTAGAACCAATATTTATCAATATTTTGTGTTATTGTCCCACTGGACGTGGTAGAAACTATTATCACTCAAAAGTGCACCCTTGTTGAGAACATGTGTCTATTCTCACCTCAATTGATACAATTTAAATTATATAAAGTGTGGGAAATTATAATTAGAGATAATATCTATATTAATTTTTGTTTAACTTTGGTATACTCACTTATTTCTATATAAATTATCTAATTTTGTGCCTTTTTGACTAGGGAAAGGGTAGAAGGAGCTATGCTAAAATTAAAAAGATAAAAATAAATACTAAAAATTAGGGTGATGCACCAATATTAAAGTAAATTATGCATATAATTGACATAATTTATATGATAAATAACTTTTACACATTCACTTCATCTTCATTTAATGACTCTTGAATAAGTATTTCACACATAAGTCTTGACAAACACTTACACCAGCTTGGGAGGGATGAACAATGGTTGAATTCACTTCTAGATTAGGTAAACATTAGACTTAAACATTTTATATGAAATAAAAAAATGTTTATTTATTTCATAAATATAATATATTTATAAATAAACATAATATAAATATTATTTCACTAAGTTCTATCAATGAATTAAGAACATATTTAATGAACAACTTGAAGATGGAAGAAAAATTTAGCTCTTTATTACTTAAAAGGTAGTACAATTTTTTTTTAGAGTTTAAATAAGAAAAAAAAAATATTACTATACATTCAAAAATTAATGCACATAAATAAAATAATAAGAGAGAGATAGGACAAGAAGTTCCATAGGAGTCCACACGTAAGTCTTAGTTCATTCCTACTTCAACTAAAAATTCAACTCAACATTGAACTCCACCTTCAATTCCACATAAAATAAAACATATAATTTGAGTTTAAATATTATTTAATTTAATATGGTATGGTAATATAGAGGGAATATATTATTTCATGTTTTAAAAGTCAAAGGTCTCTTCATTCAAGATTGAGTCTTGAATTAACTTGCTTTGATTATGCAAACATCTTGTTCATTTTTAGTTAACTCTTTTTAGTATTGAGTTAATTTATATTAGTCTTTCATGAACCTTAAATTTATATTTAATTTAAATATATTTTTATCTTATATTTTTACTTTAATTTTTTGACTTTTAACATGGAGTTTGTCTTCACTTATCTTGACTTGTAACTTGCATACAACTAGACTTTTCGATTTTTCTAAATTTAATCCAAATTGGGATGTAGTTAGAGAGAGATTGTATTAAAATATTATAAGTATTATTTGGAATTAAAATATGGCCTTAAATATTTAACAAAACTCAAGATAAACTTATCCACTTTTGCATTTTTTGAAATCCACTTTTCTATGGTTAACTGAAGATTCTTGTTGTTGACTTGACCTTTTCTAAATTTAACCAAAAGAGGGTGACCTAGAATTTGAAATTTTATCTAAACTAAGGTATAATATGGACATAAAAATAATTTTAAATATTTAATTATATAAAAAAATTACATGTTAAATTTCATGATATTTCATTTAATAAAACTCAAAATATGCACTTTTTGGTGTTGACTAGCTTACACAATTTCTTTTTTGAATGCATATAGTATGAGTTTTGACATTTTATTGAATTTTATAAGGCATAAATAACTAATTATTTTTTTATTAATACTAGTAAAAACTTATATTATAACTAAAATAATTGTATGTGCTCAACCAATCACTTAAAACTCTCAAAAATTGCTTTTTCGCTTGTTTACTTAAAACCTTAATGATTATACCTTTAAATTTGTCTATTATTTTAATTTAAAAATGTGTATAAATGTATTATATAAATAATAAAATATCAAATTACCTTTATTTTTCAATAATGAATTCAAAAATATAATTATATCTCTTAAAATCAAGTCATTGGAGTTTAAGAAGGGTTTTAGAGCACCTGTTTGACTTAACAATTGTTAATAAGGTTAAGAATATATAGCCTAAAATTAATGAATATTTAATATAGGTACTAAAATAATCTTAATAATATTTTAACCAAATATTCTTCACCTTCACGTACTGAAAATTTAAAATTTGTCTTCACTAGCTTACAAAATAGATAGAGGAATAAAAGAAATCTTTGTCAAAATTTGAATTTGTGAGTTGTTATTCAGAATTATTTTGGAATAATTAAAGTTTTATTAAATTTTTGAGATATTTTTTAATCTTCATTCTATTAATGTATTCTTATTATAAACCTGCACATAAACAACTTTGACCAATGGTGGAAAAATTATCAACATTCTCGATGACTTTGATGGGATATTTACCTCCTAAAAACTCAATACTAATAGCTATATCCATTGGGTTATAGATTCATGAAAATATCAAAAAATATATAAATTAAAATTTCTTTCTCAATAAATTACAACACTTGTGCATAAGCACTTTTTAAATTGAAAACTAGAACAACTTCCAACTAAAAGATGTGCAATATAATACTTAAAGGAATCAGAAATTAAAGCTACTAAAAAAATGTGTACATAAAATAAATTAGAGTAAAATTAAATATAACACTAATATGTAAAATCACTCAAAATACACCCAAATCAAATCAAAAACCTCTCATGTCATTTCCATATGGTTGATGAAGATGACTAACAAGTTGTTGATTAAGTGTCATTCTAGTTAGATTGACTCTTTTTTATACTTGTAAACCTCTTTGAATTATCTCCAAGTGAATAAAATAAATTAAGTATATGTTAAATATAAATAAACTCATCATGTAGTTCAATATTAACTTCATATTTATCTTCAATATTGATAAATTTCTCTGATGTAATCATATTCTAATCAATAGGAATAACTACAATTTCAACTTTTAATAGCTCAATAAAACAATGTTATTGGATTTATGTGACATCTTTGGATATGCCATATTAATTTTAAACTACTAAAAATCATTCAATCTCTTCATCAAAATGGTTTTGATTCTCATTTTTAGATTCTTCATCTTCAATTAGTTCATGCATAAGATGGCTACCTTTTAAAACCACCGATGTAATATTAGTATTTGCTACCATATCTTCTAAAACATCTTCATGATAGTATTTTTGAGGCTTAATTTATTCTATAATTTGAATTTTTAATCGATATTCAAGTGGTGTAACATGATCTCATTCTATGTCAAATTGAAGCTCATTTGACCAACACAACTCTTGATCATTGTCTCTTGTCAAATTCTCCTCTTCACCTATATGTTCTTATTTTACCTTCAATACAATAGGTTCTCCTTCAAAAAGAGAGATGGTGGGAGGGAAAGAAGTTATATTTTTTGGCATATGAGTATAGGTTATTATTATCTTCTCTTGAATGGGCTTTTTTATTGAATAGGCATTAGGAAGGCTTTCATTTAATAGTTCTTTGAAGGGATTCATGATTCAATGCTTCATAATTATCTCTCCACTCAACAATCAACCTATAAAATTATTGATCTTAAATTAAAAATTAAATTTTAGGAATGGGTGGAGGGCTCAATAAACTTGGAAACTATCTTGGTTTGACTTATACAGCTTTTTATATCACTTAATTTTGGATAGGTATGGGAAAAAGTTCTTTTTAAAGAGTAAGCATGACATAATTAAATGTATTAGTCTAAATTAAAATATGGAATGATATTAGTATTTTAAATATAATTAAGAGTCATAAAACATGGAATATTGAATAAATTATACTCTCTTGAAGGTTCAAAGGGTTATAGTTTTTCTTATTTCCAACTTGAGATTTTAAACTCAATTATTTGTACTATCATGGACAACTACTGTATTGATTCTCTTTTATCCTCATTATATTTCTTAAATTATTAAATATATTTATGATGTACATAGGCTTGATATGAAATCTCTTTTTAATTTTTTTTTTATTCTTCTTTCTTATCAATCTCCATACATTGTCTCTCAAAATCAAGTATTATCTCTTGTACACTTTCGTCAAGTTGATTGGAAAGAACATGGTTTTGCCAATGATGAATAGAAATATGATTATGGTTTGGGGGGGGGGGGTTAAATATAATTATAATACTTATATTCTTATGGTTTTATTCTACTTGAGTTGAATCCTTAAATATTCTCATCTTGATATGAGGGGTATGAAGGTACACAAGTTACATTTTCACAAAATAAAGGATTGAAATACATACCAATTGATGTTTTTATGTACCAATTGTTAAATATTTTATGCTATTGTCCCACCGAGCATGCTAGAAATTATTAATCAGAAATGTGCCTTTAATGAGAACATGTGACTATTCTCACTTATGTTGATATAATAAAAATTATATAAGTTATGAAGAATTATAATTTGAGAGACTATATAAATTAAGGGATGGTTTCATTTGGTACACTCACCTACTTTTATCTAAACTATCTGATTATGTGCTTTCTTGATTAGGAAAATGGTAGAAAGAGCTATGCTAAAGTTAAAAAATAGAAATGAAAAATGAAATTTAGAGTGATTAAAAAATATTAAAGTAAATTATTATTATAATTTATACAATTTAGAAGATAAATAACCTTCACACATTCATTTAATATTAATTTCATAAGTATTTCATGCATAGGTCTTGACAGACACTTGCATTAGCTTGAGAGGAATGAATAATGGTTGAATTCACTTCTAGATTATGTAAAATCAAACTTAGAAATTTTATATGACATAAAATAATGTTTATTTTTTCATAAAGGTGATATAATCATACATAAACATAGTAAAAATAATCATTCACTAAGTTATATCAATGAATTAAGAATACAATTCATAAACACCTTGAAGATAAAGAAAAATTTAGCTCTTTATTGCTTCAAAGATGAGGTAATAAATTTTTTTGATAGAGTTTCAGTAATCCAAAAGCATAGTTTCCTAATATTCATTAAAAAATTAATTTAAATATATAAAATAATAATAGAGAGAGAAGACAAGAAGTTCCATATGAGTCTACATGTAAGTCCTAGTTCATTCCTGCTTCAACTAAAAATTCAACTAAAAATTGAACTTCACCTTTAACTCCACTTTTAATTACACCTAAAATGTAATGTATAATTTTATTTTAAATATTATTTAATTTAATATTCCATGGTAATATAGAGGGAGTCTATTCTTGCGTTTTTGAAAAGTTAAAGAGCTATTTATGAAAGCTTGAGTTAACTTGCTTTAATTATGCAAACATCTTGATCTTCTTTAGTTAACTCCTCTTAGTATTAAACATATTTTAAATTTAGAATTCAGTTAAATTTATTTGTATCTTGTATTTTTACTTGATATTTTTGACTTGTAACTTGGAGTTTGACTTCACTTATATTGACTTACAACTTTTATGCAACTTAACTTTTTTAAATTTAACCCAAAGGGGGGCATAGTAAGAGAGAAATTGTATGATGATGTTATAAGGAGTATTTTTAATTAAAATAGGGAATAAAATATTTTAAAAAAATTGAACTCAAATAATTCACTTTTTCATGTTTTGAACTCCATTTTTTTAAGGTTAACTGAAGATTCTTGTTGTTGACTTGACCTTTTTAAAATTTAGTCAAAAGGGGGAAATTTATATTTTAGAATTTGATCTATCCTAAAGTTAAGTATGGATATGAAACCACTGGGAAACATTTAATTAAAATAAAACATAATTCAAAGTCAAATTTCATGAAATTTCTTTTAATAAAGGTCAAAATATATACTTTTTGGTGTTGACAAGCTTGTATAATTTCATTCTTGAATGCATGTAGGTCTATTTTTTTCATTTAATTGAGTTTTATGTGTCCTAAAGACCTAATTATTTTTTTATTAGGAATATTAAAAACTAATATTATCATTATAATAATTTTATGTGCTAAATCAATTACCTAAACCTCTCAAAAATTATCTTTTTTTACTGTCCCTCTTGCTTGCTTAAAACCTTGATGCTTGTCCATTTAAATTTATCCATTATTTTCCATAAAATTTTGATTTATAAAGGTTTATAAATGTATTATATGAACCATAAGATATCACACCATATTTATTTTTCAATAAGGAACTCAAAAATACAATTATATCTCTTAAAACTGAGCCATTGGGCTTTAAGAAGGGTTTTAGAGCATCTATTTTTTTTTAATGATTGTTCATAAATTTAAACCACTATAACATAAAAAATGAATTGAATATTAAGGTAATATATTTACAAAAATCTCCATAATAATATTTTATCCAACTCTTCTTCAACTTCATGTATCGAGCATTTGAAATTTGCCTTCACTAACTTGCAAAATAGCTAGTAAGAGGAATAAAAAAACCTCTATCAAAATTTAAAATTATGAGTTATTCCTGAGCATGATTTTAACCTTGTAAATATTTTATTATATTTTTTATATATTTTTTAATCTTTAATCCATGTATGGAGTTTTCTTAAAAACCTACACATAAGCAAATTTGACCAATGGTGGCAACATTGTCAACATTCCTGGTGACTTTACTGAGATATTTGCCTGATAAACACTCAATACCAGTAGATATATCCATTAAGTTATGGAGTCATGAAAATATCAAAAAATATGAAATTAAAAATGTCTTCTTCAAATAATTACAATACTTGTGTATAAGCACTTATTGAATTGAAAACTAGAATAACTATCAACTGAAAGGTGTAAGATAACACTTAGAGAAATTGAAAACTAAAGATAATAAAAAAGCATGTGTAATAGACCTTGAAATAAAATAAAATATAAAAATAATATGTACGATCAATCAAAATCCACCTAAATCAAAGCAAAAACCTTTTAGGTCATTTTCATGTGATTGATGAAGATGACTAATAGTTTGTTGTTTAAGTGTCATTATAATTAGATCAATTCTTTTTATACTTGTCAACCTCTTTGAATTATCTCCAAGTGAATAAATTTAAGTAAACATATGTCTAATATAAATAAACTCATCATGTGGTTTAATACTCACCTCATATTTATCTTTAATAATGATAAAGTTCTCTGATATAAACATTTTCTAATTAATAGGAATATCTATAATTTCAACCTTTAGTGGCTCATTATAACACTATTCATAGCTTTCTGTGACATCTTTAGATATGACATCTTGATTTTTAACTTCTTAAAATTGTTTAATCTCATCATCAAAAGTTTATTGATCAATTGAGGTCAACATACCCCCATTCCTAAAAATGGGGACCCTTGTTTCAAATTGTATAAAATTGTGTTTTAAATTGAAAATTTATTTGATCAGAATACTATTAGAGTGTTTTACACATTATATTTATTTGAAGATCATTCACACCATGGTTAGATTGACATTTTTACACATGATTCTAGTTTTATCTTTTCTAAATTTGCTAACATTGGATCTCTGTGTTTCATGTTGTAGGTTTAATGAAGTCTTGTTTGGATAAACATTATTCAAAATTTTGTGATTTCATGATTAATTGACCCTTTGATTAATATTTTTTGAACTTTAATTGTCTAAATTGAATCTATGTCTAAATTATGTAAAACTTTAGTCTAAGAATGTTTTATCCTAGGTCTTTTAAAATAGGATTCAAATTTACGTGGGTCATTTTAATTAAATTTATATGGAAAGCATTTTATTATAGACTTCATTTAAATTTTATCCTAGTGTAGACATTCAAAATATACACACTATGATTATGAGTTTTAAAATACCCTTGGACAACTTTAAGACCCCCTTGGGACCAATTTCACCCTTTGACCCCTAACCAAACTTAAGCTATGGTTATTTTTTCCAACTAACATAACCTAGCCTTTTACCCATCTTCACCCCTTACCTTTGACTACCGATGATTAGGATGACCATCGAAGGTTAGGATGTACCTCCTCACCCACCAACATGTATACCATCCACCTTAATTTAAAAAAAAAAACTTATCTAAAGTCATGTGTGAGCCATTGCATGCATGAGTTAGAATTAGGCAACCTAGTTAACATCTTCTTATAACTCTCTTGCCTTTCCTATAAGAAGAGAGGAGTAGGGAGGTGAAAAGGATCTACAATTATTATTAAGAGCTTGTGCATCTAGATTTAATTTGTTTTATAGGTCAATTGTCATTAGTAATCTAGTAATCTAACCATCATGTCAGAGAGTCAACTTGTCACCACTACTCCATCAAAGTGTCAAGTACCATTAGTTTATCAAAATTATGTCAGACTCTACCAATGAGTCAACCACCTGAAGTACCTACCTAATCAATCTTTTGCAAGACAAGTATTTATTTTCTAGTATTTAATTAATTTATTTGCCTTTTGCACTCAACCCAACACCAAACCATCTCTTGAAATTCAACTTTATAATCTAATAAATTTGACCATTTACAAACTAAAACCTACACGTAGTAACCATCAATAGTTGTCTCAACCATTAATAGTCTACCCAACCACCAATGGTTAGCTCAACCACCGATGATCACCTTAACCACTGATGGTCACATCAACCACTGATGATCATTATGGTAGGAAATATCAATAAGCTATTTTCACCTATTTACCATCAACCAAATCTAATTTTATGTATCCCTACCTATTCATAAACTCCTGCTAGATATTCTAAAACACACCCCAGCCATTTAGCACTAGTATTAACTTGTTTATTGTTATATTAATCATTTCTAGTCTATTTCTTTAGCAAGCATTTCTTATGTTTAATTTCAGTAACTTTTGATTATTTATGAAATTCCTTTATCATTATTCTTATAAAATTAATTTTTTAATCTCATCATCAAAAGTTTATTGATCAATTGAGGTCAACATACCCCCATTCTTGAAAATGGGGACCCTTGTTTCAAATTGTGTAAAGTTATGCTTTAAATTGAAAATTCATTTGATTAGAATAGAATTAGAGTGTTTTGCACATTATATTTATTTTAAGATCATCCAAACCATGGTTAGATTGGAATTTTTACACATGATTCTAGTTTTATCTTGTCTAAATTTTCTAACATTAGATCTTTGTGTTTCATGTTGCTAGTTTAATGGAGTCTTTTTTGGATAAAAATTACTCAAAATTTTGTGATTTCATGATTAATTGACCTTTTGATTAATATTTTTGGAAATTTAATTGTCTAAATTGAATCTATGTCTAAATCATGTAAAAATTCAATCTAAGAATGTTTTATCCTAGGTCTTTTAAAATAGGATTCACATTTACATGGGTCATTTTAATTAAATTTGTATGGGAAGCACTTTATTATAGACTTCATTTAAATTTTATCTTAGTGTAGACACTCAAAATCTACACACTATGATTGTGAATGTCAAAATTCCCTTGGACAACTTTAAGACCCCCTTGGGACCAATTTCACCCTTTGACCCCTAACCGAGCCTAACCTATGGTCAGTTTTTCTAGCTAACATAACCTAACCTTTTACCCATCTTCACTCTTTACCTTTGACCATCGATGATCAGGATGACCATCAATGGTCACCCTGACCATCGATGGTCAAGATGTACCTCCTCACCCACTAACATGTAAACCATCCACCTTAATTTTTTAAAAATAACTTACCTAAATCCATGTGTGAGACATTGCATGCATGATTTATAATTAGGAAATCTAGTTAACATCTTATTGTAACTCTCTTGCCTTTCCTATAAGAAGAGAGGAGTAGGGAGGTGAAATGGATCTATAATTATTATCAAGAGCTTGTGCATCTAGAGTTACTTTGTTTTATAGGTCAATTGTCATTAGTAATCTAGTGATCTAACCATCATGTCAGAGAGCCAACTTATCACCACTACTCCATCAAAGTGTCAAGTACCATTAATTTATCAAAAGCATGTCAGACTCTACCAATGAGTCAACCACCTCAAATACCCACCCAATCAATGTTTTTCAAGATAAGTATTTATTTTATAGTATTCAATTACTTTATTTGCGTTTTGCACTCAACCCAACACCAACCCATCTCTTGAAATTCAACTTTACAATCCAATAAATCTAACCATTTACTAACTCAGACCTACATGTAGTAACCATCAATGGTTGTCTCAACCATTGATAGTCTACCTAACCACTAATGGTTATCTCAACCATCGATGATCACCTTAACCACTGACAATCACATAAACCATTGATAGTCATTATGGTAGGAAATAACAATAAGCTATTTTCACCTATTTACCATCAACCAAATCTAATTTTATGTATCCCTACCTATTCATAGACTCCTATCAAATTTTATAAAATACACCTTATCCATTTAGCACTAGTATTAACTTGTTTATTGTTTTATTAATCATTTCTAGTCTATTTCTTTAGCAAGCATTTTTTATGTTTAGTTTCAGTACCTTTTGATTATTTATGCAAGCACTTTATCATTATTCTTATAAAATTAATTGTTTAAAATGTGTGGATTGATAGCCCCCAAGGAAGGTCTTACTTTTTGGATCTAGCTAATGCTAGGCAATCCACTCAATGAGCTATCTAACCAACCATTTACTTTAGTGATATATTATTTGTAGTTCATCCTCCCAAGTTAAAGAAGAGTTATTCACAATCATCTGATTCAACATAAACAAAATCAAACATGTTTTTCAACCACATCTATATTTAGTTTCTTCTTCTTTCATTTTCAAAATATAATATAAAATTCATTAAAATATTTTGGCATACTCGTTGGGACCTTGAGGTTTTACTTTGGGTTTCTTTTCTTTGCATTTATATGATCTTCTCTCTATATATGCTCATTAATAAACTAATTTTTTTTTGGTTTAAAATCAAGTGCATCCATTATTTGCTTCTAATTTTATCTCACTTTAAGTTAAACATATTAATTTTACAATAGCATCACTTTTATTACACACACTAAACCAAAACACCTTCATCAATTAAACATCAAACAAATTAGAGATAATGCCTAACTATGATTTCATCACCTAGCAATCACCTTACCTTTTCTCAATAGTCCTAATTAGAGGTCATTACCAAGGGGAGAACCAAATCAACTTTCTCATTGAGTTTAAAACCTAAAAATTAGTATATATTGGCTAAACACCTGACACCCTTATCACTGCAGTATGTGAATTGAGGGGGTAGGTCCCAATACCAAGCCATATATTGATTCTTAATATAGATCCTTTTGAGCACCTAAACAAATTGAAATCAACCATAGATTGCTTCTATATTACCTGATATACAAGCCAACTTCTATCACACATTCTCATAACTTAAGGCATAAGCTAAAAGTGAGATTAAGATCAACCACATGATTTTAATGTATTCTAATGTGTGTTAGATTTTCATTGATCATTTTATTGCTTTATCTCTATTTGAGTTGTAAGATTTATTTGTGTTTTCCTCTTATCCTTCTTACATGGTTCTTAATTATCAATAATGAATATACTTAGCAAGTCAAGACCCATCTATATATTATCCAATCTCCTCTACCTCTTTATCTATGGAGTATATCTCAGATGATGAGAGTCTCCTCAACATTTTGATGCTTTTAATGTGCCTAAAATAGTTTCTCAAGGTGACCTAGACTTTGTTGCCTTTTTGGATAATTACCTGGTAACCTTGCAACATTATCTTAACATAGTAGCTTACCATACACCCATTTTAGTACCACTTGCTGATCCACCCTCTGGCATGATATTGATATTTTAGGAAACTCTTCTATTTATATTGTTACCACATAGTTTTTAGCTACTCAGGCATCTACCTCAACTAATAACCCATCTAACACAACCATGTAGAACTAATTAAATCAACCTTCTAACACCCAAACACCTCTTAGCTTGATTAATAATTGTTTTAACATGACCACCACCCATCCTTTACCTACCCATACCCAAATTACTACTAGAGTACCCATTACCACCATCACTACTATTCCTCTAGCTACCTCCACTCTACTCCAAAATGTAGTAACATCAATACCTTCCACCTTAATACCTATTGCTACTAGGGTTACCACTTATCTCTTACCTTTGACTCAACCATTTGCACCCACTTAGTAGTACATGCCTTCTACCCAGTCACCAATGACCACATATTCATATGTGGCTTCAACCTAACCACTTTTTCCACTTACCCATATGTGATGAATTTTCCAACTCCAAAAAATTATCCATATGTCCCTCAACCCTAACCATAGTATGTACATTATAACCCTTTAGGTGTATAACCCCAAGCAGACCTCATGAAGATGCTCATGGATAAGATGACTACCTTAGATTCATCCATTTCTAGAGCTTGTTTCACTAAATTTTGTCTATTTTAAGTCTAAAGGAAAATAAAAAGAAGGATGGAGATAAGTGATTAGAATAAATCTAAATTGGTTTGCATGTCGTATCTAGATATTGTGAGCACTCCTCTTTGGCTGAGGAGGACTAACTGTAAGTAAGAAAGCACTACCATAAGATGTTTGTTAGTAGTTAAATGAGTGGGTTGCCAAGCTACATGTTTGTTTTAGGAAGTGTAAAAATTTATTATAGATGACAGTCCACTTTTGAGAGACAAAATGATAATAAATAATTGAAAGAGAGGTAAAGAGAGAGTGAAATAGAGATAAGATTACCATTGTTAACAACCTGTATGTAATAGAGAGTAACAAGGTGTAGGTGATGTAATCTATTTATATTTTAGAAGTTATTTGGGTAGGTTTTGAAGAGGTTAAGGAACCCACAGTCACTAAAATTAGTGGGGGAGTGACCGATATCAGTTATACTTCCAAGGTCGGTAGTGAGGTGATCGATGTTAGCTATGTTGTTGAGGTCGATAGGGACAATAATTATCTAGGAGCTTGTAGAAAGATTTTCCAGGTCTAAGAAATGGTTTGGATCAGGTCTAGGATGTTGGGAGAGTTATGAGAGAGATATTATGGCTTGGATAGTTCTAGTTAGAGGTTTTGTGTGTCAGGTTAAGGGGAAACAAGTAAGGAAGCTTTGTAACTCCCTCACGAGGTTTCAATCAAAAGTCTGTAAAACAATGCATAGTAGATATAAAGAAATAGAAAAATAAATATTTAAAAGACCTACAAGATAAGTGATGTACTTAACTATGGTTACTGAATGATATATTCTAGATTAATGATCTCTAGTAGGGAGTCTAAACCTGAATGCCTAAATAGAGAGAACAAGTGGGTGTTGTTGGTCTTCAATAGCTCAATAGGTGATCCCATCGACGTTGGCGATGGGTTGACTGACATTAGTGGCCCTAGAATAGGTAAACATTACTATTTTTAGCCAATTTTTTAATTATTATTCATGCCAAGTGTGACACCCATTATAAAATGAAAAAAAAAGAGGTTAGGAAGGAAGTAGTTGATTAGGAATTTAGTTTGGAAGTGGGAATAAGTCTTGGGTAGTTAAGATGAGGAGACCAAGTCTTGAGGTGACTCATCAGGGGAGAATTAGTCATAGGGTGAGGTGGCAAGGTAAGGTGACAATAGGGGTTTTTAATTAACTTAATTAAGTATTTTAAATTAATTAAATTTTTTAAGGGTAAAATTATGGGTTAAGGATGTTAATTGTTACTATTGAAAAATAGGTTAAAAAGAGGTTTCAACACAGGGAGTTACACACGTGTGTGACATAATTTTGGTGTCTACATTTTCCCTTTTTTGTCTTATAATTTTTACTAACACGTTTTAAGACAAAAATAAGATTTATATGCTCCAAGTATTGGATGAGGTATTCCCCCTCAAAATGGAAATCAATAAAGGAGAAACTAGAATCAGGTATTGGTTTGATAAAAAAGTAATTAGGTGAATGGTGGAGAATTGAGTATTGTTGCATATGCATATACTAAAATGAGATATAGTTAAAAAAGTCAATAATAGGCAAGGTTAAGGAGTAATTAAATATAAGTAACCAAATCATAGCTTATAAGTGATAGTTGATAGGTCAAAATAATAAAAGTTGTAGCTGCAATGGTC
This sequence comes from Torreya grandis, assembly GCA_037957365.1. NCBI lineage: Eukaryota > Viridiplantae > Streptophyta > Pinopsida > Cupressales > Taxaceae > Torreya > Torreya grandis. Next base: position 1,115,617 of record JARHVA010003521.1, read on the forward strand.
AATGTGTCCTAGGTATCTAATGTAAGAAGTACACTTAAGAAATGAGAAAGGGTTGAAGGTGACAAGATGAGCTTGGTTTCTATCCACACCACATAATATACATGCATGTGTATAATAGCTAACTATAGTAGGATAACATTAGTGGTCAAGACAAGCAATGCAAGGTTGGTGTAAAAGTGTCAATGAGTGAGGAGATATTCATGATCTCCATGAAAAGTCATCATGGATTAAGATGTAAGTGATCTCCAATGGAATTTATCATGGTTGGGGAGATATATGGGATTTCTAATTACCCCAAGGTATGGGTAAAGTCTAAAAATTTAGGGGTTGATTGGTTTGAGAAATCATTATTAGAATGGTGTCGATGTCGGTAATATATAGTATGAATATCGGTGTACTAGGGAAACATTGTTGATATTAGAAGGTGTAAGTACCAGCATCAATAGCCAACAAAACCCAACAAAAAGGGGTTTGGTAGCTGACCAAACTCATTTGCAACTTTGTGATTGGAGAGAAAAAATAGAGCTTGAGAGCAACTGAGATGGTAGAGTAAGGAGGGGAACCAGTAGGAGGCATACCACCACAAGAGCTAGATGTACCAATTAAGAAGAGATGGAGAGATGAGGAAAGGGTCTCTGCTAATTGGTTTGAAATTTTATTTGGGTATTTATAGTTTTTAGCCTAATTTAGACGTGGGGGTGTAGAAAATGTTAGTAGAGGTGTAGAAAATAGTGTAGGTTAGTGCTAGGATAAGTTGGGGGGTTGTTTGGGTAGTTTTAAGGTAAAATTTGGTAATTTTGGGTTTGGGTCATTTGGCCCTGGGGCTGAACCAATCATCGACATTAGCAAGGTCTACCAACATTGACTGACATGGCATCAAGGTCGGTAGGTACCTACCGATGTCAACTGATACTTAGGCCTATAAAATGCTAGAATTAACATTAATGCCGACATCAATGACTATCAAAAAATAGTAAAATAGGAGAAAGGGCGAGTTTGGATCCCCAGTGGAAGTAGTCAACTTAGCTTAATGGTCAAGCTAGGCTTAAAAGACCCTGTGTCAACTAAGTATTGCCTACATAGCTTGGTTTAGGGCCTCAGGCCAATGTAGTTCTCCCAGAGCCTAGGAAAAAGATCTAAAAAGGTGTGATAGGGGAAATGGGTAAAAAGGTAAGTTGAGATAGGTCAAAAGGTCTAGGGCTTAAAAGATAGGTCATAGAGTCAAGAGTTAGGGATAGAGGTCATGAGGCCTAGAGTTTTCATAGGTAGGTAGGCCTAGGGTAGAGAGAGAGAGGTAGTGAAGCCTAGGGTAGAGAGAGAGAGAGAGAAGAAATGAAGCCTAGGGTAGAGAGAAAGAGGTAGTGAAGCCTAGGGTAGTTAGTGAGGTGGGTATATGGCTAAGCTAAGCTCAGAAGACCTCATGTTGATTGAGTGCTACCTACATAGCCTAGTTTAGGGCCTTAGACAAATGTAGTTCTCCCAAAGATAATGGAAAAAGGTAGTGATAGAGTATATTAAAAGGTATGTGACTTGAGTTGTGTGTGTATGGATATAGGCAAAGATAGAGCTGACATTACAAGATCATTTATCAAGGTTGTTAACATGTATGAGGAGGGATGTCACTCTAGATAAGTGGGAGCACATGGTAGCCATGGGGTTAGGGGGAGTGTGATAGTACTATTGAGTCACTCAGGATGTGTCTCTGATGATAGCATTGATTGAGAGGTGGGATCACACCACCAACACCTTCTATCTACTAATCAGAGAATTGATAGTGACTTAGGAGGATGTTTACAAGAGTTTATGGTTACCACTCTAAGGTGAGGATATCTTTGCATGCTTAAGAGAGGATCATGATATACACATGGTCACATTATATAGAGAACATGTTAGTGAGATGACCTACCATTCTATGAGTTTCACATATGAGCCACTCTATAGGGTTGATGAGGAACAACATCAACTGAGCATCCTAATGATGATCAGGATCATGATGTATGCATTATTAGATATAGATGATAGGATATTTTTTATTACATTGATAGGTGTGCTTGCATAGATGGTTGAGAGTAGACCATTTTTTCTTGGGGTCTAGTATTTTTAGCACAATTATAAAGAGAGCTATGGGGGAGGCTATGACGGTGCTATAGTTTATGTCAGCCATCTATTACACTATTGGGTGTATGAGCATATCATGGTGACATGACCATTGGGGTTGCCTACCATTATCCTAGCCAGCTTTAGGGTTGGGTTTAAATGGTGGACAGAGGGCATGGCATAGATTCGAGTGGATGGTGCGGTGTGAGACATTACCAATTATAGGTGCATGATTGAGGGTTTGATCCCTATAGATATTTTGTGGAGATCGTATCTAATATACTCAATTTTTAGAGGATAGGCACAATAGCTTATAGATTTATAGAGCTCACTATGAGTCAGGGGCAGATAAGCTGGTGAGTTAGAGATGGTACCCATGGCATGGGTCAAGAGGTAGTTTGGTCTACTATAGTATATTTTTCCTACCTTCCCTCAATATAAGAGGTATGACATAGAGGCACCCCTACCATTATCCCAAGAGATAGATGGGATAGATTTTGAGGAACTACTAGTAGGGCTAGGTGTTGGAGACCTAGGGTGCACAATGACCTATACAGCTTGGTGGGTAGGGTTACATCTAGTGGTAGAGGTTAGGAGGCCACCACTAAATTTATAGGGGTTGGTGAGAGAGAGGGATGTAGTGGTATAGGCCTGAGATGCAGCTATACAATCTCAAAATATAATCTAGGCATAGGTTTTAGCCTTACAAGGGTAGGTGGTGATGTTGTAAGGTCAGATTGGGGCACTTCATGGCCAAGTTACAGCACTACAGGGCTAGGTTATAGTTTTATAGGGTCAAGTGACTATAATGATAGAAAAGAGAGACAATTTGAGAGAAATAGTTCAAGTTTCTCCTCTTCCTCCACCACCATAGGGACTAGTATAGGCTAGGCCATCATCAGGTGTTATGGGACCTCCACAAACTATATGTATGGCAAGATATTCAACTACCCTAGATGAGATTGCCTATTATGAGAGGGAAATTAGAGAGTTTCCATAGATTTAGAGGTATTTAGAGTTTAGAGAGTAAGATTGGTCTATATCACATGCCATAACTTCTAGCTCACACAGATGTAGATGGGTGGAGAGTGGTGATGACACAACTTCCTCACAACCACATGGAGAGCCTTGAGGACCCTGAGTTTTAGAGTTTTCCATTTTTGATTATCTATGTTATATGTATACTAGCCTATGAGTTGAAGATGTGAGATGTATATTTTGAGAGAGAGAGATGATGATGTTATGATGATGTAGTTATAGACATGTATTTTGATAACACACACACACACAGATACACACACACACACACACACACACACACACACACATGATATGTTCATTTATTGATATGTGTTCATTTGAGATGTGTTTATTGTGATGGATGATGATGATGTGGATGATGATTATTTTAGATGCTAATTTTATGCTATGTTAATTTTTGATGTTAATGTTGATGATGTTAGTTGAGTTTAGACTAGCCTTTCCGATATATGTAATGATATATGCATAATTAGTTTATTAGTTTCATCTGAGCATTTTTCCATATTTCATGATGGTGTATGCTTAAAATGAATAAATTCATTATGTTATCTTATTTCAACATTTTTCCATATTTGTAATGGTGTATGTGTAAAATAAATTGAGTAAGATTTGTTAGTGTTGATATGGCATTATTTTTTTAATCTGAAATAGAGAGATTGACATGTGATGTGGATGGGAAAATAAAGAGGTAGAATGCTCATGCATTAGCAAAGACCATAATTTAAAACATAAATAGGCTCAAGAAAATGAGCCTCTTTCATGCCTTATATCTTTGAACCATTATGTTTGTTAGAGAAGCATCATGTTTACCTTATATTAAGTGAGTTTCACATTCCCTTGAAAGAGAATGAGAGGAAAAAGGGTAAAATGAGGAAAAATGCTTGGGTAGCATAACCTACAAATTAGGGATGATATGCCCCTGCCATGGGTGACTCGAGAGCTACTATAGGCAAGTCCATGACTTAAAGCTTTTTATTTATTTATATTTTTTATTTTTTATTTTTTGTGCAAGATGATCAATTCGGGAAGCTTACAATGGGATTTTGTATGGGTTAATGCCATATAAAGATATGAGAAGCCTTTTTCATTTGTTTTTACCTTTGAGAAAAAACCTTGGCTTAGCCATCCTTCAAGGGAGTGGTCTAAGCATTGGTTTTTAATTTTAAGTATTTGTCTTTCAAGGGAGTAGTCTATTGATAGTAGCAAAGGGAAGTTACATAGCTATCCTTCAAGGGAGCAGTCTACATTAAAAAGTATGACCTAAGATTTTATAAGTTTGTCACATATCCCATTTTTTTTTAGATTTTAGTCATGGATAAGACTATAGAGGCTTAAGATTTTTCCACTTTGAGGACAAAACCATACCACTGTGTATGTTAACTAAGTGTATAAGAGTAAGGGTGATAGGAAGGGAAATGAATGTAATAAGGATGCTCAATGGATGAGTTCAAGTTAAACATGAGGTGAATCGATGATTTTTTAATGAAAGAATGGTCATAGGTGTAAAGAATTTAAAGGCTCAGGTTCTATCCTTCCTTTAAGAGAAGACAAGTAATAAGTTCCTGAACTATACTTATGAGTTATGATATAAGGTGCAAGCCAATTAGGAACAACCTTACCCCATTTTCTTTTCTCCATGTTCATCACTTGTTGATTTTATTTTAAGATGAGATCTCTTATATTGAAATCTCACACTTTAAGGTTTTTGTTATAAGCACGTTTGATATGCTCTTGATAGATTTAGAGGTGGTTGAGGGCTATGAGATGGTACTCATCAAGCAAGTCAAGTTGAGATAAACATTCTTGGCAAAAATCATCATTAGTTTGTCTTGTAGAGAAATGCGAAAAGAAGGAATATGGACCTCAAGAGGCAAAAAAACCTTCATCCCATATACTAATAAAAAAGGTGTAACACCCATAGGGGTTTGAATGATAGTGTAGTAAGCCCATAAAGTAAAAGGAATATGTGTGTGTCAATCCTTACCCATATTGTTGACTATCTTCATGAGAATTTTGGTCAATGTTTTATTAGAAGCTTCTACCTATCCATTAGCTTGTGAATAGTATGGTGATGAGAAGCTTAATTTAATTCTAAATCTATCACAAAGACTTTGAAAAGTATTATTTTTGAAAGACTTGTCATTATCTATTATAATTTTATGAGGGATACCAAAATGATAGATGATGTGATGGCTGATGAATTCAACAATTTTGTCAACTTTAGTGGAGATGAGAGGGATGGCCTCAACCCACTTAGTGAAGTATTCAGTGGAAATAATGATAGAACAATGGATGGATGAATGTGGGTTAATTTATCTGATTATATCTAGGCCCCATTGGGAGAAGGGCCAAAAGTCTTTGACAACTTGTAATACATGACTTAAAACATGAAGGAGGTTAGCATATTATTGACACTTGATGCAACACCAAATGTAATCAGCACAATCTTGATGAAGTATTGGATAATAATAACCAAGTTGAAGGATATACTTGGTAACTATGTGACCATTGAAATGCCCACCACAAATCCCATCATGGACTTCCTTAATAGCAAAGGTAGTCTCAATACTAGTGAGGAATCTAATGAGAAGACCATCAAAAACTTATTTATCAATAAGACCCCGTAATATATTATAATGAGTGGCACATTTTATAAAGTATCATTTCCCATTATTGGAGAGATCAGAAGTGGTAATAGAGAAGGAAATATAATCCATAAGTTGTTTGTACCATAAGTCATGTGGGTTGGCTGTTACATTTCTAACAAAGAGGATGTTAACTGAGACATATGAGGGTAATGTTAAGTGATGCATGGTGACATATATTCTTGAAGAGGAGGATGAAGAGGGTATGTGTGAGGTAAGTGAAGCCATCATGTCAAAAAACTTGTTTATAGATCAAGGAATAATTTTCAAGAGATAAGCGTCAAATGATCCCAAGAGTGAATCTACATGATGTTTATATCACTAAAAATTTCATTTTTGCATAGGTAGGAAGCATTAACCTAGTTAACCACTAGCTAAGAATCATAAAAAATGGTTATGGATTTAATACCCAAAAAGAGAGTTGTTTAAAGTCCTAGAATCAAAGCCTCATATTTGGCCATAGTGTTAGTACATTTAAAATATAGTTTAAATGACAAAGGCATAGGCTCACCATCTAGAGGAATAAGAATGACCCCCACACTCCTACCATGTTGGCATTTATATCTATCAAATAACATCATCATTTGATAGGATATGTCATCTATGGAGAGAATTGCAATGGATTCATCAAGGAATTCGAGGTTTGAAGGTTGATTGTTAGGTAAAGGGGCAGTAGCTAACTAGTCAATGATTTTTTGCCCATTAATAGAATTTTTTTTAATGAACTCTAATTCAAATTTAGCAAGAATCATGAGCCACTGAGCTACATGTTAGTTGTGATATGGGTTGGAATGCATGTATTTGAGGGGATTAATATGGGTGTCCACATAGGTTTTGTGATTTAGGAGATAATGGTGAAGCTTAGAGGTAGAAAATACCAATGCAAGGTAAAGTTTTTTAGTATGGTTATATTGATTCTCATAATCAATAAATGTTTAGCTTATGTAGTAAACTGCCTGCTCTCAATGTTGGTCATCTTGATGTGCAATCACAACACCTAGAGAATGGTTTGTTGAAGAGATGTATAGGTAGAAAGGCTGATTTTACTTAAATAGAATAAGAACTAGTGGGGAAAGGAGGTATTTTTTAAGTGCATCAAAAGCTTCCTAGTAATGTGTATTCCAATTAAAGGAGACATTCTTTTTGAGGAGATGGTGAAAGGGTTGGTAGGGATCTGATAACTAAGAAATGAAATGGTGAATTGACTAAAGTTTGCCCTACAAGATGTAGAGTTGTTTGATATTAGTAGGTGGAGGCATCTTTAGGATTGATCTAAACTTAGTAGGAACAACCTTGATACCATGGAGATAAATTATAAAACCTAAGATCTTATCAAAAAGAACACCAAAGACACATTTCTTTGGGTTTAGACAAATGTTATATTGGAGGAGACAAGAAAATATAATTTTGAGAATTGTCAAGTGATCTTGACAAAGTTTAGACTTGATGAGTAATTCATCCACATAATCATCCATAATTTTATGTAGGAAATCATGGAAAATGTAAGTCATGGTACGTTGGTAAGTTGCACCAGTGTTCTTCAGGCCAAAAGGCATGACTTGATAACAAAAAGTCCCTCATGGGGTAATAAAGGTTATCTTGTGTTGATCCTTAGGAGCAACTAGGATTTGATTATATCTAGAGAATCCATCCATAAGTGATAGCATATCATAGCTAGATGTTAGGTCAATGAGTTGGTCAATACTTGGCAATGGGAAATCATCTTTTGGATAGGTGAGGTTTAAATCATGATAGTCAGTACAAATGTGGATTCCACTAGTCACTTTTGTGATAGGAACAATATTGGAAATCCATTGTGAATAATCAATGGGTTAGATAAAGTTAACAAAAAGGAGGCATTAGAGCTCTTCTTTAATAAGGAGAGAAATATGAGGATACATCTTGTGAAGCTTCTACTTAACATGTTTAACATCTTGATTGGTGATAATGTTATGGGTGATGATATAGGGGTCAATAGAAGGCATGCCATTGTAAGATCAATCAAAGGCTTTATTATAGTCATTAAAAAATGTGACATAATCAATGTGCTCAGAGGAATCTAAATATTGGCTGATCTTGAGGATGTGAGGGTTATCATGAGAGGGTAGGTTGATGTCAGTGGTTAATTCATTTAACATAGCTTGTGTTTTAGATGGGAGTGATCATTGGATATAGGAATCATCTACACCCATGTAGGTGAGAATTACATCATCATCTTGACATTGGATAGTGTTAATAGTGGGAGAGTCTTCATCAATTATTTTAGGATGAATGAGAGGAAGGGGCCTTGTTTTCTTACCCTGACGATAGGTGAGAGGTCCAAAATGGATGAAATTTATTGAAAAAAAATTAGGAGGTATAGACACGTCTGATTTGATAGGGGATGGTGGAGAAGAAGGTGAATAAGAAGAGACTGGTTCTTCAAAAATTGATTCATGGGAGGTTTTAGTGAGTTTATTTAGTTTGTCATATCCCACTCCATGCCTCTTTTTGTCATTTTCAATGGTTTTACTAGTAGGATATTCAATAAGTCTATGGACACCTTGATTTTAATGACCCAAACCAAATCCTTTCCAAGCACACCTATAGAGATAGGTGTGATAAAATCTAGGGTTACTCAGGACAGAGAAGTCACAAGTAAATGGTTGTGGTGAAGAAGATGGATTGCTAATAGTGGGAGCTTGATTAATTCTCCCAAATGTGAAATTGGTTCTAAGGTTAGGGGGGCCATAAGGGATGACCATGCCAATATGAGGATCATAATTTGGGTGCATGTGAAGCCTTCCATACTCTTGTGGAGTAGATAATATGTCACATGTTAATAAATGATATTCACTAAGTGACAAACATTAAAAGGTCTCCTCCATGGGATCTTTATCAAAAATTTGTGTTGCTAGTATCTGTGTAACTAGGGGAGTGGATCTTGTGGAAGCTTTAGAAGTATCATGTAGAGAAGATGATATTTTCAATGGGATGAGAATATCATTGGGACTATAGGTCATGTTGCATGTTTTAAATGGATGTGGGTAAGTAGGTGTAATATATACTTGTCCATCATGTTCAAAATTGATGCAACAGTGCAAAGTTAAGGGTACACATGCCATAGCATGTATCCAAGGTCATCCAAGAAGTATGTTATATTAGAATTCTCCTTCCACAACATATAATATTTTAGGAATTGTATGAGGACCTACATGGATATGTAAGACAACAGTGCCCATTGTAGTAGATGTAGTATCATTAAAAGAGTAGAGTACCACATCAATTTGAGACATGTAATTATTAGGAAGGGATAGTTATTTTTAGGCATGGGTGGAAATAATATTAATACTATTTCCCCCATTGATCATAACTCTCTTGATATGAGTTTGATCAATATATGTGATAAGAAAAAGGGTAAAATCTTGATCTTTAAGATGTTGAAGTGGAATTTTTGAATCACTGAAAGAAATCAAGGAGACCAAATTAAGGGAGATGACCAAAGATACAAAAGGTTGGGGATTTTGATTGTACCTCAATCACTTGCAAAGCACTAATCAAATCCTTATGTTATTGGGATGAGTTTTGGATTAACTCATACAAAGACATTTTCATAGGAGTTTGGTGAAGTTGTTTCACTATTGAGCTTTGAATAAGGTTTGAAGATGTTGTTTTAAGAACACCCCAAATGGAAATCTTAGGATTAGGAGGTGGAGTGTCTTTGGTAAAAGGATGCACCTAAGGAGTAGTAACCTTTTCCTTAGATTTATCTTTTTGGTTTTGTGACCGTGTGGCCACATTAACTGTATTGATTTGAAATGTTGATGGAGGTGGTAAAGGGGTTATGATGACATATTTGGGTTTGAATTTAGGTGGAATAGTAGGAGGCACTATGGATTCCAAAGGTGGAATAATAGGAAGGTTAATGATAGTGTCATCAAAGAGAGTGTCGACATTGAAGTGTTGTTGAATGACTATTGTGAGGTGAGGGCTTTACAACTCTCAGTATCGTGTCTAGGTGAATGATGATATAAACACACTTATGTATCATTAAACCAAGATGGTTTCATTCCAAGAGGACTATAAGGTTTAATGGGAAGAATATTTATTATAGAATATTATATTAACTAACGTAATAAAAAGATTTGAGAGCCTTTAGGTGGGATCACACTTGTTGTGCTAATAGGAGTGGACACTTTCTTATGTTTTAGTGCTAAAAAGGCAATTTTATGTGGTGATTTGTTTGGTGATAGTGGAGTTAAGTGTTTTACTATCACTTTCTTAGTGTCAAATGTGAGAGGCCTACCAGATGGAAAAAGTAGGAGTGGTAGTAGCTTAACCTTTTGTTTTACATGGTTAGGCAATATTCCAACTAAAGTAGAGGGGTGTGGCCCCAAAATGGATGGTAAAGTTGAGGTTTGAATAAGGGATTGGTGAGATCTATGGGGATTGAAATTATTATATAATTCAAGCCATAAAACTCCAACTTGTGGTTGAAGAGTTAAATCTAATTTCACCTGTGGATGAATTAAACTAGAAATGGGGTGTACACCTAAGGGTCTGATCTGCTTTAATGTAATAGATTCCTATGAGGGTAAAGTTTCTAACATAGATGGCTAAACTTCAAGTGATTTTGGTGAAAAATATATAGCTTTTTCAAATACCTTGGGGTAAAGGGTAGTAAGGGTATTGGTGGTAAAGATTGACATTCGTTGTGTTGGATAAGGATTTTTTAGATGGTCCCAAAATGTCACATGGTATAGCTTCATGGAGTCAATAAATTCTAAACTTTTCACAAAATGTGAGAAAGGTTTAGATGAAGTTTATTTAGGCCTTATAGATGTGTCTTTAAAAGGCTACAATGTTTGAGAAATATGGAAATTGTTGGTTTTTGTTACTTCAGGCCAAAGATGAGAAAAAATCGCAATGGTGTCCTATTTGACAGAGATGGGAGAAGAGACATGGTCTACCATGGGTGTAGGGGAAGTAGGTGAAGAAGGTTCCTCAAGAGGGTAAAGCATAGTTATTATGGCTCCCTCAAAAAGTAGGAAAGGCATGGGTAAAGTATGATCCTTCATAGGTAAAAGTAGGGGTAAGAGTGGTACAATTAGAGTAGGCACAATAGGTCTCTCATATATTATGGGCATAGATAATACTGACTCCTCTAAGTGTAAAGGTGGAGTGGGTGGGGTACTAATCTCTATAGGTAGAGGAGAGGTAGGTGAAGAAGGTTCTTCAAGAGGGTATAGTGCAGAATGATGTTCCCTTTGACATGTGGTTGAGGAATGGGTAGGGTGTGGTCTTCAAGTGGTAAGAGGATAGGTAACATTGGTGAAAATAGAATTGGCATTATAGGCTCCTCAAGTGGAAAAAGGAGTGGTAAAGGAGGCTCTTCTTCTTGAGGGAGTGGAATGGGTGAAACAGGCTCTTCTACCTAAAGAAGAAGAACATGTAAAATAGATGCCACTTAATGTGGGGGAGGAGTCAATGAAATGGATGTCTCCTATTGAGGGGAAGGTTGAACTAATGGTAAAAGAAAGACCATATTAAGCATATGGATATTATTATCACTTGAGTTACTTGTGGATTAAATAATATTTTGATTCAGAGAATGGTTAGGAAAAGGGTGTTTGAACACATCCATACTTTGATTAGGGGTTGCATTAGGATTATCCAAGATGAGATTACCTCTATCAAGCATATCTTGAACAATACTCTTGAGTGTCTTATAGTTATTATAATTGTATCCTTTAACTTGATGGTAACTTCAAAACTCATCTTCCTTGTACCAAGTTGGGATAGGATGGGAAGGGTTGAACTATATAGGAGGTTTGATCTGAGGAAGGGTTATGACACCTTGTTGTAATATTTTATCCAAGATAGATGTATATGACTCCCTAATGGGAGTGTATTATCTTTTTTCATACCATTGTTGGAATTACTTGGTCATATTTTGGGAAGTTGAGGAATTTGATTGGTTTATGGTTGTGAAAGAGGCTGACTTAATGACCACCACGTTGGTGGAGCCTTTACCATTTTAGTTAGAGGGAGAAGTTTTCGAGGAGGAGTCATTTGACTTGGAATTGGGGTTCTTACTACGGAAATTGACTTTTCCTTCATCTATAATGTGAACCTCAAGTTTTTGTGCCATTATAAATGCCTCATAAAATGTGTGGAAAGTTTGTACTCAGAATATGGACAATATGTGCTTAACACATGCCCTTTAGAAGAGATCAATAATCTCAAGTTGGGGTAAGGAGAAGGAGAGTTTATTGATCAAGATTATCTAATGAGTGACAAAATCTGCAATAGACTCATCATCAAATTATCTAATAGAATAAAGGTTTGTTATAGAAACCTTTTTAGAAATGTTAATAGAGAAATGGTCTAGGAATATTTTTGTGAGTTGGGTAAATGATAAAAGTGGGTGCTGAGGTATAGAGATATACCAATCTAAGGTATCACCTGAAAGAGACATAGGGAAAGTTTGAAGTATTAATGCATCATCATGCCCTATTAAATAACAAGCATGTTTAAATTCTCACAAGTGTTTTTATGGGTCCTCTTTACTCTAGAAATGAGTAAATTTAGGGAGTTCACATTCAATTGGATAAGGGATAATAGGCACAAAATGATGGATTGGTTCATTGTATATTTGATCATATGATAACATATTCTTTGAACCAAAAATAGATGTCTCTAGATTAGACATCTTGTCCATCAGCATCTTAATGAGGTCTGGAGGGGGATTAGTTTGAGGAATACCTCCTAAGTTATAGGGAAGCTAATAGGAAGCAAAGGGAGCATATGGCATATCTTGTTAAGGTTTTGTTGGAGAAACATAAGGATAATGAGTCATATGCTAGGGTGCAAAAAGAAAAGAGGCTTGTCCCATTGGGTTGGAGACTATGCCTTGGTTGGTTGTTATTGCAGGTTAGATTATTGGCATGGTTAGATTGGATGAAGGGTGAGTTATAACTTGGGGTAATTATAGGCATGAGGGTAGATGAAATAGCTACCAATAAATTTTGGAATGGGGTGTGACTTGATTGAAATAGTTGTGGTTGTGAAAGTAGGGAAGTCACACCAGGGTTTATGTGGGATTGGGCAATTAGAGATGCTACACTTTGGACATTATTTATAATTGGGTTACTCATCAAAGTGGTTGTTTGGGTAATCACAGGGAAAATAGTGGAGGAAACTAAAACTAAGGTTGTCTTCATTAGAGAGGTTGGCATAACATATATTGGGTCACCCAAAGAATTACAAGTTTAGTTCATAGAAAGGTAATGCTGAAGGGCTTCCACATTGCGATCAAGAAATTTAGCAAAATCTTGATCTTCCTCAAGCATAATGGGAATTTGGTTAGGGTTGGGAGTATGCTCTATATATAAAGTATGCTCCATGATAGAATCATAAGTGAGAGAGGAAGGTGGAAGTAGTTGTTGGCTTACATAATCGACAAGAATTTTGGTTTAAGCTCATGTCAATACTATGCAAAAAGAAGTTTAAATAGTATTACTACCCTATATTATAAGTGAAATAAGGAAAAACCAAGTTTAAGTGCAATTAAGTGGGCTATTTTAGCTTTTTATTTTGAGTAGATGAAATTACATAGTCACTGACGTCGGTCACTTGACCGATGTCGATAGAAAAAATTTGTTGACATTGGTGGATTAACTGATGTCAGTGGGTAAAATCTGCTAATGCTAGTAGGGTTAATTGATGTCAGTCACTGTGATATCTTGAGAGAGGAAAATTTGATGTTTTAAGAACCTATAGGTTGAAACTAGGTAAAATAGTGGATGTAAAAGGTCTATGTAAGAAGGAATAACACTCTAAAAACCTAAGATAACAGGTTATACATATTGAGTATTAGAAATAGTATTGATTTTGTGAATCCATAGGAAAATGTCCTTACCAAATCCAAAATATAGAAGGCAATATAAAATTATAAAAATAACATACAAATAACACCTATTAAGTCCTAAAGATTGATTTTTAGTCTCATGTTGGCTTATGCCTTAATCAGATAGTGAGAAAGAAATTTGGTTATCAAAGGTACTAGAAAGCAATCTAGAGCTAGTTTTAGTTTAGTTTCAGTGATCAAGAGGAAATATATGTTAGAAAAAGTACATAGCTTGTTATAGGAGCTTGATCTCTTAACTTCATGAACCTATAGTTGAACTAGGCTACTTAGCCAAAATATACCTTCTATCTAGAGTTTATACTCCACTAGAGAACAGAGTGGGTTCTCCCCTTGGTGGTGAAATCCAAGTAGGATAGCCAGGTAGGGTAAGGTGATCCACCAGGCAATGAAATCTTCATGGGCCTTTTCTCAAGTGAGTTTAAATATTTGTTTATGTGAATGTGATTTGGTTGTGTAACATAGGTGTACGATAATTTATTCAAAATGCTTGTAATTAACTAGATGAGTTAATATGCAACAAGCAAACAATGAAATGCAACAAGTTTTAAACTCAAATCTAAAATGTTTAGATTCAAATGAAGATGGAGATGAAATAGGAATAGAGTATGAAATTCACTATCCTAATGTGCATGCAATAAGAATTAAATAAGATATTCTTCTTTTTTTGTAAAATAAAATGATAAATTGCTTTTAGAGGTGAGGAGAAAAGAAAGAAAATTTTAGTTTAATGATTTTTAAATAGAAAATAAAATATTGATTTTTTCATTTCAAGAGAAAAGAGAAGGAAGTGCAAGAAATTAAAATTTCACTATAATGCACCTATATGAATGTTTAAAACAAGAAATGAACCCAAGGAAAACTCCAGGGTCCCACCAGGTGTGCCAGAAATGTTTCACTAAATTTTGTCTATTTTAAGTCTAAAGGAAAACATAAAGAAGGATGGGGATAAGTGATTAGAATGAACCTGGATTAGTTTTCATGCCATATCTAAATGTTTTGATCACTCCTCTTTGGCTTGGGAGGACTACCTACAAGTAAGAAATCACTACCACAAGATGTTTGTTAGTAGTTAAATGAGTGGGCTGCCAAGCTACACGCTTGTTCTAGGAAGTGTAAAACTTCCTTAAAGATGACAATCCACTTTTGAGAGACAAAAGAATAATAAATAACTAAAATAGAGGTAAAGAGAGAGTGAAAGAGAGATAACATTACCGTTATTAACAACTTATATGCAATAGAGAGTGACAATGTGTTGGTGATGTACTCTGTTTGTATTTTAGAAGTTGTTTGGGTAGGTTTTGAAGAGGTTAAAGAACCCAAAGTCATCAATTTTGGTGGGTGAGTGACCAATATTATTTATAATTCTAAGGTCGGTAGTGAGGTGATCAATATCAGTTATGTTTTTGAGGTCAGTAGGGGTAATAAATTATTTGGTAGCTTGTAGAAGGATTTTTTGGGTTTGGGAAATGGTTTGGATTAGGTCTGGTAGGTTGGGAGAGTTATGAAAGAGAGATTATGGCTTGGGTAGATTTGATCAGAGGTTTAGTGTGTTAGGTTAAGGGGAAAAAAGTGAGGAAGCTTGTAACTCCCTCACGGGGGTTTGATTAAAAGTATATAAAGTAATGCATAGTAGATATAAATAAATAGTAGAATAAATATTTAAAAGACATACAAGATAAGTGATGTACTTAACTATGGTTACCAAATGATATATGCTAGATTGATGATCCCTAACAGGGAGTTCAAACCTAAATGCTTGAATAGAGAGAATAAGCAGGTGTTATTTGTCCTCAAGAGCTTAGTTGATGATCATGATTGACTTATGCAAGATGACAATAAGATAGGATGTCAAAAATAAAATGCTGAGAGCTTAAATGCAAGTAAGAATCAATTTTCTTAATTTTTGTTGACTTGAACCTCAGGTTGGAGTTTGACTTATATTACTAATGTCAATGATCCCATCAACGTCAATCATGGGTTGAATGATGTTGGCAGCCATATAATAGGTAAGCCTTACTATTTTGACCCATTTTCTATTATGCTTCATGCCAAGTGTGACACCCATTATAAAATGGTAAAAATAAGAGGTTCAGAAGGAGGTAGTTGATTAGGAATTTAGTTTAGAAGTGGGAATAAGTCTTGGGTAGTTAGGATGAGGGGACCAAGTCTTGAGGTGACTCATCAGGTGAGAATTAATCATAAGGTGAGGTGGCTAGGTAAGGTGGCAATAGGGGTTTTTAATTAACTTAACTAAGTATTCTAAATTAATTAAATGTGTGAGGGGTAAAAGTATGGGTTAGGGAGGTTAATTGTTATTATTGAAAAATGGGTTAAAAAGGGGTTTCAACATAGGGAGTTATGTAAATGTGTGTGACATAATTTTGGTGTCTATATAACTCACACCATCTTATCAAATGAATAAATTTTTAATGAACACATTCACCCATCTATTGCCATCCTACCCTATTCTCTCTAGTGGGAACTTCCCAATTTCTCCAAGTTTTAGAGTAAAAAGGATCCATAATATAACCTTAGGACATTTAGGCACTCATGTTATTTTATTTCTTGTAATGATACCCTCCTCTACACTTTTCCTATGTCTTTCTTAGAATCTACATTAGATTGGTATAGTGCCTTAACCAAGAATTCCATCTTCTTCTTCACACAACTAGCTCAAAATTTATTGGATCACTTTTCGATAAATATCTCCAAGAAGGTTTCCATCACTGACCTCTACTCTATCCAATATTTTGATGATGAATCTATTGCTGATTTTTTATCCCATTGGAGGATCCTAATAAATCAACTTCCCTTATCCTTACCCCAATCCAAATTGATCAAACTCTATACTCAGGCATGTGACAAGCACATCTCTTCCACATTACATGTTTAGAGATTTTGAACTTTCAAAAAATCTTTCACCATGGTGTGTAAATTAGAGAATAAAGCCATTGATTAAGGAAATATAAAACTACAAAAAATAACTCTAATTACAAAACCAATGAGTCTTCCTCCTCTAAACTAATTAACCAAACCAACATCGAGACCAAAATTAAGGGAACTGTGAATGCAGTTGTCCTTAAAGCCACTTCTCTATCATCTACCAACCAAACACATTCCTCTAGTTCCTTAAATCAAAACACGAGGAACTGAAACTAGAACACCCAAAAGCAATTTACTCCACTCAAAAAATCTTATGCTTCAATCCTAGAGAAGCCATTAAAAGATAATATCATATAGCTTCCTCTTATCAAACCACCTCAATAATTTGACTCTTCTCATCCTACACCTAGTTGGTACAATGAAAACTATCTATGTGCCTTCCATCGAGTAGTAGGGCATGATGTTAGTAGGTGTAAAACCTTCAAGGGCATTATCTAATCTCTCATTAACAAGGGGGATCTTGTGTTGGATAACCCCAACACACCTCAAAACCAAGCCCTTGACATATTTAGGTAACCTTTTCCCTATCATTCACCTACTAAGAACAAGATCAATATGGTTGAGTGCTATTACGATGCCTATATTATTAACATGGTTCTTGGCATGATCATTGCTAAAGAACCCACTAACTAACCTATTTATTCCTTTCCTCATCCACTTATTGAGGTAGTGGAGTTAACTTCTCCTCTTTTGGGGATCCAAACCAAAGAATCACCCCTTTATCCTCCTCCACTTATTGGGGTAATGGAGCCATTAATCCCTATATTGATTAACATACCATAACAAGCACCCATTTTACCTTCTCCCTTAACCACTGAGAAACTTACTACCCCTTCAAAGATCATTCCCAAAGAGGAATCCCCCATGTCTACACATCCCATAGAGGAGCCACCCATTCAAATCATGCATCCTTTGATTGAGGAAAAGGATGAGGTTACCACCCCTCTATCTCAACCCATGGGCTTATCTTTCAAATCCACTATCTAGAGAATAAAATGAACCTAAAAACCTTTATCTAGGTTAGTGCATAAATTCAAAATTTTATCCAACCCTAACATGGATCAATCCACCTTATGGTAGTAATTAGGTCTACCTTATATCACCAAGAAAGAACCTCCAACCACACCCTTAGCAAACCAAACCACCATTCCTATCATCTAAACCCCTATCTTACAAACCATATTAATGAAAGCCTCTACTAACCCAACTATTTCTTAATTGTTGAAGGCACCTAAACCTCAAACAAAAAAATCACCTTCTCTAACCAAACTGACCAAACCAACCAAAAACCTTGGCACATTCCCTACACAAAGTCTTAATCACCCATATGTGAAAGTGGAGCTTACCTCATCGAACCTAACAACCAAATTCTAACCCAAATAAACCAAGGGAATAGAAATACAAAAAATATAGAGATCTAAACTCCTAACTCCATCCACCTTTCCCTCTATCTTGGGGCCTCATCCCTCCACTCTACTTAGAAAATAATTTTTCCAAACAAAGCCCAACCACCATTGTTGGTTACACCAACACACTTACTTTCAGACGCACCTATTTTTGTTGAACCATCAATGACCAAGATACCTATCCTAAAACATCCTACCTTCACTTTATCAACCACCACCTTACCAAAATCAAAACCACCAACCAAACACATTACCTTACCTAAACCTTCCATCACCAAACCCACTCCCAAAAATACTTTCGCCTTACCAACTAAGACAAAAACCACTAAAGCCTCTCCACCCTTAACTAAATCCTACTCTACCATTTTTAAATGTTACTACAGGCTTCTTTCTTAACCTTACCCCCTATCAAGATGTTTAATGCTCTCAGTTAAAAACCCATTTATTATAATGACCACTAAGTATTTTCTTATCATAGGACACTAGGACATGACATAGAAAACTACAAATATCTTGAAACCATTCTACATTGGCTCTATGACGAGGAAAATATATTAATAGATGAAACTAACATAGGCCCATTGCTAATCCAACAAAAAATAATCACTAGCCAAAACCTATGTATTCCTCCACTCTCACCTCGGAGTGATGAAGAACTAAACAAATCTGCTACCTTAATTCCTCCCTCTATCCATACTATTCATGTGGTCATGAGAGTGAAATATAAGGATAAGGGGAAGGAAAATGTGTTAATCCCATGGACATACCCATATTCTACTTCCCATTCAAACCCTACCCAAATACCTTCACCTTCATCTAACCCCAAGGTATCTATCTTAGGTACCTCCTAATCCAACCCCTCTAAGTCCATCAGGAGAGCGGTGCTCAAATAACTTCACTAGACCCTAGTGAAGATGAGCTTATATGAGTTAATTACTACTTTACCTCATCATCACCAAATAATGATAGAGGCATTACAATCAATAAACATCCAACTTAAAGACCCTCAATCTCTAGAATCCTTTGTTGGCCCTCTCCAATTTAACAACCTTATCACCTTTAAGGATTCAAAAATACCTTCTCTCCATCTAGATTACCTAGATCCCCCTCTCTTTATTAATGATTACATCAACCAAACCCACTTCAAATGGGTCATGATTTATGGGGGAGATAGTATCAATATTATCTCTTCCCATGCATATAACCAACTCAACCTTCTAGATAATGTCATATCCAAAAACTTATCCATCTTTTGATCCTTTAATGACACCATGACCACTACCCTAGGAACTATTGTCCTTCATATATGTGTAGGGTTTTGTACACTCCCTGAGCTCTTTTATGTAGTGGAAGGTGAATTACAATACAATGTATTATTGGGATGACCTTGGATCCTCTTCATGGGTTGCATCCCCTCTATCCTTGATCATTGTATTAAATTTGAGCATGAAGGCTAGGTCATCACCATCCAAGTTTACCCAAGTCCCTTCTTGACATGCAACATGACCTACTGACCCAATGACATCCTCCTACCCCTATATATCACACCTTATTTAACCAAAGACAAGACCTCTACCATGAAATAGGAATCCCTACCTTTGTCTACTAATGAGGCATACAATAGTTTATCCATCCCCTCTGATTAGATCCCCACCTTAAACCCTTTTGAATCAACATTCCACCACCTTTCACTAGGGAAATATTACCTTTTAGCCCTAGTAACCTTCCCTAATCCTCACAAGTATGGGAAACTTAATAACCACCTGGGATATGACCCCAATTTTGGAACCATTATTCCTTTTAGAACTCCCCACAACCAAACCCATTTTGTCTATAGGGGACTTGAAAAACCCATTAGCACTTTCACCACCTCTCTTTCACCTTGACCATTTACCACTAGTTTCTTCTACCTAGATAAACCAAGCTTTGCCAAGACATACCTCCATAGGTATGCTTGGAAAGTATTTGGTCTTGGAAAATATGAGCATGGACCACATGAGTTGATTTCCATTGAGACTAGAAAGCCTCATGAGAAACATGGTTTCAATTTAATTCTGCCCACCAAAAAGAAATCCAAACCACCTACCACCAACATTAGTGAGGAAGACACCCCACTTGCACATGAGGATGATGACATCATCCCACCTAAATTTTATTTTCATCAACATGATTAGCCTTACACCCTTAACTTATAAAAAAGAGGGGAAACTGTAACCATCCCTTTTATCCATCCTAAGATGATAAGAGATCACTCTCCTATTATTAACATTATTTACTTCTAGGATGATGATTCTATTCTCACCTACCTTGGTACCGTAGATTATTCCATCCATAAATTCCTTACTCTTGAGACCTCAACCATGTTGAACAAATCCACTATGGATATCAACTTGGACACTCTAGATAACCCCCACATTGTCAAAATTGGCCAATCACTAAATTTTGAGGAACTTAGGTACTTCCCCTCCTTCCTCCCAAATCAAATCATAGTATTTTCTTGGCCTTATAGTGACATTATTGGAATTTACCTTGCCATTTCCACCCAAAACATAGTCACCAATCATGATTCCAAGCCCATCAAGTAGAAGCTTTGATGAATGCACCCTCACATAGCCCTTTTCATCAAAGAAGAGATTCAATGTCTTCTATCTGTCATTTCATTTAACCAATTGAATATCCCCAATGGGTCTCAAATTTCATGTCTATCACCAAATCCATAGGGGGACTATGCATTTGTGTGGACTTTCATGACCTCAACCTTGCTTACCCCAAAGACAACTTTATTTTACTAAGAATTGACTAGTTATTTGATCTTACAGTCAGACACGAGATGTTATCTCTCATGAATGGATTCTTTAGTTACAATTAAATCCTAATTTACCTCAAAGATTAGCACAATAATACCTTTACCACCCCATGGGGAAACTTCTGCTATAGAGTCATGCCTTTCAAATTAAAGAATTTTAGTGGAACCTACCAACATGCCATGACCTATATCTTCCATGACCTTATCCACAAGATTGTAGAGGACTATATGGATGACCTTCTTTAAAAATCCAAACTCTAAAAGGACCATTTGGTAGTTCTTAAGATCATCTTTGAGTGCCTCATTCATTACCATGTCCACCTAAACCCTAAAAAGTGCATTTTTGGGGTCCTATCAGGAAATATTCTTGGTTTTATTGTCTCCCTTTGAGGAATCAAAGTTGATCCCACCAAGATTAAATCCATCTTGGACATGCTTCCTGCAATTAACCTCAATAAAATCCATAGTTTTTATGGGAATCTACAATACATTCATCACTTTATCTACCATATTTTAGATCGATACCAGCCCTTCCACCACCTTCTAAAGAAGGATGTCTCTTTCAAGTGGAATAGTGACTAATAAAAGGCCTTTGATTCACTCAAAAAGTACCTTTTGTCTCCACTTGTCCTCACCCCTCCCAAGAATGACCAACATTTATACCTTTATATCTCTACCACTAACCACTCTCTAAGGGCAATACTTGTTCATCAGGATGAACAATACAAAGAGAAATCCATCTACTATATTAGCCACATGCTTGTAAAGTATGAAAATATATATACCCATATCGAGAAGATTTTATTAAATTTAGTCTTTGTGGCCACCAAACTTTACCACTACCTTATTAACCATTGAAACTATGTCATAACCAATACTGACCCACTCAAGTGCATGCACTTAAAACCATACCAAAACTAGTGTATGGCCAAATGTCTCATGGATTTAGCAGAGTTTGACCTTGAGTTCCTTTAGCAAAAGTCAATTAAGGGTAAATTCATTGTTAACTAATTAGTTAAAGCAGTATTAATAGACAACCAATCTCCCCCTCTTGAGTTCCTTGATGAATCCATCATGAACCTCTCTCAGGTGGACTTCACCTATCAAGTCACCATGTTATTTTATGGATAAAAATGTCATCATGATGGGGGAGCTGGTATCATCCTTATTCCCTTTGATGGTGAACCTCTTCCTTTATATTTCAAGCTTGATTTTAAATGTACCAACAATATAATTGAGTAGGAAGCCTTAGTGATGGGCCTTCATATCACCTTATCTCTAAGAGTCAAAATAATCAACATCTTTGGTGACTCCTAACTTGTGGTCAATCAAATCAATGGCTCTTACCAGTGTAAGAATGATTTTTTACAATAGTACAAACAACGAGTTGATTAACTTTAACATCATTTGAATATTATCACATTTAGTCAAGCTCATGATCTACCAATAAGTTTGTTGATACCATGGATTTCCTCACCTCTCAGATCTCATATGCACCCTCTAAATCTAACCCATCTATAATTATGCATAGACTTACCTAGCCTTCATATGTCAAACTAAATTCTCCCACCATTTTTAATGTGGAGACCCCACTTGACCTTTGGTATTAATAGACCTTTGACTACCTCAACCTTCCCATCATTCTTTTTGGCCTTTTCAAGAATTCTCAAAGAGTGTTTATATAGAGTACCTCACACTAAACCATTATGGGAGGAATTATTTTTAAATGTGGCTTTGATGGCCTCCTCTTCCATTATCTACATAGTCATGAAGCCTCTCATCCTATCAAGGAAACACATGATGGAATATATGGGGGAAAATTTAGTGGCCTTTCTATAAATAAATACATCCTTCACCTCATCTATTACTATTATACCCTTAACCAAGACTATTATGATTATGTGAAAAAGTGTGGTAAATGCCAACAACATGCCAATTTGCATCATGCACCTAGCCATAGTCTTCATGTTTCCACCAATTTTTAGCCTTTCTCACAATGAGGTCTAAACCTTCTTGGTGAAATTAACACCCATTACTCATAGAGATACCATTATATCATCACTGTGATTGAATATTTTACCAAATAGGTAGAGGCTAATCCTCTAGTCTCAACCAAAGTGGAAAATAATGCTGATTTTATCAACCATCACATCATTTTCCACTTTGGTATTTCTCACAATATTATTATTGATAATGGTAAGTATTTTAGGAATAATCAAGTCTAGGGTCTTTGTGATGTATTCAGAATTAAGTTAAGCTTCTCCTCACCCTATCACCCTCAAGTGATGGATAGGCTGAGGCCTCTCATAAAACTCTTAACACCATGATAAATAAAATGGTAAATGTATCTTGTTGAGATTAGAATTTTCACATCCCCTTTGATTTATTAGCATATTATACTAGCGTTAAAACCCCTATAGGTACTACCCCTTTCTCTCTTATGTTTGGAGTGCAGGCTATCTTGCCTCTTAAAGTCTAGATACCTTATCTTCACATATCTTTACAAGATTTCATTTTTGAAGACAATTATAATTAACATCATTTATCTCAACTTGAGATACTTGATGAGAATTTATTATCATCCCTTACCCATCTCCATGTCTACCAAGATCATGTCAAATGTGCCTATAATAAATACCTTAGAGTGTGGGGATTCAACATCAGAGACCTTGTCCTAAAACAAAATTAGAATGTCACCAATATGGAGAAAATCATGTGGTGAAAGTTTGATTTCAATTGGCTTAGACCCTATATCATAACCCAAAAGTATGGAATAGGAGATTAATAATTGTCCTCTATTGAATGAAACCCAAAACTTGAGCCCCTCAATGCTTTGCATTTGTGTCCATTCTTTTGTTAAGGAAGGATCAAGTTTACCTTTTATTTTAACTTAAGATCATCCCTTAATTTCAACCACATTCATCTCTCTATTTTAGGGGTAACTAATTAAAATTAAATCATGTGATTATCCATCATCATCATAACCTAATCTTGAACAACAGGTACCATGGCTCTACTTATGGCATGATTCTCATGGTACTTTTCCCCCCTCTTCTATGATGAATTCCCATGATCATTGTCACCTAAAAATCTTCCCACCTAATAAAAATTATTTTGATTTTAATTTTTTCCTCCATAAAGGTGAACCATTAAGCCATCCTAAGCAAGCTATGTCAAGCAAAATCAAACAAATAGGCAAAAAGCAAAATATGAACCAATAGAAATTATGGGTCATTCCTAGAATTTGTAGACTACTTCTTTGAAGGAAAAATTCATAAGAATACTAAAATTTTACAAATATAAGGTATAATTATCCCTTGAAAGACAAATATCACAAAGCCTTAAGCAAAGAAAATAAACTTAGACCACTCCCTTGAAGGATGGCTGAGTAAGGCATTTGTCAAAAGCACAATAATTTCTTGGAAGCTTCCCACATGGATCAAATTCCAATATACAAAAAAAAACAAAATATAAATTTATAAAATCACAAAAAAAGTTAACTAATATTGAAAGCCACAATAAACTCTCACACACCAAAATAAAATGAAATCCATAATTGGCTTTCACAAGTAGACTTCCCGCATCGATTAGTTTACACTTTGTATGACATAGAATTGTTTATACTAGCTCTTCAAACACCTAAATAAGAGGCATGATCATCTCACACAAATGTTCCATTTGTATCCATCTTCCCTTTTATACATTATAAGCAAGGGATTTTTGAGCTCATTTGACATTGTGTGAACATGAAACCTTTTTAACCACTTAACAAATGCTAATGCAAATCATTCAAAGGGATTGTGTTCATTAAGATAATACATCTTTAGTTATATATTATTAATCATCAAATAAGAACCATCATTTCCTCTTCCTATCTTATCATGGATAGTTGATATTTTCATTACAACATTTTTCTCTTGATAATATTCTATGTTTTCCCATCTAGTGTTGTTATTTGACTTATCTCATGTGTTTCACCTTAAAACAGATTAACAACAGAGCATATGCACATGTTCTATAAGCAATTCCTAACCATAATCATAACCATAACAAATATAATAACATCATAGCATCCACTAAAAATAAAGCAATCAACCATTTTTCACCACATGTCTAAATCTAAATAGTGAATCTTATACTCATTAAAAATTAGCATGTTCCATATGCAAATAGAAAGTAATCCATACATAATATAACCATCAAATAATAAACATCAACATCAAAGTAAATAGTATACCATGAGTTTGAGCAATAAAAAAGGATTATATATATATATATATATATATATATATATATATATATATATATATATATATATATATATATGATGAGTCAAATAACATCATAATGTGTACAAAAAAATATACATGTTTCTCTCTCATACATCTCACCACATTAGTTTGCAAGCCAAAATCAAAATGATATATATGAACTATGTCCTGTCTATGCCCTTAAATCACCACTATCTCCTAGTGTACCACTAGGCCTTGGTACCTATCCACATGTAGTGCTTATCTATCCACCTACAAATACTTCCCAATTCCCTAGTGTCACCACATTGGCACCATCCACCAAGCTTGATATGTACTCACCCCATCGAGGCTCATCAAGACACCACCTCAAGACTATAGTCTCATAATACCATATCTCCTCCACTATATCTAGGTATCATCATGTCATGGGGATGGTGTTGTGGTCATATAAGTGTTACTTCCCATCTTCCTCTCTACCTTAGGGAGTCCCTCTCTTATGTAACCAAGGCTAGGGAAGTTCTCACTTGGTCCCTATCACCTATAAGAGTAGTAACCTAACCCTATAAAACAACCACTTGACCCTATAGTGTTGTGACTTATGCCTACATATTTACTAGTGCCACTAATACCAAGGCATCTAGGGCACCCCCTATACTTTTGCCCTCTAACCCTCTCTCCCTATGTGGTTTACATATATAGGCCTCTTACCACCATCACCATCACCAATATCTACTACCACATATAAAGTATGGTACCATGACATGTACCCATATAAAAAACCAACATCATCTACCTATGGCCTAACTAGTAGCCCTCATGATCTAGAAACATCCTCATAGGATGTGGCTCTAGTAATAAGATCTCTACATCCTTATACTTATACCTAGGAAATGTGCTTGGGATACCCTGAATTATGTCAAACTACCTACAAACCCTATCAAAGGGGATAATCTATACCTCCCCATACCTATTGCAAAGAATCCAACTATAATTATACAAGGATAATGTATACCTCCTATAGTTAGGCCATACTAGAAAATGAACATATGGTCTCTAGGTGATGTCTCCAATCACTAGTGCACATAAAGCACCCCTGAACCAATCAACATCATGGGATCCTCCTCCCACACCTGAAGTGGTGAAGTTGACTCTCCACTTCATAAATACAATCAAGAACTCTATCTAAGTGTATCTCACCCATGATAACCTCATTAGCCTCAATACCTAAATGTGCTTGTAGGCCTAGTAGTGTAGAACCAAACCAATGTTAATGACATATCTCTTGTACTACCTAAAACCTATAACTCCCTATATATATATATATAATATATATATATAGACCAAAATAATAGGTAGCTATACAAAAACCATCCTCCCTAATAGCATATCCACTAAAACCCTAGCAACAAGTATCAGAACCTCCCACTGCTCAAGTCAAGAAGGGAAAAGTAGGACATGACCATAATCATCATGGTCATTAATTTTCTCTCATCCCTCAACCTCTGATAAAGTGTAAACTAGTTAAATCCCCTAGCATTCCATATGATAATATACTATTCATCTCCATACATAAGTACTAATATATCCTCCCTCTCCTCTTACTCAATATGGTATATCATCTCACCCTGAATGGGTAAGTGTGTAATCTAGTGCACATCCTCTGGCATGATTATTAGCTTTCCAATGGGTAGAAGGAAAGTGTTTTTGGTAGGATCCCATCTCTTCATGAGGTAAAAAATCATAGAAATGTCATAAGGCACATGTTGGTAGTGCCTCATTGCTCTGAGGCTGATCACCTCTATATGTACCTAGTCTACAAGGGTCATTCCCTGGTAAACCTTTATGAAGATATGCAACACCATGTCATGCATCTATATCTTCTCTCGTGCCTAGACATAATCCATGGCAATCATATTAGAAACATATACTATTATTTCATATATTATTAGTGCCTTCAACCTATCTAAGCTTACCATTTAACTATTTGTTCAAATCCTACCTACCTGAGCCTCACATTCCAACCCACCAAACCTCCCACCTAGCTTATGGATCAACCTATACCATACCTTTAGATACTTGTTATACCTTAAAAACATTAAATGATTTATAAAGGCCTATTTTATACTAACAAACCAATAACAGTCATGGTATCCACCAATGATTAGGCATCTATATTTATATAGATGTCGATCATTGATGGTTGGGTGTTTTGCTAGTGGAACACCCAAAATTCTAGCTACCAAATAAAATCCCAACCCAGCTAAATATTTCTTAAATTCTAACCAAAATACCTACCCATACCATTATTCACTTACCCTACCTTGTCAATTTCAAAATTTAGTGACAAAATTCACCCAAAAACCTACCTAGGGTAAAACTTAAAAACCACCCCAGTAGAAAAACTGACCACTCAATTTCACTAATAAATGTAAAACCAAACTACTCTACTAATTTGAATAACATCCCATACCTCATTCCTTGACTATCATCAAGGAGGAATTCATGTACCCCATATGCATCCTCATCCATGTCCACATGCCTCTTGCATCCTCCCTAGTCTACTAGGTCCACTTGGTCCAACTCAACAACCTCTCACCTCTTAACAATCACCATCAACACTATGCTCAGTCATAAGATGCCAAAAGGTAGATTTCAAGGTCAAAAAGTTAAAATGAACCAAATGAATTTCAAAATTAATTTTAACTACCAAAATTTTAAGGTTTTACCTTGATTATTGATGGTTAGGGTGACCATCGATGGTCACCCTTGGGGACCCTGATTGTCAATGGCTAGGTGGCTTACATTTTTACTCTTACCTTAAGAAGACCATTTTTAAGTAGAATAAAATCAAATCACCCACCCATGGAGACTAACTTCTCCACCCAACCTAACCACCTCATCATTTCACCATTGGTCTATTTTGACATAACTATCACACATTTTGTGACAACTTTTGCCTAGTCCTTTGACTACAGTGATAATAATGCCATGTTGACCTTTTTGTACCTACACCACCTAGCTCATACCAAACCCATTTTTGTCTTCTCAAGAGCACTTCATACCTTAGATACCCATGACACTTGACCAATTTATGTTTTCACCAGGAGCACTTCCTACCTTATATACCCATAGAAACACAAACATTGCCTAGGAGACTTGAGTTTAAGAGTGTACCTAACCACCATGCCTAGTTACGATCATGCGGTCCACTTGTCACTTATCCTTATAGCACCAGGCTTTATTTTTACCAACTATGGCAACCCCATTAATGTTTAATCTTGGCTATCACACTTTGTACACTTATTTATGCTTCAATGCCCAACTTCATGCCATTCACATTCATCATCATCTTCAATATCACCTTTATCCACCTCATCAACACCACACCTAATTATATTTTTCCTCATTGACTCCCAATTTGAGGGGGAATGCCTCCTTCCATACTCAAGGTAATTATACTTTTGACTAGCAACCCATTTTTGTTTTGTATTTTAATGATTTAAGGATACGTAACAAAAAAGGGAAAAATATAGACACCAAAATTTTTCACACCATGATTCAAAATGTTAAAACTCCCCTAGACCACCTTAGGACCCCCTTGGGACCAATTTGAACCTTTGACTAGTAATTGAGCCTAACCTATGGTTAGTTTTTCTAACTAACTTAACCTACCCTTTTACCCATCTTTACCCTTTACCCTTGATTGCCAATGATTAAGATGACCACCAATGGTCACCCTGACTGTCGATGGTCAGATGTACCTCATCACCTACCAACATGCAAACCAAATACCATATTTTTCTAAAATAACTTGTCTAAATCCATGTACAATCCATTACATGCATGAGTTATAATTAGGCAACCTAGTTAACATCTTATTGTAACTCTCTTGCCTTGTATATAAGAAGAGAGGAGTAGGGAGGTAAAAGGGATCTACAATTATTATCAAGGGCTTGTGCATCTAGATTACCTTTATTTTTTATGTCAATCATCATTATTAATCTAGTGATCTAGCCATCATGTTAGAGAACCAACTTGACATCATCACTTTGTCAAAGTGTTAAGTACTGTTACTCTATTAGAATCATGTCAAACTCCACCAATAAGTCAACTATGTCAAGAACACACCTAATTGATGTTCTAAAAGATAAGTATTTATTTTCTATTATTCAATTACTTTATTATCCTTTTTCACTTAGCCTAACACCAAGCCATCTCTTAAAATTCAACTTTGTGATCCCATCAATCTGACCATTTACCAACCTAGACCTATATGTAGTAACCATTAATGGTTGTCTTAACTACCAATGGTACCTAACCACCAATGATCATTCAATCATTGATGGTCACCTTAATTTTTGATGGTCACATCAACTGCTGATGGTCACATCAACCACTGATGGTCACATCAACCGCTAATGGTCATTATGGTAGGAAATAATAACAAGCTATTTCCACCTATGTACCCTCAACCAAATCTAGTTTTTTGTGTCCTTTCTTATTCATAGACCCCTACCTAATTTTTTAAAATAGACTCTAGCCATTTATCACTAGTATTAACTTGTTTATAGCTATATTAGTCATTTCTAGTCTATTTCTTTAGCAAGAATTTCTTGTGTTCAATTTTAATGCCTTTTGATTATTGATGAAAGCACTTTATCATTGTGTTTATAAACTTAATTGTTTAAAATGTGTGGATTGATAGATATTTAATAATCTCTTGTTTTTAAGATGTAGATAATTCTAGGTAGTATACTCAACTATCTATCTAACCAATCATTTTCTTTAGTTCTATCTTATTTATAGGTCATCCTCCTAAGTCAAAGAGGAGTTCTTCCAATAATCTAATTCAATGCATGTACAATCAAATAGATTTTTCAACCAAACCCAAATTTAGTTTCTTCTTCTTCCCTTTTTTAAATATAAGATAAAGTTCACTAAAACACCTAGGTCATAGTTGTATTCATTAATACAACTCTGACCTTAGACTAAAACCTTTATATTAAGTCCTTTATGTATTATAGATCATAGGGGCTATTTTATTATATTTTAAGATTAGCTTAAAATTTATACTAAGTTTTAAATTGTATTTATTAATGTTTTCACTTGGAATTACACCATTTGAGGAGATGTCTCATCTATCTTCATCCAAGTGGCACAATTGAAACACCTTTAGGCTATGGCTAGCCTAAAAATGAGGTGAATCTCTAGATAGGGCTAACTCCCTTGATGTACAACTTTTGGATCATTACTACACCTATGATTGAAAGGAAAAGGGATATGAAAACTAAAAGTAAACTATCCTAAATTTGGTGATACACCAAATTAGTTGATGACTAAAAACTAATTTCATGTCACACTTGAGACCAAGATACTAACTAGGCATACACTTCTCTAATCTGAATCTTCTCACATCAATATTTCATTATGAGGTTGTGATGAATGTTTAGGATAAGAGGAATAAATGAGAGGCCTTGAATGAAACTAATGAATATAATAACTCATTTAAGCATAACACTTCACTATAACACTTCACAGGACCTACAAAAAGAAGCTTTCAAGCTAAAAATAGGTGAGAGAATGAGATAACAATGTTAAGCAAACAAAAGTCATCACTAAACAAGATCCATAATTTAAGTGAAAACACTATGAATATTCATATAAGAGGTAAAATTATTAGTCTTTATTGATCTTATGGTATTCAAATGAGTAAGGATTCACCATGCTTAGGTGGAACATGTCTTATAAAGGCCAAAATGGCTAGTTCCTATAGAACTTATGAGAAAAAAGAGAAGAGAAAAGTCTAAAGCTCACAAGGACACTTATAAAGATAATAAAATTAGTAAAATATGCATGATAATCTAATTTTAAATTTATAATTCAAATTTAGGAATCACAAGTGTCACCCTAAGTCATGAAACTCTTGAAATGTGGCATAGGAGTCCTCATTATGTACAAGGAAACTACCTTCATCATTCACCCCTATTTGAACATCCAAAAACTAATGAGGGATAGGTATAATTATTTGAATAATATTTAAAGGTTTAAAAAATTCTTATCCATTAATTTCTTTCATTCCTAATCATCTAAAATCTTTTGGAAGTGAGCCATCACTACCTATAGTCAAAGAAACTCCTCTTTCCCATACCTTGCACACTTGGCCTCAAATTTGGATTTAGTTTCCCATGAAAATAAATAAAAGGAAGTGAATGAAATGTGTTAATACAATCCATGTACCTAGAGTCATCAATAATATCTTAAAAGAAACAGACTTGAATCTTTTCACCCTTCTCACTATCATGTTCACTTTGCCAATTTTAACTAGCTAAGATAAAGCAGTTAGTAAGAACACTTAGGGGGTTTTATTAAGAATTAAATGGAAAATTTTAGTTATATTAAGTCTATATATTCCTCCTAAAGTTAATTTCATCTCTTGAAACCTCCTATAACCTGCATAATGCATAAAATAATCAAGAAAATCAATTTTACACCCTATTTATATGGATAGGTCAGCACAAAAGTTGATGGGGGGAAGAAATAAATAGTAATATGAATCATACAATAATTTTAAATTCTATTATATTACATAATAAGAACCCTCCATCCTCATTTCTCCAATCGGGTCCTTGTTCAGGGTTTAGAAGGGTTTTAGGCCAAGTTTGCCCTTAAGATTTGTTCATAAAGCTAGGATGTTAGAAATACCAAAAAATTACATAAATAAAAAGTTAAATAACCTTGTAAAAACCTCAAAAATTCTTATATCTCCATTCAAATATTTAGATAATATGAGATCATTCAAAATTTCCCTATCAAGTTCTTTTATTCATTTTCTATAGGCTTAGACTGTGTCTGAGCCAAAAATGGCTTCATCTATGAATTCCATACATTTTAATAGTTTTTAAAAATATAATATTCCCAAATATACATGTATAAATTGATTATAAATATCATCTCATTGTATAATTGAAGTTGACCTTTCATTTGGACTTTAGGCATAACTATGCCTCATAAGCCTATCTACATTTTTGAGAGTTTAGACCTCCCTGTAAGAATTATCCCTTATATGAGATGTTTCTCATGTTTTATTATGTTTATTTAAACTTTTAAAACCTTCTTGAATGGTATTTTTATATTCTATACTCATCTCTTTATATACTTTCCTCTAAATTGTAGGGTTTACTCTCAAGGGAAGTACCCTCTATCTGAGACAAAATAGAGGGTACTTCCTTTATTTGCCCAAAAAATATTGTCATTTTAGGATCTTCTCCAATTCATGGATATTATTTTTACAATATTTTAGATCTTGGTTACGTCATATGACCTTCTAATTCTTGTAAATTCCAAAACAAAACCCTAGAGAGGTAGACTTTGTAGGGTTTTAAGATGTGGATTGTATGATGCTTGTTGTGAGTCCATCTTATGCATGATTTTAATATGATGATAGATTATTTAATATTATCTAGTCATAATATATGTATTATAATCCATTCATTACTCTATACTTCCATGTACCCTTACATACAACCTTAACTCATAAGACTGTGTGTAGGATTTGACTATGTTTTGCTTTAGGGTATTGTACTTGTAGGTTACCTTGATTGTATTATACCTTAGAAAAATTGAATAATACCTATTAATATCTTTCAAGATAATTTGGTAAGTTTTTTTTACCTGTTCATTTAATATTTGGGTTATATTCACCTCAAAAAACCCAATCCCTTTGCTCTTTGCTCCTCACAGTCAACTACACTTGACTATGTGGTGTCATATAGGTGTATTTTATTTATAAAACCTATGTCATACAAGAAATGGAGACTATATGAGATCTTAGGAAGTAATTTTTTGGATTTTAAATTTATTTTCCTATTGAAACTTCATGCCTAAGCTTGGGTCATATACTACATACATCTACAATCAGTTGTAGGCATTTAGTTTAAAATTGAGCACACTTGTAGGTAGACATTGGACTCCAAATAGTTCATATCAAACTCTAATAATGGTATTTATTCTCCTTGAGATGCCTTTCACTTTCTAAGGTCATTAAATCATTAATAATATTCCTTATTTACATTTTGGGATGTTAAGGTCACTTGAACACTTCAAACCCTATAGTCATTACTATTTTAAATTAGTGTTCAAGAGTGTATATTGGGTCTCTTTAAAAAATATCTTCCACTAATCTTCCATTCTCCAAGATTTGTAGATCTCATATTTTATGTAGAGGCTATAAGACAAGGCCATTACTATACATCAAAACTATCTGTGACTTTGTAACAAGACCTTGAAAAAATGACTTTGGCCTCTATTCTGTACTTTTGGGGATTTGATACTTGAACATAGTTATTGAGTCTTTGAATATGGTTTCCCACTTTTGTTTATCAATCCAACATCTAAAATATTCCTATCATGAACCTTAATTTACACTAGGACTTCAAAATAGTCCCATCACTTTCTCTAACCTTCTTCATACAGGTATTCAAAATCCTCTATTAATCCATCTGTAGGTCGTTATTCCACTATGGAGGTAGTATATGTGGAATTACAAGAAATTTGTAAGACATATGTGTTTGTGATTCACTCTAGAAATTCACCAAGGTTTCCAAATGTACTATTATAATTTTAAAATATTGAAACACCTATCAAATCTCCCATTCCACCATGACATCATCCTGAGAGCCTCCTGTAGATGCACTTTGGGTTATATGCAGACAATAAGCATGAATTGGAATAATTTACTAAAGAATATAATTGCATATTCAATTGGTCTCTCCTAAATGTGTTGAGATGAAACATAAGGATGCTTTAAATATCAAATAAATTATCACACCTCCCTTTCAACATTGAACTCTTCCTTCATGGCACATGTAAGTGCAGTTCCATGGTACAGACTGAGTAATGGTGATTGAGTGATTAGTGTTATATCCTTAATTATTCCAATTAAAGTTCTCAACTTGATTTATTTTTATATGAAGGTGTGTTCAACATTTTAATCCCTCCAAAACAACTCATGGACATGTCTCAAAGCCTTGCATAGTTCATCTAACTGACTGTATATGGCAGTCATATAGTAAATTGACTGTATGATAGTTATGACTACAAACTCATGGAATGTTGCTTCAAAATATGTGATTTAAAGGTGAGGGGATGGATAATACATTGAAAACATGATAATGAACCTATACCCACCCTTTTAAACCATTACCAAAGCATGAAGGTTTTACATATAGTGGAAACCTACCAACAACATATAATGGTACTTTTTCTTATAACATGAGATGATTTACATATCAAAAAAAATTGAAAAATTAAACAATAATGGAGAGAATTTTATGAGGGATCCAAAATAATATATAATCAATCTTATCAATTGAATTATACATAATTCTCCAAACCAAAGCAAAACCTATAGGGTGCACATATTAGCAAGAAAATTGGATAGGTCAACATCTTATGAAATGGTTAATAAAACACATGTCACAATTATTATATAACCAAAAATCAAATGGAATATGACTAAGTGTAGAAGACATACCCAAGATAAAGTCATTTGAAACCTCCCCTGCTAGCTGTACCAAGTATAAACTTGTGGGTCATTCTTGCTTGCCAAGCCTAGTGGAAGAAGAGAGAAGTGGTTTTATCAATTTATTGGATATTATGATAAAACTAATCACTTTAAAAAGTGTGTGGAAAACCAAGGGAAACTTTTGAAATTTCCTCAACTATAGGAAGTTGTATAATTTTGTACACCTCATTAAATGCTCATTTTTCCAAAAAAACTACCCTTTCTTTTGAAAAACCTACCATTTTTAGTTAAAAATAATTAATTAAGATTTATTAGGACAAATTGGATGTGACATCAGATTTTTAAACCTTAACTTTACCCAAGGAGGTCATACAAGTCAGTCAATGCTCTATTTTGACCCCTAAAATGACTCAAAAAGACATAAATATTGAAAATGAACAAGACCAAGGCTAATGTGACATGAAATGACCTATAATAAACTTATGACATAATATTATACCCTTAAAACACCTAAAAAAAATTTACCTATAGGGGTCCCAATTTGACCTACAGGGTCAAATTTGGTCAACACTTAATACAACAAAACTTTGGGTTAAGTTAATTTTTTTAATCACAGGGTCCCTTTTAATTATATCTTAAAACTTAGCTTAAATAATTTAGCCTAAAATTTTGTATTGGATTAATACAAAAAAATAACCTTAGTCTAATAATTTATCTTAAGTTTCATATATTTCTTGAGCTCTGACTTAATTATCTTTATTGTTTGTAGAAACTAAACACGCCCAACCCAACGTATTAAAATCTAATGATATGTGTTAACTGAAAGAAGATCTAATAAAGGGAAAGGGCTTGAAATTTAAAATGAACTAACTAATGCTAAAATTTCAAGTGTCATGATCTCTATAGGTAGACCAAAGATTTAACAATATGTGATAGAGTCAACATGTCGATAGACCTATGGAGGGATCTAAGAATGACAAATGGCACCATCTTAGGTGCTCAGGTGGAAAATTAATAATTCACAGCCCTTCTATGACTTAATAAGTCAATAATCCTATGAGAAAGTATGGAAATGATGCATGTCATAATAATAGTGCAATGTCAAAACTCAAACACTATATATATATTGATAGAGTGTGTTTGATCCTTGCAGTTGAGATCAATGATGTGAGATCAACATTGAAATTTCAATGAAACTCAAAAAAATATAGTGACAATGCGTGTCATAACTGTGGTGAATAGAATAAATATTGGCTAATAGCGTTCAACCTCCTAGATCTTGATCAATGGTGTAAAGCAAGGTGGAATTTTCAAAGGACTTGGAATGAATAAAAAACTACAAAGTGTCAAAATCTTGGGATCTTTAGGAATAGATCAATGGTCCATGGTAAAGGTCAGGGCTAAACACTCCAAATCAGCTAATGGCATTCAACTTCCTAACTTGAGATCAATGAACCAAATTAATTTGTGCAAGAATATCTAAAGGTGAGAGCCAAGATATACTTTTTAAAGGGATCAAAACCAATAAGGAAGACATACATACCCAAAGGCAACATAGGTCATGTTTTGGGATCAAATGAATAGATCAACATGAGCATTGTCACATAGACATGATACATTGGATTCCAAGGTCTTGTGGACTTGGAAACACTTTAATTATACTTATTATAGATGAGTGAAGATTAAAAAATTGAAACAAAGCTATGAAAATGCTAAAATTGTAGAGATTCTCAAATTCAACTGGGTTGACATAGTAGATTATTTTGAAAAAGACCTTAAAAATCACTCGAAGGGAATATTTTATTCTATAAAATCAAGATTAATATGAAACACATATGTATTTTAGGTTATTCATAGTTAAACAGTGTCATTGGTCCTGAAGCATTTGTAAAGGGATACTTATCTATGACACTTATCCAGTTTTATGTTAACACTTTCCTAGTTGCATGTTGACACTTGCCCAATTGCATGTTAACACTTGTCCAATTACATGTTGAAAAGGAATGACATGCATATCTCATGAATTGTCTATATAAAGGAGATATTTATAATTTTAAGAGGAGAGATTTCTTAGAGCCAAAAAAATATTTGTGACTCTTGAGAAAATTAATATAAGCATGGAATTCTACAATGTTTGTCCACATTTGCTTGTGTGAATTGTTATCATGGTTTTTCTCTCATTTACCTGGTCTCATCTTCAAATTTGAAGGGTTCTTATGAATTATGAATGTGCATATTTTAATGTAGAGTAACTAATTTGGGCTAATTCTATATTAGTTGAAAGTTCTTAGGTTTAATTTGCTTTCTTTGCTCTTCTTGCATCTGGGCTAATGCTATTTTCATGTAAGGGTAAATTTTTTAAAGTAGATCTTGTTCTTATTAGCATCTTTTCATACCTTCCTTAGAAATTTTCTTGATGTGTGGTAGGATTTGAGCTCATGCTACTTCATGTTGCATATTGGTTAAATGCATGTTCATGTGAAATTAGAACTTTATCATAATGTTTGAAGCAAAGATCAATAACACTTCTCTTTTTTTCCCTACCCTTCTTTTTTCTCCTTTTTTATCAATTTACTATAGATTAGTCTCATTTTGATATTCATCTTAGTTTATCTTTAGACTTAGTTTTGAGCATAACTCACTTTAAATAACATATATAATCTTCAAAATCAAAGATTAACTATTAAACGATGGTGGATCCTAACCACCAACTAATATAAATTTGTGAAAAAATCAACCTATTCTACCTCTATTCCACTAGGGTAATAGGATTATCACAATGAAAAAAATCATAAAATGGATTATTTGAGTCCAAAAAAGATAAGTGTTTCTTAAATACTATATGTTGACCTAGTGACACACATTTAGGCATCAACAATTTGGTTCTAGAAGGAGGGCCTAAGCTAAAGCTTTATTAATTTGAAACATCTTTACTAATTTTAGTGAATTCTATTCAAATATTGATGTATTCTTTGCATATTTTTATAAATATAATTGATCTTAATGGTTTCAAACCAATATTTAGGCGTATTTAGCTAAAGATTTCTACTCTTTGAAAATTTATGTGAAAATTAAGCAAAGGTTGCTTAAGTTTCATTAAGGATCCATTTATCTTTGCAAAGATTTAGTTTCTATGTTGTATTGTGAACATGATTTGGAGTTGAAATGACCATAAGTAAGATATTCATCAAGGTATGGTGTGGTTAGGTAGATCTCATATCAATGTGCCTAGTCAAGTACATGATTTGACTCAAAATCCTAAAAGGTATTTACCTTCTTTTAGTCCTACTGGTGTTGTGACTATTGAAGAACATATCAAGTGCTTTAAAGCTACCTTAAGATTGTTAAATGTTTTTCATGAAGATGTTTCCTATATATTTTTTCCTTTTAATCTTAGAGATGAGGTATATGATTGGTTTTTTAACCTTCTTAAAGATTTCATTATCATTTGGAATGATTTCAATAATTATTTTATTGATCGATTTGGAAAGATCATAAGTCCATATGTCCTTTGTCAACAAGTAATTACTAGAAAAAAGGATTAAAATAAAACCATGAGATATTTTAATGCTAGATTTAAAAAGGTTTTGAATAAAACTATAGCTCCTTAAAGACCTATTGAGGCTTTAGCTTTAGATATTTATAAATATGCTTTAGATCCATTAAATTCTATGTTTTTGAAAAGATTTGTTAGAGTCATTAATACATTAGCTTTCACATACAATAAATCTATGGTAATTAATGACCAAATGTAACCCTAGGGTCAAATGGAATATTCCATTCCAAATATCAATCATAATTTTCCCATGATAAATGTCATTCCTAATATTAATCAGAGCATGCTTGCTTTGATTCAAATTCCAGTTTTAAACCAATTGCCTTTGAGTCATGCTCATCTTGGTCAAAACCTAGGATTCTTGAATAACATTACAAGTGGATCTCATCCATAAAATCAAAGAGCTATGGTAGAAAAAACTAGAAGTAGTCCTCAAGTTCACAATTCAGAGGCACCTAAAAATGGAAATGACTCCATATTAAAAATGATCTAAAAATTGAGCATTGATTCTCTTGAGACACAAAAGTGATTAAGTAAAACTAGGGAAGGTTCTTATAAAAATTATTATATTTAATAGTTTAATAGACCAACATATAGGTTTCAAAAGAACAATGATAATTATAACAATGAGCCATCTAAAATTATGAATGTGCCTGACATAAACACTTGTGATGTGCCTTTGGCTAATTATTGTAGGGTTCATAATAATGTTGCATGGTCATATAGTTCTTTTGAGACATGTTCATCCTCCAAAATAGATCTTATGATAGGGATCCATGATTTACCATTTCAATATGAAGATAAATTTGAAGATACTTCAAAGGAGGGATCTACTATACCAATCATGGAGGAATACCCTATCTTTTTTGAAATAATAGAAGAAGTTGTAGCTGAGATGAATGGAGTTCCTAAAGATGTCACGAAAACACTTATAGTTAAAGAAGATGAAGATGAAGCAAATGTAACAAATCAAGAACTTTGATATGAATCCATCAAAATGTTAGAAATATGTGATCAAAATATTTCAAATGGTAAGATTCCAAAAAATATCATATCCTTTCTATTGATCATGATGAATATACCTTTTGGGATTACTTGGAGAATTTTTATGCGAATATTGATAGTCCATTCCCACTTCATGTGGAGATTGAGGAATGTGTTGCAAAAATAACTGTTGTAGTTATTTTCCAAGAAGGAAATTACACTTTGGAGATACCAAATCAAGATGAGTTAAATCCTAATGAAGACATAAATCCAAGCATACCAACCTATTTTACAATATAACCATGGAAGGAGAATGATATAAATCATGATCAGTATTTTAACGAACCAAATATATATTCCCTACTGCAAGAAAGAAGAATTTGGGAAGAAAATGATTGGACCTTGGATTCATATCTTCAATCCACATTATTGATAATGGAGGTGGGAAGTCAAGATGCATCATACAGAAGACACAAGCATAAAAGTTCTCACATCCACAAGAAGAAGCCATTAAATGGAAGAATTAATGCTTCAAGGTTATATGGTAGGTTAAATAATTTTCCATTTGATCCTAGAGGTAAATTCTTTGTGAAGTTAATGTAAGGCTTAGATTAGTTTCTCTCCTTCTTATCCTTTGTTTATAGGTAGTGTTTGTAAATATTTATTTTCTTGTTGTTTGTTTGTCTTTGTTATTTAATTTCAATAAGTCCTTTTGGATAATCCTTAGCTCAAAATTCATCTAATTTCTCAAGAACTTCATAGCTCAAAAATTTAGGTATGACTTAACATTGGTTGATCATGGATTGTCAAAATATGAGCTTGATGTTATAGTGTGGAAAAATTAGCAAAGAATAATGGATAGCTTAATTATTCCTTGAGATTTTGATCCTTTGTATGATATAATCTTGATTTTAAGAAGGATTGTACATGTTGGGTGAAAGTTTAAATTATTGAAACATAGTCATGTTTGCACTTAAACTATTGCTTGGGACAAAGTTACAACTAAGGATGATTGTTTGAAGACCAAACATTTGACCAAGTACTAAAATCTAGTTAACCTAGTTCCAATCCTTTGCTATAAATTCAAAATTATCTAAGAAATTACAAAAATATGAACTTATTACAAAATTCAAAGACTATCCAAGAAAAGGTGATTCTGGTAATCTCTACCAAGGCTATGGATGCTTAGATGATAGTGGAGAAAGGCCTTGAGTGGAACCAAAGGCATCTCTTTTAGGGATATGGATGCCTGTCTAGCATTAGAGAAATTCCAAAGCCTTTCCTCAAATAAATCATGGTTATTAATGAATTTTCAAACATGATAAAAGTCAATGTCAATGGTTAAAGTCATAAAATTTGGAGGTTGTTCCCTAAATCCCATGACAAACAATAAGTAGAATCAAAGCACACATATAACATGACTGGGTTTTGATGTTTGATCATAATTCTACATGTGCAAGACTTGTTTCAACCATGAATTGACCTTAATGATACTTGATCAAATGGAATGAATAAACTAGTTATTAGTTTGAACCATAGTCTCTAAATTGTAACATATTATTATGTTTCCCCTATAAGTTACCATTTGTTGAGGTCAACATACCCCCAATCCTAAAAATGGGGACCCTTATTTTAAATTTTGCAAATTTGTGCTTTAAATTGAAAATTCATTTGATTAGAGTACCATTAGAGTATTTTACACATTATCTTTATTTAAAAATCATCCACACCATGGTTAGATTGGCATATTTACACATGATTTTGGTTTGATCTTGTCTAAATTTACTAACATTAGATCTCCTTGTTTCATGATATAGGTGTAATGGAGTCTCTTTGGATAAACACTATTTAAGATTTTGTGATTTTATGATTAATTGACCATTTGATTAATCTTTTGGGCCCTTAATTGTCTAAATTGAATCTATGTCTAAATCATGTAAAACTTTAATCTAAGAATGTTTTAGCCTATGTATTTTAAAATAGGAATCAAATTTATGCAGGTAAATTTTTTTAAATTTTTGAAGGAAGCACTTGATTATAGACTTCATTTAAATTTTATCTTATGTCCTAGTCCAATTCATTAATACAACTCTAAACTTAGTTTAAAACCTTTATACTAAGTCCTTTATGTCTTATAGATCATGGGGGATCTTTTATTATATTCTAAGCTTATCTTAAAATTTATACTAAGTTTTAAATTGTATTTGTTAATACAATAAAACTTTAGGCTAAGTCAATTTGATTAATCATGGGGTCCCTTTTAATTATGTATTAAACCTTAGCTTAAAGACTTTAGCTTAAAAATTTATTAATATGAATAAATAACCTTAGTTTAAGAGTTTAGCTTAAGTTTCATATATTTCTTAAGCTCTGACTTAATTATCTTCATTTTCTATAGGAACTAATCATGCCCAACCTAGCAGATCAAAATCTAATGGTGTGAGTTAACTCGAAGAAGATCCAATGGAGGGATAGGGTTTGAAATTTCAAAGGAATTGATTAATGTTAAATCACTAAGTGTCATCATCTTAGTAGGTAGACCAAATATCTAATATCACATGATATAGTAAACATGTCAACATACCTATAGAGGGATCCAAGAATGAAAAGTGGCACCATCTTGGGTGCTTAGGTGATAAATCAATAGTTCATGGGCCATTTAATAATTTAATAAGTTAACAAACTTGAGAGTAAGTGTAGAAATTATGTGTCATAACTATAACCCAAGGTTAAAACTCAAATGCTATATAGAGATCAATGAAGTGTGTTTGATCCATTCAGTCAAGATCAGTGGTGCAAGATCAACATTGAAATTTCAATGAAACTTAGAATGAACATGGTGATGATGCATGTTATAACCACTAAGAATGGAATAAATATCAACTAATAGTGTTCAACCTCCCAGATTTTGATCAATGGTGCAATGAAAGGTGGAATTTTCAAAAGACTCAAAACTAATAAAAAACTACCAAGTGGTAAAATTTCAAGAGCTTCAGGAATAGATCGATAGTCCATGATAAAGGTTAGGGTTAGAGACTCCAAATAAATTAATGGCATTCAACTTACTATATTGAGATCGATTAACTATATTTATTCATGTAAGTAGATCTAATAGTGTGATCCAAGAAAGATCTTTCAAAGGGCTCAGAACCAATAAGGAAGTGACATGTGCCCAAAGGAAACAAAGGTCATATTTTGAGATCAAATGAATAGCTCATCATGAGCATTGCCACATAGACATCACACATTGGATTATAAGGTCTTGTGGACCCAAAAGCACTTGAATTAAACTTATTTTGAATGAGCAAACATCTTAAAATTGAAACAAGGCCATGAATATCAAGGACAAAAGGAAAAGGCTAAAATTGTAGAGAGTCTCAAAGTTAATTAGGTTGACATAATAGATTATTTTAAAAAATACCCTCTAAATAACTTGAAGGGAATATTCTATTATGTAAAAATGTGATCAATATGGAACATATATGTATTTTAGGTTAGTCACAGTTAAGAAATGTCATTAGTCTTGAAGCATTTTTAAAGGGATACTTGTCTATGACACTTGTATAGTTGCATGTTGAGACTTACCTAGCTGCATATTAACATTTGTCTAGTTACATGTTGAGAAGAAATGATAGGAATATCTCATGAATTATCTATATAAAGGAGGTATTTTCAATTGTAAGAGGAGAGAGTTATTAAAGCCAAAAAATTATTTGTGACTTTTGATCAAATTAATATAAGTAAAGAATTTACAAAGTTTGTCCACATTTGATTATGTGAATTTATATCATGGGTTATCTCTCATTTACCTGGTCTCATCTTGAAATTTGAAGGGTCCTTATGAATTTTGAATGTACATATTTTAATGTAGAAATACTAATTTGGGATAATGATATATTAATTAAAAGTTCCTAGGTTACTTCACCTTTTTTTCTCTTTTTGAATTTGGGATAATGCTATTTGCTTGTAGGGGTAAAATTATTTAAGTAGATCTTGTTCTTATTTGCATCTTTTCATACCTTCCTTAGAATTTTGCTTGATGTGTGGTAGGATTTAAGCTCATGCCACTTCATGATGCATATTGGTTAAATGCATGTTCAGATGTAATTGTAACTTTATCATAATGTTTGAAGAAAAGATCAACAACACTTATCTTTTTTTCCCTACCCTTCTTTTTGATTCTTTTTTATCAATTCACCTTAGATCAATTTCACTATGAATATTCATCTTAGTTTAGATTTAGACTTAGTTCTGAGCATAATTCATTTTAAATAGCATATATCATCTTCAAAATCAAATATTAACTACTTATCCATAGTATCTCCTAACCAAAAACTAATATAAATTTGTGAAATAGTCAACCTATTCTACCTCTATTCTACCAGAGATAAAAAAAATTATCACAACCAACAACTCATGCAATGGATTATTTGAGTACAAAAATGAGAAGTGTTTCTTAAACACTAGATGTTGACCTAGTGACACACTTTTAGGTATCAAAATGATCCTTATAGCTTCTTCATCTTTACTTAATCCATGCATTGGAATGCTACCTTTTGAAACCACTACTGTAATCTCACTAGATGCTACCATATCTTATGGAACATCTTCATGATAGGA
Source organism: Torreya grandis (assembly GCA_037957365.1). Taxonomy (NCBI): domain Eukaryota; kingdom Viridiplantae; phylum Streptophyta; class Pinopsida; order Cupressales; family Taxaceae; genus Torreya; species Torreya grandis. The sequence goes on from JARHVA010003521.1 coordinate 1,159,400, forward strand.
TTATTGAGGCTCACTTGATTCTATAATTTGATTTTTTAATGGCCTGTAAAGGGATTCAATATGATCTCATTATATGGAAAATTGAAGTTCATTTGACCAAAAAAACTCTTGATCATCCTCTCTTATCAAATTCTCCTATTTACCTACATATTCTTCTTTTGCCTTCCATACAATATGTTCTCCTTCAAAAAGGGATATGGTGGGAGGTAAAGAGGTTATATTTAGTAGTATTTGAATATATATTATTATTTCTTTCTCTTGAATGATCTTTAGGATTGAAGAGGAGTTAAGAACGTTGTTATTGAATATTTTTTTGAAAGAAGGAAAAGAAACTTGTTTTAGGATGTATGCTTCAATGATTCATACTTATCTCTCCACTCAAAAATCAACCTCTCACATTATTTATCTTGATGGATAACTTAAATTTGAGTAATGGGTGGAAGGATCAAGAAATTTGGAAACTCTTTTGGTTTGGCTTTTATAACTTTCTCTATCTCTTGATTTTAGATAGGCATGGGAAAAGACTCTTTCTCAAGAGTAGGCATGACATAATTAGGGGTATTAGTACAAGAAAGCTTATAATATGGAATTGTATTAATCTCTTTAATATGATTAAGAGTCCTAAAAAATAGGATATTGAATAAATTATACTCTCTTTAAGGTTCAAAGGTTCTAGTTTTTCTTGTTTTCATCCAGGGATTTTGGCCTCAATTCTTTATGCTATCATGGGTAGCTATTGTATTGGTTCTCTTGTAACCTAATTACATATATTAAATGATTAAATATCTTAATGATATATATATGTCTGATATGTAATCTATTATTTATGCCTATTATATTCCTCTTCCATATAAAGATCCATACATTGTCTCTCAAAGTCTTGCACACTTTTTTCAGGTTGATTAGAAAGAACATGATTATGGGTGGGAGGGGGTAAATATAATGATAATAATTATAATTATAGTTTAGTGCTACTTGAATTCAATCCATAAATATTATCATCTTGATATGATGGATATGAAGGTACAAAAGTTGCATTTTCACAAAATGGAAGATTGAAATACACACCAACTAATGTTTTTAGGTACTTGGATTGATCAAACTAGTTGTATATAACTTGGAGTCACCATATAATAAGTACTTGAGAAATGTATTTGTTTAAAATTTATAAAACTATCACTAATCTTTGTCAATATTTTGTGCTACTATTTCATTAGGCGTGCCAGAAACTATTATCACTAAGAAGTACACCTGTGCTGAGAAAATGTGTCTATTCTCACTTCCATTGATACAATGGAAAATATCCAAGGTGTGGGAAATTATAATTATATATAATTTTTATATTAAGGTCTGGTTACCTTTGGTATACTCATATAATTTTATCTGAACTATCTAATTATGTGCTTTCTTGACTCGAAAAAGGGTAAGAGTTATGCTAAAGTTGAAAAATTGAAATAAAAACTAAAAATTAGGGTGATGCAAAAATATCAAAATAAATTATGCATATAATTGTCCCACTTTATAATATAAATAACTTTCAAACATTCAATTCCTCTTCATACAATATTTTTGTATAAGTATTTTACACAGGTCTTGATAGACACTTACACTAGCTTGATAAGAATTAACAATGGTTGAATTCACTTCTATATTAGGAAAAAATCAGACTTAGACACTTTATATGACCTAAAATAATGTTAATTTTTTTCATAAATTTGATATATTTAAACATAAACATATGAAAAATAATCATTCACTAAGTTCTATCAATGAATTAAGAACACAGTTCATCAATAACTTGAAGATGGAAAAAAAATTAGGTCTTTGTTGCTTCAAAGGTGAGGTAGTGAAACATTTTGGTAAATTTTAAGTAAGAAAAAATCATAATATCCTAATATTAATTAAAAATTTAATGTACATATATAAAATAAGAATAGAGATAAGACAATAAGTTTTATATGAGTCCACATACAAGTCCTAGTTCACTCTTGCCTCAACTAAAAATTCAACTCAAAATTGAACTCCAATTTTAATTCAACCTAAAATACAACATATTATTTTATTTTAAACATTATTTCATGGAATATGGCATGGTGATAAATAGGGAGTCTATTATTGCATGTTTGAAAAATCAAAGGGCTCTTTATGCAAGATTGAGTCTTGAGTTAACTTGCTTTGATTGTGTAAACACCTTGATATTATTTAGTTAAATATTTTTGGTATTTATTTAAATAATATTGGTATTTAATTAATATTAAATTTAGACTTCATTTATCTTTATTTTTATCTTTTATTTTGAATTGATCTTCTTGATTGGCAACTTGCACGCAACTTGACTTTTTGACATGTTTAAATTTAGCCCAAAGGGGGGTGTAGTTAGAGAGAGTTTTCATGATGATGTTATAAGGATTATTTTTAATGAAAATATGTATTAAAATATTTAATAAATCTTCAAATTAACTTATCCACTTTTACATGTTTTGAACTGCACTTTCCTATGGCTAATTGAAGATTCTTACTGTTGACTTGACCTTTTCTAAATTTAGCCAAAAGGGTGTGACCTTTTTTTGAAATTTTATATATATTTAGGTAAATTATGGAAATTAAAACAATTTAAAACATTAAATTACATCAAAAAAAAATTCCTTGTCAAATTTCATGAGATTTCATTCAATAAAACTCAAAATATGTACTTTTTGGCGTTGGCCAGCTTGAATAATTTCATTTCTAAATGCATGTAGGTCTGACTTTTATGATTTTATTAATTTTTATGAGGCATACATATATAATTATTTTTTAATTAGGACTAATATAAAAAAATATTATCATTATAATAATTTTATGTGCTCAACCAATCACTTAAACCTCTAAAAAATTACCTTTTCTGAATGTCTCTCTTGCTTGCTTAAAACCCCGATGCTTGTACCTTTGCATTTATCCTTTATTTTACATAAAATTATGATTTATGAAGGTGGTTAAATATATTATATTAACTTTAATAACTCAAAACATATTTATTTTTAAATAAGTAACTTTAAAATGTAATTATATCTCTTAAAACTGAGCCATTAGGGTTTTAGAGCACTTATTTGACTTAACAATTTTTCATAAGGTTAAGCGACTATAACATAAAAATAAAAAAATTAATATTGAGATAATAGATGTACAAAATTCCAAATAATACTATTTTAACCAAATATTATTCACCTTCATGTACCGAGCATTTGAAAATTGCCTTCACTAACTTGCAAAATAACTAGTTAGAGGAATAAAATAAACCTTTGTCAAAATTTAGAGTCATGAGTTATTATTGAGTATGATTTTTGATTTATGAAGATTTTATTATTTTTTTATACCTTTTTTAATATTCAATCCATGAATTTATTATTTTTAAAACCCTACACATAATCAACTTTGACCAATGGTGGAAAAATTGTCAATAATTATTACAGTTGTCTCTTGAGAAGGACTAGGAGGGGAAATGGAAGACTTAAATGTGTAGATGAAAAATGTAACTAGTGAGTTTATGTTACTCACATTACTTTATTTTTTTCCTTATTATTATTTCTTATGGGGGTAGAACAATAATATAAGGAATAAGAAAGGGAAGAGTAGGATTGGATGTAGGAGAAGTTATTGGAAGAATACCAACTAAGGAAGCATGACTTACAGGGGTAGAGGAGGGATCCTATACATTTTTAATTAATATATTTTATTGAATAATGGGTTGGATAGGATAAACCTCAACCTTGGGGACTAATATAGGAGGGGGGCTAGGAGGGTTGAATGAAATGGGACCAAATGAACTAACTTAAAAAAGAGAAATATAGGAAATAATAGGGGTAATGTAAATTGGAGGGGGTTTTAGCTCACATGATATTTTTTAATTTAATGTTACCTTTCCATTTAATTATTTGAGTCTCAATAATTTCACTTTTTTTAATTCTACCTCCTAATCATAAATCTCCCAGCTAACTACCTCTTGTGTGGCTGGCTCAATTGATGGTGCTTCCATGACTGGGATCTATGGAGGGGGTTGAGGTCTTAGATTCCTTATATAATAGATATTTGTATTGGAATTTATGGAGGGATATAATTATGTGTTTTTTGTAACCATAATAGGAATCTATGAAAATTATGGAACATCACCTTGGACAAGGCCCTTAAAATATTAAGAATTAAGATATATGGGCTCATCTTGTTTTTCCCCAAGTGATGTATCTAGCACCCCTAGTTCCTTATTTACTACATTAAATGCCACATGGGGTGTCTGGAAGGGTTTCCCTTGGTTCCTCACTTATTCAAGATGTATTTTAGTTTATAATTTGAATGTATCCCATCCTTTATCTATTTGGAGTCTAGTTCATGCCTCGTTTATAAAAAGGGAAGGTTCCCCATGAATAAGTTTTAGAAGGTATTACTTCAACTGAATTGACTATGCCCTTTCCAAGACTTATTCATCATTATAATAATTTAGGAATAAAAATTCATGATCATTGGGCTCATGTTGATATTCAATGCCCAATTCCTTGATGTGGTTTTATACCTATCCATGGGGATCCTATTCCTTGTGTGGTAATGAAGCCAAGGATAATACTCTTTGTACTTCTTGGCCTCATATAAGTTATTTTGCTTGGTGTAATATAAAATTATAATCATTAGGTAAGAGCCATGAAGGTAAGCTTTCTTCTTCTTATGCATGTCCTTATCAATACCCCATCATAATTGATAGGCTATTTATTACTCTACCAACTTGTATAGGACATAATTGGGGAGGCACACAAGTGTGACCTTATGGACAATGACCATGATGATTGTGTATTCTAGGTATAACCATTAGTCTCCCCTTATCAATAATGTGTATGCAACATTTTTTGATATTTTAGGTAATGGGGGGACTCATGGATGGCCCTCCATACCTATTGGTAAATATCCTCAAAGATGCACACAATGTTGTGAGTGCATGCATACATGTGAATGAAGGAAAAAGATTCACATATCTTGTTAATTATATAGTTTGGAGGGGGTTATAGAGTGATTCATTATGGATGTAAACTATCCCTAAGACTACATCATGCAAGTAAGACATCATATAAAAGTGACCAACTAGAGGCCTCTTATCTTTATGCAGTATCTATTATTTAAACCTTACTCTAATCACTTCTCCAACATAAAGGTTAGTTATGATGTCCTTAAAAAATAAATAAATGAAACCTATTATAAGTGGAGGAATTTGATGCTTGGGTATCCAAATATCCTATAAATAGGGCCATCTTAATTCAAAATCCCATTTTGAACTTATTTATTGGTGTGGGTTGTTTGTCTTTCAAATTAATTGTCTCTTTAAGGAGTATCCAACTTCTAAGTGTCTTATCAATACATTTTTATTTCTTTCATAACACAAATATATGTAAATCATACATGATATATAGAACAAAAAGGGGGAGATACCTTTGAAATGCATCACTATATATGCATGTTATGACCATATTATTCTATAAGTGATGAAAGTATGATCCTATAGATATCTTTCTATTTCACTAAAAAATTTCTTTATTTTCTATTAGAATGCATGTTGTAAAACTTAAAATAAGTGAGGTTAGTAGAGCCTGATGCATTATGCGTGTATGAATCAAATGATTGTAGATACTCCTCTTTGGATAGGGAGGATGAATTATAGATAAGAAAGATAAGAAAATAACTAAAATGATGGTTGATTAGTTAGGTAGGTGAGTGGATTACCTAGAAATCCATATCTAAGAAGTACATGACTTTCTAGGAGTTGTCAATCCATACTTTTAAACAATTAAGTTCTAAAAATGAAAGATAAATTTCTTAAATAAATAACAGAAGATAATAAAATGAAATACAAGAAGTGTTTGGTGGGAGATAGATGAGTTTGACTAATTTTATAAATAAAAAATTAAATATCAATGATAAATGAATTAAACATGATTCAAAAAATAAAGTGATCCTCTATGATAAAATAGAAACTTAAAAAATGGTAGGGTATAATAGGTCAAATCAACTTGATATTAAAAATTGATAGATAATGATCATCAATGGTTAAGGTGAAACCATTGGTAGTTTGGTGACCATCAGTGATTAGTGACCATCAATAGTTAGGGCCACTATCGAAGGTTAGGTGACCATTGGTGGTTATTGTGGGATCTAGATTAGGAAGAGATGTTTGGTTGGAAAGGTTGTATGAAAGTTATAGAAGGTGAGTTTAGGTTGGATGCTAGTTGAAAGATAGAGGATAATGCTTAGAGGCATCTAATTTAGGTAAAGGGTGTTCAGATGCTTGAAAGAGGTTGTGGGTGGTCTTGGGGAAGAGAAGAAGAAGAAGTGTTTAGAGTTGAAAAAATCCAACACAAGAATGTGGGATGGAAGAGAAAGTGATACAAGGAATGAAATAAATAAACAAATTGTGGAATCCTAATAAAAAATAAATACTTAACTTTATTATTTCTAGTCTAAAGAATGTTGAGGTTTGATAAAAGGTTGTTGTAGATTTTAGAGTGATTTTATTAGAGTGATAGTACATTGGATATTGACTGATGAGTTACAACATCACTTTTGATCTCTATCCTAGTCACTAGTTCATCAAAATCTTTCTCAGATTCACTAGAAGTAAGAAGAATACCTATATAAGAAGCTCTGATCTCATGCACCAAGAATTTCTCATCCTCTCTCACTTCTTCTTCCTCTCTTAATATAGAGTAAGGGAGTGGTGAAACAATAAGTTTAACAAGTTATCTAACAAGCTATCTAATATTATCCTAACATGCATTAATTATGTAAATAATGGATCAAACAGTTATTAATAAAAAATCAAGCTAGAGTTTGAGTTGAAATTAAATTTTGAGGAAGTTAAGGACAAACCATCTATGGTCAAGGTTAACCATCGGTAGTTAAGGGTTGACCATCAAGGATTAGGGTCATAGTAAAAATTAGCTAAACTTAGCCATTTTTACTAATGACTGGCGGGGTAAATGATTAGGAAATGGTCCCAAAGGGGTCAAGAGGTGGTCTAAGGGTTAGTGAGACATCTAGAGCCATAGTTTATAGTTTTATAGTGTCTATATTTTGTCCCTTTTTGTTTCATTGTTTGTATTAACAATCTACAAAACAAAAATGGAAAGTTGGTAGAAGGTTGGATGCCCTAAGTATGGGAGGAGGTGTTCCCCCTCAAACTAGGAATAACTGAGGTGAATTAGAGTCAAGTGTGGGTTTTATAAGTGGATAAGTGGATGAAAAAATGGGTAATATGGGTAAATTGGTAAATAGTTCACTACAAGGAGGATAAGTGACAAGTGAACTAGGCCATCACATTTAGGCATAACAGATGTGGGTATACTTATAAAATCAAGTTATCATGAAAAAGGTTACCATGTTATTAAGGGTTTAAAAAATTGGTAATCCTAAGAACATGGATTATGTCATGGGTTTGATAAGTTCATAAGGCTGGTTTAGTTGTTTAGGCATTTAATCACAAATAGGCACATAAAATGTGACTAAGTACGATATCATAGATCATGCATAGACCAATTTGCCATAGTTGAGGTAGGTGGTAAAATAAGGTTGGTACTAGAAGGACAAGTGATAAAGTAAATAGGCCATAGTGTTCGGCATCGTTGATATGGGTTACTCCTATAAACTTAAGTCTCCTAGGTAAGGTTGACATATTTTTTGGTATCCAAGGTAAGATGTGATCTTAAAAAGATAAAAATGGTTGTAGGTGTTAGGATCACAAAGGGTCATGCTCTGAGGCACCTAAATGGTTAGTGAATAAAAGTAGTGCAAGTTTTCCAAAAATGGAAAGGTAATCGATGTGATCAAATTGACCAAGGCAAATTTGGGTCATAAAAAGTGTAAAAGGTGGGCTAAAATTACCAAGTTGAGGTTAATCGGTTTGATTGGTTGGTGGAATATAAGGTTCTCTCAAATGGGTGAATGGTTGGTTGGTTGGTGGAGAATAAGGTTCTCTCTAATGGGTGTATAGTTGGTGGAGAATAAGGTGTTCTCAGATAGGTGTATGTTTTGTTGGTTGGTTTGTGGAGAATAAGGTGCTCTCCAATTGGTGTATAGTTGGTATAGAATAAGGTGTTCTCTAATATTTGTATGGTTGGTGGAGAATAAGGTGATCTCAAATGGGTATATAGTTGGTGGAAAATAAGGTACTCTATGATAGGTGTATGATTGTAGTTATGCTTTATTATTTGAATAAGTTTAGTTGGGGTTTCAATGACTCCAAGAGGGAAAGACATACACCTTTGCAAGTGATCATGAAAATATAAGGGGGCTTAAATGATCTAGTTGGTAAAGACCAAAATGGAAAGATGGGTGGGATTAAGAACATAATCCCCTTTTATGCATTACATTGGTGTTAGTTCATTTGGTTAAAATAAGTACATTGATCATGCAGTGTCAAGTAAGCTCAAAATTCCTTGATTTATAGAGGGTAAAAGGAGAGATGGATGAAATAGGTGAATGGATGGTAGTGTAACCTTCTCATGGGGATGGATTTCCACTTCTATAGGTGACCTAATAATCATTATAGACAAGTCCCTTTTCTATGTTTGGTATAGACTAATCGATGTTACAAGTGTATGAATGTTCTGTGAAAGATGATGGAAGCTTTCTTTGGGATTAATTTGTTTTTAACTTTTTACTTTGGGGTTTTTTTGATGCTTTTATTTGATGGGTTTGGAAAATTGATCGATGCAGGAATCTTCTAAGTGAATTCTTGCTTGATAAATGTTTGGTTTAGCTATCCTTTAAGGGATTGGTCTAAGATTTGAATTTGTTTATGTGTGATAGCTATCCTTCAAGGGAGAAATATACCTTTTTAAGAAATTTTGGGTAGTTTTGGGTAGCTATCCTTCAAGGGAGAAATCTATAATGCTAGAGAATTTTGACCCAAGTGATCTTTGGTATCCCAAATTTTAATTTTATGCTACTTTAGACATGGACTAGTCTATATAACCTGAAAGGCTTTCCTTTATGGAGTAAAAACCATAACACAAGAAGGTTAATGATTGAAAAAAGAGGTTTAAGAAATATCAACCATGGGGATTCATCCTATAAGGGATGAAAAGTCACCATGAGAATCATGCCATAGGTAGAGCCATGGTACCCATGCTTAGGATTAGGTTAAGCTTGTGATGAATAATCACATGATCTTATTTTAATAAGTTTTCCTTAAAATAAGGAAATTAAGGTGGTTTAAAATAATGGATAATCTTAATTAGACATAATATGACTAAGAACTTGGTTTAACAAAAGACCGTGATGTGAATACAAAGCATTGAGGGGCTTAGGTTCTAATATGCCCTAGATCCACACTTACATGTAAATATTTTGATCCAATCAAGAGTGAATATGTCCCCCAATTACTTTCCAAAACTAGATTAAATGTGGAAAATATGTTGTAATGATGATGGTTAAGTAGGTAAAATGAAATAAAATGATCTCATTTATCTCCATAAAGTTGGTTAGGTGATGGTTTCTAAACTGTGGTTGGATTGTAATGGTGATTGGTTTTTGGTTTGGTTAGGTAGGTTTAGGTGTTGGTTTGGGTTGGTTTCATAGGTAGGTGTAGGCAAGGTTTCAAGCAAGGTTTTGGTTATGCCATTGATTGCCAATAGTTAGTAATTGATTGATGATGATTCATAAAAAGACTAATAATGGTTAGGTTTGAAAGGTAAAAGAGTTTTAAATGCGGGGTTAAAATTGAAGGTTTGTTGAGGCTTTATTTAAAGGTTAGGAAAGGTCAAGGTATTTTGAAGGTTGGATATACATGAGGTTGGTTTGATCATAGGTGAGGTTGGGTTGAGGGTAAAAGTTTAAGGCCAAAGTTTTGGGCAAAGTTGCTGAAGGTGAGGTTGGAAAATGATAAATGGTCAAATCCTTTTAGAAGGAGAGATCCCCCAATTAATTTTTCCATGTATGATGAGGATTTTAGTTAGTAAATTTGGGTTAGGAGGGATTAAAATGACTTCATCCACCTCCTAAAGGTTGTTAGTTATTAGTTGTTAATTAGTGTGGAGTTTAAGTTGTAGGTGGTGGTTCAAGCAGGATATTTTTGATGGTGATATGGCAAGGGAAACATTATTGAGTTGGATTTAGGTATGGTTGGGGTCTATAAATGATGTTGGAAACATCATATTGAAATAAATATTAGTTGGATAAGAATGTCTAGTTGTCAAAATGAGGGAGCTTAGGTGAGGTATGGGTAGTTTGGATGAAATGGTAATCGAGACTCAAGAAATCTCAAATGATGGGTTGATTTTACTTTGGATTGATAGATAAGTTAGTGATGGTTGATTTAAAAGGTGGGTTTATTTTGGTTGATTGATTTGATTTATAGGTTGGGTTGATTGGTTGAAGGAGGTAGGATGGGTGGTTGATTTAGTTTGTTGGTTTGGTTTACTTTTTTCTTTGGTTTGTTTGGTTAGACAAGGTGAAAAAGATTTGACCCTATTCAAAAGGGAATAAAACTAAAGACAATGTCATTAGATAGATGAAAATGAGTAGATTATAAGTTAATTGAATGGTTTTGGTTTTAGTTGAGGTTGGGGTTGGGTTAGTTTGAGGTGAGGTTAGATTAGTTATAGGCGAGGTGTTTTGAGATTAGGTTGGCTCCACTAAAAGGGTAGGTGAAAGAGGTAGGTTGGGTTGGGTTGAGGTTTTCTCCACTAAAATAGGAAGTGGAAATGGTAAGGTAGCTTTGATTGGTTTCACCAAAAGAATAGGTGGAATATGTATGGGTTTTAGGGGTTATTCCACCTTTTAAGGAATTGGAATAGGTAGGTTGATTTAAGGTTGATCCACTAAAAGGGGAAATGGAAGAGGTGGGTTGATTTGAGGTTGATCCACTAAAAGAGGAAGTGGAAGAGGTAGTTTGGTTGAAGGTTGATGCACTAAAAGGGGAAGTGGAAGAGGTAGGTTGGTTTCCTTAAATATGGTTTTAAGGGAAAGCTGAGAAGGTTCTACTTGGTTAAAAATTGGTTGGGCTAGGGCTGATTCTTCTTTAGTGATGATGGCAAAAGGAAGTTGGGAAAATTTCACTTGGTAAAAAAGTGGATTGGTTGGGGTTTTTATTATAGTTTCCTTAGTTATAAGTTCACTAAGGACCAAATCTAATGAAGGAACCTTATTGTGTTGAGGGATTTGATTATGGGTTTCCAAAATAATGGGTATAGAATGAGGTTGAATGATGGATTATTTGATGATATTCAAGGCTCAGTTAGGGGGGAATACAAAGTATATCCTTTAGGACCTCCTTGTGATCAATAATGTTTTGGATGAACATCTTAAAAGTTGAACATCTATCCACCACATGTCCATTTGTATAATGATAAGCACAAAAACCATTCTCTATAAACTAAATGGGCTTTGGAAGAGAAAGATTGATGGGTTGGATTGGAGGAAGTATAATGACATAATCCTCCAAGAGTTTGTCAAGTATTGAGGCATATGATTCCCCCAGTGGGGTATACTACCTAGGAGGAGGGTGCAGTAATGGCTCTTAAGGTTATGAGATAATTGGTTGGTTTGACATGGTTGATAAATTTGATAGGTTGGGTAGGTTTGATAAAATTGGTGGGTTTGAAAGGTTTGGTTGGTAGATATTGGTTGGATTTGGGGAGGTTGATAAGGTAGGTCAGTTTGGGAGGTTGGGTAATGTTGATAAGGTGGGATGATAGTTGTTAGCTGGATTTGATAAGGTTGGTAAGGGAGGTTGGTTTAAAAAGTTTGGTTGATGGTTGAGGGGATAGACTAGGTCTTGGTTTTGAGATAAGGAGGGTTATCATAAAGGAGGTTCAAATAATTGATATGATGGTTGGGGTAGATAATTAAAAGTTTTATAAGGTTTAGGTAGTTGATATGATGGTTTAGGTAGGTAGCCCAAAGATTGGTGAGGTTGAGATAGTTGAGGTTGAGGTGGGTTATGACAATGGTCAAATAGATTTTGAAAGGTTGATGGTTGGTTATGATGTTGATCAAAGGGTTTTTGAGAGGTTATTGGTTGGTTGTAGATGAGATTAGATTGATTATAGGCAAGGTTGGGTTGATTATAGGTGAGGTTGGGTTAGTTTTAGTTATGGTTGGTTGGTTGTAGGTAAGGTTGGGACCACAAGTGGATCTTGATGAAAGGTAACACCCTAATGTAAGAATGATGTCTTCTATGAGTTTAACAAAGTTGGGATCTTGTGGAGAAAATATAGGAGTGCTCCCCATTGAACAAGGAAATGGAGGTGAGTTGGGTGAAGGCAAGATGTTAGAATACTTTTCCAATGGGGTTATACTCCTCACAACTCAAACAAAGAGAAGATAAGAAATTTAAAAAAAAAAGATAAAATACACACTAAAAAATATTAAATCCTCAGGTTCTTTTTATCTCTTTTATGGCTTACACCTTAAGTTAGAATTGTGTGACTCAACTTGGCTTTTAAAATGGGTACTAGAAAAGAAGTCTATCATTGGTTTCAAGTTGTGTTTAGGATCTCAAAGGGGTCTATATTGGAAATTAGTACATAGATTGATATTAGGGCCTACCCCATCACTTCACACACTATAGTGATAAGTGTGACATGTGTTTAGCTAAGATATACTAATTGCAAGAGATTATACTCAACTAGAGAGATGAGTTTTGGTTTCTCCCTTTGGTAATGATGTCCAAGTGGGATATCTAATAGGTGAAGGTTACCTTTAGGAGATACAACCCTAATTGGGCCTTAAGTCAAGTGTTATAATGTTTGATTTGGTGTAAGTGTCTTGGTCTGTGTGTGCAATGAAGTGAGGCTATGGTTGATTTACTTTATTAATTAATCTATGTGAGCTAATTATGCAAGCAAAAGATGTATGAAAGGTTACTTTTAAGCCCAAAATAAAATTTTATTTCATTTAAATGAAAATAAAATAACAATAAAAAGCACTTAGATGTAACTAGGTCCCATTAGGGGTGACATAATGTTTCACTAAAAATTTTCTTTATTTTCTATTAGAAAAAAAGTTGTAAAACTTAAAAGAAGGGTGAGGTTAGTAAAAATTGATGTTTTGTGTGCATGTAAATAAGATGATTATAGATACTCTTGTGTTTGGCTAGGAAAGATGAATTTCAAATAAGAAAACAACTATAATAATGGTTGATTAGTTAGGTAGGTGGGTGGATTTACTAAAAAGATAGATCCAAGAAGTACATAACTTCCTAAGGGGCTATCAATCCACACTTTTAAACAATCAAATTATAAAAACAAAAGATAAATTTCTTGCATAAATAACAAAAGATATTGAAATGAAATACAAGAAGTGATTTATGGGAGATAGATGAATATTAATTATTTTAGTAATAAATGATTAAATATCAATGATAGATGAATAAATAATGATTAAAAAACTAGAGTGATCCTCTGTGATAAAACAAAAAATTAGAAAGTGGAATTTGGTTAGTGTCTAATAGATCAAATCATAATTCTATTGAAAATTGATAGATAGTGACCATTAATAGTTAAGGTAAAACTAATGGTAGTTAGGTGACCATTGGTGATTAGTGATTGATGATGGTTAGGATCAAAACCTTGATAATTAAGTGACCATCAGTGGTTACTTTGAGATCTGGATTAGGAAGAGAATTTTGGTTGGGAAGGTTTTAGGAAAGTTTTGGAATGTGAGTTTAGGTTGGATTCTACTTAAGAGATAGAGGGTAATGTTCAGAGGTGTTTGGTTTAGGTAGAGGATGTTTAGATGGTTGAAAGAGGATGTGGGTGGTCTAGGGGAAGAGAAAAAGTGTTTGGAGTTATAGGACTCTAACACAGGAAAGTGGGATGGAAGACAAAGTGATAAAAGGAATGAAATAAAGAAGCTAATTGATAAATCTTGATAAGAAATAGATACTTAGATTTACTATTACTAGTTTAAAGAATGTTGAGATTGGTTGAAAGGTTGTTATAGATTCTAGAGAAATTTTAGTAGAGTGACAGTACCTTGGCTATTGAATGATGAGTTATAATAACACTTTTGATCTCTATCCTAATTGCTAGTTCACTAAAAGCTTTCTTAGATTCACTAGAAGCTTTCTCAGATTCACTAGAAGTAAGAAGAATACCTACACAAAAAGATATGATCTCTTGCACCAAAAAATTTTCATCCTCTTTCACCTCTTCTTCTTCTCTTAATATAGAGGGAAAGGAGTGGTGAAACAATAAGTATAACAAGCTATCTAATTTTATCCCAACATGTATTGATTATGCAAACATTGGATCAAATAGCTATTAATAACAAAGTAACATAGAGTTTAAGTTGAAGTTAACTCCTAAGGTGGTTAAGGGAAAACCATTGGTGGTCAAGGTTAACCATCAGTGGTTAAGGGTCGACTGTCAATAGTTAGGGTCATAGTCAAAATTGGATAAACTTAGCCATTTCCACTAATGACTAGTGGGGTAAATGATTAAGAAATGGTCCTAAGGGGGTTAATGAGTAGTCTAAGGGTCATTATGACATCTAGATCCATATCATATGGTTTTTTAGTGTATACACTTTCTATCAAAGAATAAATATCATATAAGGTTGATATAGAGCATAAAAAACTCCTAGATGTTGATATAACAACTATGAAGTGTAACCCTTATAAATTGAGTGGGATGAGGTCTATGGATAATTGGAATTAGGATGGAGTCAATTTATCTTCATGAATGTGTGAATCAAAATTGTGAATAGACTCCCATAACACTGAGTGGTTGATTTAATCATTTTTGAATATGGAAAGTTTGTAGAGCGTATCCATATATTTAGTGGAATGTTTGATGGAGAACCTTGAAGGAGGGAGAGTTTATATGAATGACCTAGATGAGGATTCCATTTTTATTTAGTTGAGATTATAATAGTATGGTTTATAATTCAATCACTTAGATCTCTTGATTACATTGTTAAGTCAAATACACTATTGGCTAGGGCTCTATTATAAGAGATTAAGTGAGCTCACAAGTTATCTCAAGATCGAATGGGCATGTCATTGTTAAAACTTCTTTGATATATATTTGAAATTTATTTTTAGTTTATGTGCCATTAATGTCCAATTCCTATAAATTTGATTTATTTGTTTAATTCAAACTTTTTGACTTTACTTGGTAGGTATGCCACATATACACCATTAAATTTTTTTAGGAGTGTTATACCATTGCCCTTTTCCAAGTGTCATTTCGCTAATTATTTGGATTTAGTTTGTTGAGTAATGAACCTTTGGGTAGTCAGAAGTTGGGAGTTATGATTTAACAAATGTTTAAAAGGAAAATAAGTATTCTGAAAACTTTTACTAAAGACCTAAATGTGTCAAAAGAAAACCTTAAATGAGTTCTTTGAAGACCTAAATTTATTAAACCCTTTCATCAAATAAAACTAATGAAGATCAAAACATGTTAGAGAAATTTGCTGAGCAAAATCACCAAACATTTTTGCTAAATACCTAAATGAGTCAGGTAATTTTCCCAAAGGATATTTGATAAATAAATCCTCTAAAGACCCTAACAAACTAAAGTGTAAAACTTTAGGATCTTGGTTCTCAAAGAATAATGGCCAAAGAGTAAATGGCAAAGTGTTCTGATACCTAGTGAATACAACTTCAAGTGCCATACCCTGAAGTCTAAAATATATTGTTCTAAATAAATTATCTAAAGTAAAAATGATAAATAATCAATTCCTATAAGGCATGTAAACTGTAGAATGATGAAGAACTGAAAGGTGTTAAAGGGATTTGTCGATCAAAATCATTGAATATAAAAAAATGTCAGAAGAATTTGATGAATGAAATTTAAAAATAGATTTACCAAAGAGTAAGTTCTAAAAAAATTACTTGAAGACCCTTTTATGCTAAGTAGTTTCATCATAGAATTTTGTTGAAGAAGATGAGCCAAAAATTGCAGATACACAACTTCCAAAAATCATTAATAGGTTAGTCATAAAAGATAAAAAGGTATTCTCATATCTCTTTTGAATAACAAAGTTAGCACAATACATAAGGCCTTTCATTTTAGAGGAGTTTCAAGATAGGGATATAGGATAATTATAAAATATAGTGGGTCACTATTTTGATAAAAAATAATGGGGATATGTTGGTTACAACATCCCCTCCATGATGTGTCAATCATGGAAAGTAAACCCTTAAGGCTCCAAATGGCATGGGAGGTCTATTTACAAGTCAACCATTAAGCATTATTTAATATGCATGTTTGAAAAATTGGGTGAGTTATGATAATTAATGCAAGAATTTCTTAAATATAAAAACCTTTTAGGACCAAATTATGCATTTTTAAGCACTCCTAATTCTAAAAATAATAGTAAGGCCTCTTCCAATACTATGTTAACTTTTATTGAGATACCTTCATGAAGAATCCTAATGCATTGGGGAGAGTTCAATGCCCCTAATTTCCACTTTTTTTAATCTTGAATAGGTTGAATATGATTTAACAAATGTATTTATGCAGTCTAGTAGTGATTTTTATCCTCTCTTAACTGACATTTTTATATAGGGATGAAAATGCCTTATTTTTATCCTTCTATTGGGTATAGAAAAACTCTACTTTTATAGAGACTTGTAATGCTAGATCAAGGCCTTTGTATCAAATAAAGACTATTTTTACCTTCTCTAAGGTTGTATCTTATGTGATTCTTATTTTTGTTAATCTACATTTGTGACAGAGAGTGTTCTTTTTGGAAATATTGTCATTGATGTCAAAGGTCTAACATTGGTGATAAAGGCCCCATAGAATTTATTGTCTAAAGGTGTTTTTAATGTTCATATTTTGGGTAAAATGTGTTAATATTTATTTAATATTAATGAATATATTTTTGGTTCCATAAAAGTGAAAAGAGGGCCCATGGAGAATTCAAAGAGTCATGAGGTAAAGACAAAAGGGGAATGGGATGAATTTTCCCATGAAGAGTCATCTTGAGGAATTCTAAGAGTCACCAAGTGAAGACAAAAGAGGGTATGGTATATTTTTCCATGAAGAGTCACCTTAAGGAATTCAAAAGGTCACCAAGATAGAGACAAAATAGGAAAGGATGCATTTTATTATGAAGGGTCACCATGTGAATTTTCAAATACAAGGATTCTAACGGTCATGCAAGTTTGGTGCCATTTTCCATGAGGATTGAAGGGTTAAAAAGGGTGAATTCTAAAGGTCATTTGGTAAGTTATAAATAAATACTTGAGAAGGCCTTTGTAGTATGTGGAAGAGAGCATAGTTTGTAATTGTCATATCTATCTTAGAAGAGCAAAGGAGATAAAAGAAAGAGATATTGTAATGTGCTATCATTTGTTGAAAAAGCAACATTGAGAGATAGTTTTGTGGTGTACACAATAGGGGTTGGTGTTCTTGTGGGTTTGTGCTTATGAATATTTGTTATGTTGGTGCTTAGTAAAAGGGTTGGTGCTCCTATAAGTTTGTGCTCAGGAATATTGTATTTTGAGTTGGTGTTAATTTATATACTTGAAATTGTTCTCTATAATTTTTCCCACATTGGGTTTCCATGTTAAAATCTAGTGTCTCTCTCTCTTGTGTAGTGTTTATTATTTTAGTTTTATTGCATATCTCAAATTTATGGTTAAGTGGAAATTTATTAAGTAAAATTTTATAAGATATATGATATATTGATTCACCCCCACCTCTTAGTATATCTTGTGCTTAACAATTAGTATGAGAGTAGGTTCTTTTGAAAAGAGTTTTACGGCTTGAAGGTAAATCAAAAAAAGCACGATGACTAGATCACATGGACATATTTATACAACTAAGGCACCTTTATTTGATTAGAAAAATTATGCCTTTTGGAGCATAAGGATGAGGAATTATTTGATGGCCCTTGGATTTTATATTTGGCAAGCAGTGTTAGAGGACTACAAAGAACCACAGACACTTGTAACTACTCTAGTGGAAAAAAAGGCAAGTGAAAATAATGATAAAGATTTAAGTTCTATTTTATGTGGTTTATGTGACTCAAAATTTGTTAAAGTTATGCATTGCAAACCTACTCATGAGACTTAGGTAAAGCTTGAGAATGTTTACAAAGGTGATGGAAAGGTTTAACGGACTAAGCTTTAAACTTTCAGAAGATAGTTTGAGAGTTTGAAGATGGAAGAGGAAGAAAATATAACAAGTTATATTTTTTGGGTTGATCAAATAGCAAATTAGATTCAAGGTCTTGGAGAAAAGTTAGAAGAGTAAATGGTGGTAAAAAAAGGTTTTGAGATCTATACTAATGAGATATGATGCAAATATTTCTGAAATTGAGGAGATGAATGATCTTACCAAGCTAAAGATGGATGAACTACATGGTATTCTTATGGAACATGAGATTTTGACCGAACAAGAGAAACCTTCAAAGAAAGAAGCTAATTTAAAGATATCAAAGAAAGATAAAGCCAAGATTCAAGAATAAAGTGATATCTCTAGTGGTAAGGAAGATGCCAATGGAGCTCTATTCATTGGCAAACCTAAAAAGGGCACAGATAAATATCAAGGAAAATTGCCATATAAATGTTTTAAATGTGGTAAGATTGTTCATTTTGTAGATAGATGCCTAGATAAGAATAATGGTGATAATGAAGAAGGAAAGTATACATACAAGAAAAACTTCAAAGGCAAATACAAGAAGAAATTCAAGAAGAAGAGTTTATATTCTAAAGATCTTAGCTCAATTAAAGACAGTGGATTTAGTGACTCAGATGAAGAAGAAAATCTATTCATGACCATAAATGAAGATGTCTCCATAAGCAAAAGTATAGATGATCAATAAAAAGAACATGATGAAAGCAAGGATGAAGATAAGGTGAATATAGAAGGAGAACTCATTTGTGCCTTATAATAATTAGATTCTCTTGAGAATTAGAATCAAATATTGAAGAGCCAAATCGAGGAAATAAAAAAGGAAGAAGTTAAGAATACATATGACATCTCAAACAAAGAAGGTTGGAAGAAACAAAGATATAAAAGGAAATCAAGTCAAAGATACACAAATAGGTTCTATTTTTAGGGTTAATATTTTTATTGTAATGGATATGGTCATAAGAAAATAAAATTTTAAAAAAAGGTTAACAATTTTATAAATAATAAGAAAACTCATGTAGATTCAAACAGAAGCCATGACTCTTTTACTCCTTTATTAGGGTTTAATGAAGAGGCCATAATATGTTACAAGTGCAATAACTTTAGACACATATCTTGGTACTATAAAAGTGTGTTTGATTCAGTCAAGAAGGACCAAAGTTTTAAGGCTTATTTCTTCAAAAAAAAGTTCAGATAGGTTCATGGTAGAAGAAACAACCTGAAAATTCTATGTTGGTCTAGACAACTTTGCATGCAAGAAATTAAAAAAATCCATGGTTTATTGATAGTGGATATTTGAGGCACATGATAGGATACAATAGAAAGTTCATAACCCTGAACAAGATCAATGGTGGCATAGTGAAATTTGGAGATAATACTACTGTCAGAATTGCTAGAAAAGGTACATTAAGTTTGGATAATGGTAGAACTAAGATTGAAAATGTTATGTATGTAGAATGTCTTAAGCATAATATTTTGAGTGTATGTCAAATGTGTAATTAAGGACACACACTAAAGTTTTATGTAAAATGTTTTGAAATTAAGAGAAAAGATTTAGTGTTGATTGTAGATTCTTAGAGAATAGGCAACAATTTGTATATGTTATCAAATATCAAAGGGCAAAAATGTTGTTTGAGTCAAGTTGAGGAAAGTTGGCTATGGCACAGGAGAATGTGACACATAAATTTTGACAATCTTTTCAACATGAGCAATAAACAAGTAGTTAGAGATCTTCCAAATATTACAAAGCCCTCCAACACACTTTGTGAACCTTGTAAACATGGGAAGTAGGTCAGAAGATGGTTCAAAACAAAAGAATACTCAACCAATCAGATATTAGAGCTTGTTCACACTGATTTGAGTGGACTTATAAGAATTAAAAGTACTCAAGGTGAGAAATATATCATATTTCTTATTGATGATTTTACACATATGACTTGGGTGATGTTTTTGAAGAAAAAATTAGAAGCTTTCAACCACTTCAAAGCATTCGAGGCTTTTGTTGAGAATGAAACTGATTTGAAGACTAAGCCTAAGATCATGTCAAGGAGGAGAATTCATTTCAAATGATTTTACTTATTATTTTGAAGACCATGGGATAAAGAGACATTATTCAATAGTTAGAACAACATAGCAAAATAGAATAGTTGAGTGGAAAAATAGAACAGTTTAAGAGATGGCAAAGATAATGCTAAATGAATCCAAGATACTAGATAAATATTGGAGAGAAGTAGTAGGTACAATAGTGCATATAAAAAATAAAACATTGTTGAGATTTAACATTGAAAAGACTCCTTATGAGTTATGAAAAGATAAACCCACTACAATTGATTATTTTAGAGTTTTTGGTAGTAAATGCTTCATAAAGAAAACTAATGAAAAATTGGGTAAGTTTGAATATAAAACATATGAAGGTATATTTCTTGGATATTCTAGTAAAAGTAAAGCTTATAAATGTTATAACAAAAGAACCAAGAATTTTTTGAAAGTGCAAGTGGAAGGATAGATGAAGATGTAACACAAAGAGCCAGTAGTCTAGTGGACACTTTTCAAATCATTGAAGAAGAAGACTTTGAAGAATCAGATGAGGATGAGAAGAAGGATCAAAAGGACACCAAGACCCCATCCAAATATGTTCATGGAAATTATAACAAGAGTGACATCATCAATAACATAAATGAAGGATTTTACACCAGAAGGATGATGCTAAGTGAATCTAAGCAAGTAAATTTTTCTTTGTTAACCAAAATTTAGATTAATTTTTTTAGAAGCTAGACATGATGAGCATTAGGTTAAGGCAATGGATGAAGAATTAAATTATATATAAAATAATGATACTTGGGTATTAATGCCTAGACCAAAAGATCAAAATGTAATAGGAAAAAAATGAGTTTACAAAAATAATCTGAATGAAGTTACCAGAAATAAAGTAAGGTTAGTATGTAAAGGATGTGCTCAAATTGAGAGTATAGATTTTGAGGAAACTTTTGAAATAGTGGCAAGGATAGAGGCTATTAATTTTTTTTTGAATATGCAATGTTTAAAAAATTTAAATTGTTTTAGATGGATGTCAAATCTACCTTCCTGAATAGGAATCTAGAAGAGGAGGTCTACATTGAGTATCCTAAGGGATTTATTATCTCAAATGATAGTAGCCATATATGTAGATTGAAGGAAGCATTATATGGATTGAAACAAGCTCCTAGAGTTTGGTATGCAAGACATGATAAATACCTACAAGATCAAGGTTTCAAGAGAGGTTTTGTTGAGAGTATTCTCTACATCAAAATAGAAGGTGAACATCAATTGATTGTTGTGGTATATGTTGATGACATAATAATTAGAGGAAACATTGAAAAGATGAAAAAAGAATTTTTTGATAATATGAAAAAAAAATTGAGATGTCTATGATTGGATAATTGTAATTTTTCTTAGGGTTGAAAATATTTTAGTTAGATAAAAGAATTTTCATATCTCAAAGTAAATATGCCAAGGAAATATTGAAAAAAATTGGTTTTCAGGATTGTGCACTAGTTGGCATACCAATGGGTACATCAAACAAGTTGAGTAAGGATGAAGATTCACCTGTTATAGATCAATGTTTGTATAGATCAATGATTGATAGTTTTTATATTTGAAAGCATCAAGACCAGACATCATGCATGTAGTAGGCATGGTTGTGAGATATTAGGTAGTCCTGAAAGAGAGTCATGTTTAGTTGGTAAAAAGAATATTTAGATGTGTCAAGGGGATAATGGATTATAGATTGTGGTATCCCATAGGTAGAGATTTTACTTTGGTTGCTTATATAGATTTAGATTGGGTAGGTTGCTTGGATGAAAGAAAGAGTATAAATGAAGGAGATTTCTTTCTCAGTGATAGCTTAGTATCATGGCTAAGCAAAAATTAGAATACAATATCACTTTCTATAGTTGAAGCAAAATATATTGCAGTAGTATTGTGTTGTACTCAAGTGCTTTGGATGAAGCAAACTTTGGAAGATATCAAGGTAAAATATGATGAACCTATTTCCATTTATTGTGATAACACAAGTGCTATTAATATTTCTAAGAATCCAATAATGCATTCAAGAAAAAAATATATTCCTATTAGATATCACTTTTTGAGAGAGAAGGTTAGATATTAGTAGTTTAAGATGGAATATATCAATACTACAAAATAGATTGTAGATATTTTCACAAAGGCACTGCCAAAAGACACATTTAAGTATCTATGGGAGAAGTTGGAGTAATTTCCTTTACTTCCTACCATTACGGATCAACATTAGCTGAGGGGAAACTAAGTGTTATCTCTAGGATAGGCCCTTTGCCATTGATGTCAAAGGGGGAAAAGGACAAAAATAGGTATAGGAAATAGGTACAAGGAATAGGTGTAAAAATAGGTATAGGGAATAGGTACAAAAATAGGTACAAGGAACATATACATGATGCTACAGCAAGGGGGAGTTATTGTATGTTTTTAAAATGATAGTATGTGTAGGTTGGCACATGTAGTATAAGTTTTAGGATGTGGCTATTTCAATTTGAGGTTGCCATTAATGACAAAGGGGGAGATTATTAAAAATATTGTCACTGATGTTAAAGGTCTAACATTGGTGATAAAGACACCATAGTATTTATTTTCTAAATGTGTTTTTAATGTTCATATTTTGGCTAAAATGTGTTGATATTTATTTAATATTAATGAATATATTTTTGGTTACATAAAAGTCAAAAGAGGGCCCATAGAGAAGTCAAAGAGTCATGGGGTAAAGACAAAAGAGGAATGGGGTGCATTTTCCCATGAAGAGTCATCTTGAGGAATTCCAAGAGTCACCAAGTGAAGACAAAGGAGGGTATGGCACATTTTTATATGAAGAGTTGCCTTAAGGAATTAGAAAGGTCACCAAGATAAAGACAAAAGAGGAAAAGATGCATTTTTTTATGAAGGATCACCATGTGACTTTTCATATACAATGATTCAAAGGGTCATGCAAGCTTGGCATCATTTTCCATGAGGATTGAAGGGTCACAAAGGGCTAATGCCAAAGGTAATTTGATAATATATAAATAAAATCTTAGGAATCCATTTTTAATATGTGGAAGAGAGTATGGTTTATAATTATCATATCTAGCTTAGAAGAGCAAAGGAGAGAAAACAAAGAGATATTGTTATGTGCTATCATTTGTTGAAAAAGAAACATTAAGAGATAGTTTTGTGGTATACACAATAAAGGTTGGTACTCATGAATAGTTAATGTTTTGGTACTCAAGAAAGGGGTTGGTGCTCTTATGTGTTGGTACTTATGAATAGTTACTATGTTGGTACTCAGCAAAGGGGTTGGTGCTCTTGCAAGTTGGTGCTTGAGAATATTGTAGTTTGAGTTGGTGCTCATTCATATACTTGAGATTGTTCTCCTTAGTTTTTCCCATATTGGGTTTTCATGTTAAAATTTGGTCTCTCTCTCTCTTGTGTGGTGTTTATTATTTCAATTTTATTACATATCTTGAATGTATGGTTAAGTGGAAATTGATTAAGTAAAATTTTATATGATATATGATATACGGATTTACCCCTCCTCTCAGTATATTATATTCTTAATAGTTCTCCCTCGTGTATGTCCATCTCCCTTCACCTTGGTGCAAGTAGGCATGTTTTTTGTAAGTCATATGTTGTGTTATATCTAGTTATGCAAGTGATTAATTATTTACGTTCACTAATTATATCTTGTGTTACATATTTTAGTTATACCTTCTAGTTATATTATAGTCCACCACCTTCATATGAAAAACTTATGTTTGAGAAACCCAATTTAGAGATTGTTTAGAATAGAATTCAGTCTTTATTAGTCCTACTGTGTTGTTTTAGGCAGGTAGAGGGGATCCTAAATCTTGTTACATCATCTCATTTTTAAAATTTTAGCTTTATTTTGTTTCCTTTCATGAATAAGAGTCTTAGTGTAGCTTAAATAGGCTTTGTTAGTGTAGGTTTTAGGATTGCAACTTGATCCTAAATCACGGGTATCATGGTTTAAAAAGGAGCTAACATTCTCTATAGATTCACTCTTATCACTTTGTCACACACATATAGGAGTGCTTCTATTGTGTTAGTTGAAATAGGTATCAGGATTTAACATGGTGCATTTCAAAGTGAAAATAGTTCCTAATGATTTTGGGTGTGTGTTTCAATATTCAAATTCAAATGATTACAATTGAATCATGTGTTATTAAAATCTTATTATAAACTTATGCGATTTCCCTACTATTAGACATGGAATAATAAATTGTTTCTTTTTGTATTTATTGAAATTACATCTATTTAACATGCATAATTAAATTCATTACATTTATTGGTGTCACATTTAGTGAAATATATTTATTTGTAAAACATTTTTATGAATGAAGTCACTTACATGATCCTTAAGGTTTCATATTTTGGTTAACTAAATCTATCCTACACCTCTTTTAGGAATTCATATTTTCATGATTTAGTCCCTCATAGGGTTAAATATTTCCCATACTATGCACCTTTTAGGGTTATATCTTTGCTCATATTATATCAGATCCTAATTCTTGTAAAATTTTAAGGTTAAGTTTATTTCACTCTTAGATCTATTAGCTCTAGATTTATTTTGATTGATTCATTTTATCTCAAGCATTAAGTTAATTTACAAAAAATATATTCAAACCTAGTGTTATTTTATGATATGTATTTCCATGTTTGATTTCATTTTATGCACCTAAAATGATTACATTTGTGATTTAAACTAGGAAAAGTTTATTAAAATTTCCTTGGTTAATCTTAGTGAAATATTGTGAAATAAAATGAAATTGAGAAATGTGTCTAATGGTGAGAAAATTAAGGTTAATTTATAAAAATATATGAATGATGTGCCTTTAAAAAATGCCAAAATATATTCTTCAAACATGAATGATGAAAATATTGGGAATGGTGATGGATCAAAAAATGTTAATGTGAATATTTTTATTAGGTAAACTTTTTAAATGAATAAAATATGGATAAGGCTAAAGAAATGGATCCATTTAGAAAATGTCTTATAAACAAGTAGCATGCCAAAATATAGTCATTTACCAACTTAGTATTCAAATTTATATATCTATTCTAATTGCTTTCAATATTTATTGTACAATTCAAAATGATTCTACTATTCATTCTCAACATGCTTTTATTATTTATTTATTATTATTATTATTATTATTATTATTATTATTATTATTATTATTATTATTATTATTATTATTATTATTATTATTATTATTATTACTTATAAAACATGCCCCTATTCTTCCAAGAATTAGGGAACCTATTTTTTCTTTTATAGCCACTCTCACTTATGTTAATGGCTCATTGGCCTCATCACTCTCAAGTTTACTTGGTGGTACATCTAAATTTAGATGCCAAACTAGGTCTTGTAACCATCACCATTATAAAGATAATGTATGTGAGATAAAACTTAATACATAACACTTAGAGTGAAAGTGGAATCTTGAACTCCCAATTTACGTTTGAAACTTGGATTACTTACACCTCTTAGAATGCTTCTGGAGGTCATCTTAGTTTTTGTTTCATTATGATTCTTAATACTTATCCCATTGTGATGACTGAGTTTGAATGGTAAAGTTTCATATAAGTCACTTGTCCCTGAAGTAGAGTCTAGTTGCACTTATTCACATTTACATAATTTCAATATCTCTCTCAACTCTTTATAGTTAGTTTGGGGGATCACATTAATTTTCATACCCATTTATTCCACCCAAACATCTCTCATACTATTGACCAATATTGTGTAATTCATTTTTATATTTAACACTCAGTAATTTGAAGACTTCTTAACCCTCATATTGTACTTATAAGATTTTTCTAGATTAGGAAAAAACTTATCATTTCTTCTAGTTAGAACTAACTATATGTGTTTGAAAAGTTGTGAAGTCAGTCGCCCTAACTAGGTGTCTAAACCCTGATTAGGTCTACCTAATCATTTATTAGTTTTATTTAGGTTTTTTCCTAGTAGTTGGGTCTAAGTTTTAAAGTGTTGGTCCATAAAACTAATTGGGTTCCAAACCCCTAATTAGGTATAAGAGGTGGTGGTTTGTGTTTCCTTTTTTAATTAAGACATAAACTACACTTAGGTATATGGGATCACTAATTTTCTTTGTAATGCTAATCAAATATTTTCTCCCTATTAGGTCTTGTGGCATTTAGGTAGTGTTTCATTGTTATAATCGGGTTGGGTGTAGGTCACTAAGCCTTGGTTAGTTAGTTGTAGTCTAGGTTTAAAACCTAGACTAGATATTTAGGTATATCTTAGGATGGGCCTAGTTATAATAAAAGAATCTATCTCCATTTAGGTTATCAAAGATTTATGGGGGATGTGCATAGAGTTATTTAAGGATTAAACCCTGATTATGTCTTTCCATGTTGTCATTAAGTCTCATAATGTTAATCAAGTATCAAAGCCATCATATGTCTAGGTTAGTTTAGTAGTGGGAATTAAAAATTGTGGTCAAGGATTTTTCCCTAATCAAGTCTAGGAGTTCACAATGTTTTTAACACAATTGAAGTTAGGGAAAATACTTTAGTTAGAAAATAACACTCCAAGTAGAAAATACATATTTGAAATTGAGGGTCTAGACCTCGATTAATCCTTGGACCTACTTCAAATTTGGATTTGGATTTCTTTCCAAGTCTTAGTTAATGTTAATAAAAAAACACACATCTAATTAGGTCTTAAAGAGTCTATAGAGGTGTTCCCAATTCTATATAGTATTTTAAAGGTTAATTAGACCTAGGATTTTAAGATTGTTAAAAATGTGCATGTCAACACAAAATAGAATCCCAGGGTCCATTTTTTCCCATCAAGTTGCTTAGACTACTTGTCACTCTAGGGGAATTTTGCCTCAGGAGTCCATTTTGGAAACTACTTACATTGCCAAAAATATCATTTTTCCATGGATGTTTTAGCCCCACAAATTTAACCCAATTTGAGTAAATTCAAAAGCTACTTGAAACTAAGTTTTATGATTTCTTGAACCTGAATAGGTCTACTAATTGTCATTTTAGATCTCTTGGTAGTTTTTTTTACCATAACTTGGTCTTTTTAAATGTATTTTTGAAACCATTGGAGTCCTTGGAAAGATAACTCTAACATGGAAATCTTGGTACCTCTATTTACTTAAAATTACTTCTGTGTAATGAGATTTTAATGTTTTAAGTTTATAATTTTTTTGTGGATAGTTTAATTGCAAAAAGTAACTTATTTTTATCTTTTTGTAGGCTAAAATGGAGAAAAAGGCAAAATGATAGGATTATAAATGTGAAGGATGGATTTGCATGGGAAATGAAGTGAATAATGAATTAAAATATATAAATCAGCCAACCTTGGTCATTATAAGGGTTGAATTTTTGTTATTCCAAAACACTTAGAACCAAACACTTATTCTTTTTAGTTTATCCTATCCTTGTTTTTTAACCTTAATGTTATGCTAATGGATTTTTGGTGGATTGATCATGGTGATTTTTAATGTGATTTTTATAAAGAACATATTGATTAATAGAAGGTTTTAGAATTATTATTTTTAACCTACGTATTCAAATGGTTGTTGTGGGCTCTTTTTTCATTATCTGATTTCTTTTAAGGTATGCATTGGCTCTATTTATAATGGTGCACATTATGATTAGGTGAGAGATGAATTTTTGGGTTAAGATGATTAATAAATTCAGATTCATGCTTATTATTATATGATTTATCTCTTTACTCCTTTTCCTTTGCATTTTATTATCAAATTTGTTAGGATAGGGTTTCATTCAGTATAAATATGTTTATGCATGTTTATCTTGATTATTTATTCTATTTCATTCCTCTATCATTACTGAACTATTGAATGTATTAATGAAATGGATTTAATACATAAAATTACAAATTTTAACTATTTTTACTTCAAACCTTAATTTCTATTTGGGCATATATATGCACGTGCTTTGTTATTTTCAATATCTTATTAGAACCCAATTGAGTAAAACATAAATTTATAATCACCATCCATTTTTTTCAAAAATATAGGACATTAGAATATTTCACCACCAACAGACCCCCTTGATTGGAATTGTGACAACACACAACTAAGTGAAGATCAATGCACCATGACTCGATAGATATAGACATTGGGGAGACTTGCCTCATAGGGTTAATTTTAGGAGAGGCTAGATGGGATTCACCACCATCAGAGACTAATGATGATAAGCATGAAAAATAACACATCAATAGTTGTAGTGCTAGAAGAAGGGCTGCCAATACATTCAAAACCATTTTCTTAGTGGAAAATTTAAAACATGAAAATTTAGGAGTATTTCCTATTCTTAGGTATTTTGAAAGTTAAAATATAAATTAGATAGGTACTTACTAGGTCAAA
The DNA here is from genome assembly GCA_037957365.1 of Torreya grandis. Taxonomy (NCBI): domain Eukaryota; kingdom Viridiplantae; phylum Streptophyta; class Pinopsida; order Cupressales; family Taxaceae; genus Torreya; species Torreya grandis. Next base: position 1,187,937 of record JARHVA010003521.1, read on the forward strand.
TTCTATTTGGGTTGACTTTGAGTTAATTTAACTTATTGAACATCAAAAACCAAGAACAAATAAAGGAAAATTAAAAACTTGACAAATCCACTTAGTAACTCACCTATGGATGTAATTTCTTTCATCAATCCTTTTGATACTCCTTAAAACCAACCAATAGCAAATAATCCCATTTTTATAGGTGGAGGAGGATGCCTTGTGAATGTTCTAGGGCTTACCCATGACTTACTGAAGATTCCTGATAAGTTTTACCCAAAGTACCTACCAAATGGGATTCAAACTATTGAAAAAAATATTTAGGAATTTAATTATGCAATTATTCAAACTCAAATTCAAGACAAAGATGTGGATTTCCACCTATTTACTTATTCCTTGAGAGTGGTTGCTTATGCTTGGTATCTTAGATTTCTAAATAGATCTATCACCTCTTGGGTTAATTTAAAAATAATGTTTATCAATCACTTCAAGATGCCCATTAATCTAAATATCCTATACCATCATTTTGCTATTGCTTTTAGGGAACCAAATAAACATATGAGTGTTCTTAATGCATGTTTCCATAATTTATATCAAAGGTTGAAGGACACCTACATGCAAACATAAATGGCTGCCATACAGACCTATATAAGGGCCTTGGACTCAATGACTTCCATGTTCTTTAGAACCTTGAAAACACCTACATATTTATCTTTGGCATATAATGAATATGTTAATATCAATCAATAAATGGTGCTACAAGGATATAGAGTTAGGCATTTACCTTCAATAGGCCAACTTGGTGTGTATAATCAAATTATAATGATCAACCAGACTTTTTAGTATAATACTCCATTGATAAAACCAATCCTAGATCTTATGCATGCAAGTCCAAATCTGATGTATAACAATGCCTATAAACTATATGCCTAGTGGTCAACTTTATATGCCTCTAAATAATGTTTTAACATAAACAAACAATCAATAACTTGTTCTTATGACCTATAAAAACACTATTTCCATATATAGCGTGAGTGTTTATGTCATCTCTTATAACAAACAACATGCCATTCCATCATTACTAAATAATCAAATTATTATCAACAACACCCACAATCAAACACACCCCATTAACCCTATATTTATAAAGGATGCTTCACCTATGGTTAACCCACAACCACAAATGAAAAATCAATTAAATGATAGTGTGGACCCTAAATTTGTAAATTTATATTAAATGGTTCAATGTTTAACAAATGACATTGTTAATTTGAATATAAAAATAACACAAAACTCTCACCAAAATAAGAATAACCCTACATAAAACATAAACTTCAACTTTTAAAGAATCAATAGGCAGTGGAACATAAGGCCTAATAATGAAGGATTGCCTAGTTTTTTTGATAATACAACCTAGAAAAATAAACTCAGTGAACCTAATTAATTTAACACTACCAACCTGGTGTAGGTTACACAACATGACTAATCATGTTAAAATTGATTATGTTGAGTTCATCTTAGCCCCAAACATATTATAAAATGAGATGAAAACCTAGAGATAGTGCTTTCCCCTGATGACAATTATAATCAAGGTGGAAGAAATACAACTGTAGTCTTGGAAACATATGAGTTTTTTTTTTGAGATTGATAATGATATTGTAAAAAATTTGGATGAGGTCCATGCATTTAAAAAATTCTATAGGGGAAATAACTACCAGTTGAGGAGTAAGTTCCAATGTCTATTGACTACCTCTACTCCTCTAAATAACACTCAAGTTCCACCTCATGAGAACTCAAACAACAACCTATTTTTGCCTAAGGTGCTTAACACATATTATAAACCTAAGAAAAAATATACACCCCCATAAACTGACAAATTGGTGGAACTAAGAAAACATGGGTATAACATTGTAGATGACCTAAAATAAACTAAGGCCAATATAATAATGTTTGACTTGATCTAGATTTAACTAGAAAGATTTGTTAATAAAAGAATTATCTTTTCCTAAATGGAAATAAGTCAATAGGACAAATTATGCCCATATTTTAATATATAAATAAAAAATTGAAACCATTCATTTCCTACTAATAATCCATATTTTTAGTAAAAACTTACATAATTATTTGGTGGATTTAGGTGATTTTGGCAAAGTAATGTCATATACAATTTATCATTAGTTAGGTTTGACTCCTATAAATTCAAATATAAAATTTGTTTTTTTTTTTAAAAGTGAGAGGTTAAGGTTGTTGGCAAGTTGAACCATATCCATATGTTGTTAGCATTTGATACTAGGGTGTGATAATTTATTAATATTATGATAGTAGATATATTTGATGCTTACAATATTGTCTTGAGAAGATATTAGTTAAGAACATTGAATATTCACATGGAAACTAAAGTCTCTCATATGTGGCTCCCATGGTGAGGCATACCCAATAAAATAAAAATTAATCATGAATCTAAAATGACTCACATGACCATAGAGTATAACAAAATGAATTAAGCCTTGCATGAAGAGTTTGAACTCAAGGTCTATGCACTTGAGAAAGAGGTAAAAGCTTATAAGTAATTATCCATTAAAGTTTTTTATATGCAAGAAAAATTATAGTTTTAGGAGTTAAATAAATGAGATGAATAGGATATCCTTTATGAACCTAAGATACCTTTGCCTCATACGTGCTACCATATCATATGAGGATGTGAAACATGCTGATCCAAGTGAAAACAAGGGGTTTAAATTATCATGTGATGATAAAATAACTAGTTTAAATAACCCTATACCAACTTATTCCACTAAGGATCTAAAAAAATGGTCTATATTATCTGAGAAACAAAGTGCATGCCCACTAGAGTTTGAGAAAAAAATATAAGAGGTTAATGTTGAGCAACACTAGGTTATTAGTATCCTACACATACAGCTGAAAATCACTTATGGATTTTAATTTTTTATGGATTTAAGTATAAGATTAGGCATGGTCCTGGTGTTGAGTTTATTAACCCACTAGAGAAATAATACTTAGCTACCTTGCTCTTGTAATTTACTTTCATGAATAATGTAGTCAAATATGAGGTACTACTTCACAATATCCAGTTTGATCTAATGAAGAAAGTTAAGAACTTAAAAATGCTTGGTGACAAAAAAAAGTGGTCAAATAGGTAAGAATTAAACTTTTAATGATAAACACCTATATATACTCCATAGTTTACTATGTAAATTTATATAAGATTTATATGCATTCAATATTCAAACACTACCGTATAGAAGAAACTATACAACAAATGCATTAGAAATAACTACAAGAACTTTAGAACCTATTACTGACCCCAAGTTGAGAAGGTTATTATTGGATTTATTCTCTGATCCTTCCATTCCTAAAAATATTAGGAACTTACAATTGTTCAATGATGACAAACACATCATCGACTCCATCACCAACACCGATGTATTTGAATCATATATTATAGATGAAGATAATAGAAAAGAGTTTGAACTAGATGAAGGGGTGATAAATTTGAAAACCAATAGTATAATAAAAGGCATGGTATCACTATAACAAATATTTAACAAGGATTACCAAGGTAAACCCTGCTAAAGGTATGTAACACTAGCATTGCAATCTAGGTAATGCCAATGAATCAAAACATGTATTTTTAGGCATAATATGTATGAAAAAAGAAAAAAGGGTTTTTAATAATTAAATGATGTTCTAACATGGAACTATGAAGACCTAAAAGTGTTCAAAACTTCCATTCTCAAGCATACTATCCCTTTCAAGCTGGGAGTCAAATGATTCATTTAGAGGTAAAGACTGGTGAATCTATTTCTAGAACCATTCATATTCAAATAAGTTTAGAAACTACTCCCAAAAAGAATCATATTTATTATAAGGCACTCCAAATGGGTGGCTAATTTGGTGATAGTCTAAAAAAATAGAGAGATAAGGCTTTGTGTGGACTTACATAACTTAAATATTTATTTAGAGAAAGATAATTAACCACTTCTTTCACTAGATGAAGTATTAGAGATAGTGAAAAACTATAAAATCATGTTATTTATTTTTTGGGTATTGTTAGCTATGAAAATAACACCCGATATAGGTTAGATTCCTTAAGTTTAACTCATACGTGGACTAACATAGGAATGAATTAAGGTTGTGGGATGCCTATATCTAGACTAGAACTCTAGGGTTTTTAATGAAGATAGATCCTCAGATTTGATAATTTGGACCTTGATTTATAATAACTATACAAGTTGGTGTGAAAAGAGTCAAGATATTACATAAAATAAAACCTATTCTAACATGTGGTGATGCACTGAATGTTCAAAGATCCACTCTCAAGATTGAACTCATTAACACACTAATAGACTATGAATAGAATTAATACAGTGTCTACAATGGTTTCCAAGAAATAATGATTCACCTAGAGGTTAATTTTATGGACTTAGGCTAGAGGTCATTAAGGGTAAGGTTTGATTGAAAGCATTTACATTTAATAATCCACTCTATACCTAAGACATCAACATTAAGACATGTTAGATGACCTACAAGAAAAGTTTATTATCACTTGGGTTGAACTTGGACTTATAAAGGGAAGATGAAAAACAATTTTACATATCAAAAAAATACAAATCAATAAGTATAGATTATTAAAAAACTGAAAAAATCTCTATTCATTACTCCAAGAGATGAAAAATACAATTTTTTGTAGAGTCTAGTCATACCAACTTGAGGGATGTTCAACAATAGTTCAAAGGCTATATTTATGAAGAGAAGTAAAGTAAGAGAGAGGGATTTTGGTGTTTAAAATGGGAATCAATGATCTCAACTCCATTTGAACCATGGTTACAACTATCTCTACATTTATGCTCATTCAATCTTCTTGATTGATCCAAGTCACTTTAGTCTATTACATAGTTACTTTATTCCCTTACTAATGGTCCCTAATGGTTACAACATTGAGATAAAGTTTTTCCAATATAGGGTTTTATCATCAAGTAGTTATAACCATTTGATCAAATTTTTAGAGTTTTATCTAGGTGTTAATTGCTCTTCATTAGCTTATAGAGCCATGCAAGAGTGGAGATAAGAGTCCTTTTCATGCAGTTAGTCCTGGAGATGAAAATGTCAGGGTCTACATGTATGCCTTCATGGCATCCTTTGAAATGATAGATTTTATTTAAACTAGATCATGTTCCAACTGATCCTCATGTTCATAGGTACACTATAGATGCAAAACCAATCTTAGACTATTCATTTTCCTATAGTCATTATGTCGATGTAAAACTATAAACTATATAACCCCCTTTCTTGATTATATTAAGTCTAAATATACCCATTATATCTTTGTGGGAATCTATAATTCACCATATGCATAAATATTTCTTTTAAAAATGGCAAACATAGTCATAGAATGAAACCTGCATGACACAAACCCTCAAGCCATAGGTCTATATTGAGCTTTAATAGTGGTCTTTTTATATATTTTAACTTGAATACATAAATTTGTCCTTTTAATGGTGTTTATATGAGATATAATTGTGATGGGATGACCCTATAATACCTATTTGATTTGGTATAAAAACTACCCTTTGGTTAAACTTTGATTGTCTAAAATTACCTGAGCTAATGTAAATGCTCCAACCTATCTTTATTCCCATTGGCCTTGTAGACCCCCACTATTAGATATTAACTTTTTGACCTCTAGAATACCATTAATCTCTTTGGTATGAATGAAATTGTTCCATTCATTTCTTTCCATGAAGATCCTTTAACATCTTGAATTTCATTTACATCATTAGATTAATATGTATGAGCAAATGCTAGTCGTAGATCTCATTAGACCAACTTATCTATAAATCAAGCTCGCATCATTAGATCATCAATATAATTGAATGTTGATCATTGAATTTTATTGGATAAACCTCCTTGTTAGTTGAGATTACACCATTGAATCTCTACTTGGTTGATTTGTACTATCAAATCTTGTCCAACTTGTATCTCTTTAAAGGTCTTTAACCTAGAGACCTTTTGACTTGTTTGACCCTAGCACAAACCATTAGATATCATGTGTCAATATGTGATATCATGAAGAATATTATATAATGATAAACTTTAAACATTTTAAGGACCTTTTGAACCCAAATGATTGCTTTATGGATCTCAAACTTGACATTAGCATGACTGTCTTATGCTACAGGTCCAACTTTGAATGCTCATATATTGAGCTAGGAAGCTTGTACAGACTTGAAATTTATAGAGCATGTTCTTTCCATGAATAAATCCATGACACTCTAATATTTTCTCTCATGAGGATTTTTGAGGTGCATTTATTAAATTCACAAATGAATTATTCCATTTCTTTTTTTCATAACATCTTGGTGACAATCTAGTTCATCTAACTTGCCCTCATCATTTTGATTTAATCTTTTAAGTTCCTGACAAGTTTCTAATATTTTGTCAATGTTAATCATGGGATATAATGAAAGGGTAGGGGTGAATCATTATATCATTTATCTTATAAAAATTTACCTTATTCAAATTCCACTTGACCAAACATTCAAGATATGCAATAAAACTGAAACAATAAACACACCACAAGATAGAGAGATACACTAGATCTAACGTGGAAACCCAATATGTAAAAAACCATAGAGAACAATCTCAAGTATATGAATGATCACCAATTCAAAAAATATTCACAAGCACCAACTTATAGGAGCACCAACCCCTTTGCTGAGCACTAACACAACAACTATTCATGAGCAACAACCCACAAGAGCACCAACCCCTTTGCTAAGCACCAACGCAACAACAATTCATGAGCACCAACACAACAACAATTTGTGAGCACCCCCACAGGAGCACCAATGCCTTTACTAAGCACAACATAGCAAAAAATTTTGAGCACCAAACCACAGGGGAACCAACCCCTTTGTGTATACCACACAACTATCTCTCAATGTTGTTATCTCAATAAATGATAGTTCATTAAAACATCTCTTTCATCTCTCACCTTTGCTCTTATAAGCTAGATATAACAAATACAAATCATATTCATCTCTCACAATTCTCTTCTAAGATAGATATTATAATATCAAATCAAACTCTATCTCACATATTACAAATGGCTTCTCAAGACTTTATTTATAGCTTTCCAAATGACCTTTGGCCTTCCCCCTTTGTGACCTTTCAATCCTCATGGAAAATGGTGCCAAACTTGTATGACCCTTCATATCTTTGCCTTTGAAAAGTCATGTGGTGACCCTTCATTAGAAAAAATGTCCTTCCCTCTTTTGTCTTTACCTTGGTGACTTTTTGTATTCCTCAAAGTGTCCCTTCATGAGAAATTGTGCCCTTCCTCTTTTGTCTTCACTTGGTGACTCTTGGAATTCCCCAAGATGACTCTTCATGGGAAAATATGTCCCATTATTATTTTGTCTTTACCCCATGACTCTTTGACTTATCCATGGATCCTTCTTTTGTCTCATATGCAACCAAAAATATATTCATTAATATTAAATAAATATTAACACACATTAGCCAAGATATAACTATTACAAATATCATTAAATGCAATTGGGTCTTTATCACCAATAATGCTAGACCTTTGACATCAATGACAATATTTCCAAAAATATCCCCCTTTGTCATTGATGGCAACCTCAATCCTGAAACTACCACATCTTGAATCCTACACATACTATCATCTAAAAACATATAGTAACTCCCCTTTATTATAGCAACCTATACCTAGTCCATGTACCTATTTCTGCACTTATACCTATACCTTTTATTCTCCCCCTTTGACATCAATGGAAAAGGGCCTACCTAGAGCTAACACTTAGCTCCCCCTCAACTAATGCTAAACATCAATGGTAGGAAGTAATAGAAATTACTCGCAACTCCTATTGCAGATCTTTGAATATGTCCTTTGATCGTGCCTTTGAGAAGATATCTAATAATACATACAAATTGTTCCCTGTTCTTTGAGCATCTATAGTAAACTCATTTGAATCTTTTCATTTAATCTCACAACCTTCTGCATGAAAATTTAATGTGTATCCTTGATCACATATTTGACTAACACTCAATAGATTATGCGTAAGACCTTTTACATACAAAACATTCTTAGTCTTAGTTTTACCATAATCCAAATTCAAAGTACCTTTTATAGCTATCTTTGTAGTGGTTTTATCTCCAAATATCACTATGCCACCATTGATCTTCTTTAGAGTTATGAACTTAATTTTATCTCTTGTCATATGCCTTAAACATCCACTATCAACTAACCATGGTTGATCTTTATTTCTTACATGCAGAGCTGTCTAAACCATCATAGATTCTTTAGGTTATTTCTTCTGCCATGAACAAGTCTAAACTTTCTTCTTGATGAATGGAGCTTTGAAAATCTAATCCTTCTCTTGATGAATGGAGCTTTGAAACTATGATCCTTCTTGATTGACTCGATCATGCTTCTACAATACCGAGCTATGTGTCCAAAGTTTTGCACTTGTAGCATACTATGGTCTCTTCATCAAAGCTTGATAGAGGAGCAAAAGAGTTGTGGCTTCTACTTGACTTTCCTTCTCCTTATTTTTGAAACTGTTAGCTCTTGCTCTACATTCTAATTTCTTGAGACCATATCCATTACAATACAAATAATAGCCATAAAAATAAGACCTGTATGTATATCTCTAACTTGATTGCCTTTTGTAGCTTTGTTCCCTCCAGCCTTCTCTATTTGAAATGTCCTCTGTATTCTTCACTTATCTCCTTTTTGTTTCCTCTTGTGTAAGAGATTTAACATAGCTCTTTTTATTTTCAAATCTAATCCCTATCTTATCTAAATTTTCTTTTTTACTTTCCAATATCTTATTCAGCATGTTAGTGCTATCCTCAAATTTTGAATCACTAACTACTTTATCATTGACTGCTTTCTCAATATCTTCTTTTAAAGAGGCAATGTCAATAACATACCTTTTAGATTATTTTCTTGCTATTTCCAAATATGTTGTTAGATATTCTTCATTATTCTTGGCTTCTTCCAAGTGTGTTGTTAGATCATCAATAATTCCCTTTGACTCCTTTTCATTTTTCTTGATCTAGTGCATCAATCTTTAATTCTTCTTCTCACTAGCTTCTAACTCTTCTAAGGCACAAATGAGTTCTCATTCTCCATTCACTTCAGCTTCCTCCTCTTCTTCTTCTTGATTATCTTCATGTATGGCCATGAATATAATCTCTTCTTCTTTTGAATCATTGAATCCACTATCTTCGGGTGAACTAGTATCCTTAGAATACAGGCTCTTCTTCTCTAATCCCTTCTTGGATTTTACTTTGAAATTATTATTGTATGTAGACTTTTCTTATTCATCATCATTACCCTTATTTGGGCATTTAGTTGAAAAATGTCCAATATTTACAAAATTAAAACATTTAAAAGGTAATTTTCCTTGATATTTACCTGTTCCCCTTTTTGGCTTGTGAATGAAAAGTGTTCCATTGTCATCTTCATCATCACTGGAAATATCACTTGATTCTTGAATCTTAGCTTTCTCTTTCTTTGATGTCTTGAAATCTTCTTCTCTCTTTGATGGTTTATCTTGTTTATTCCACATCTCATATGCCATGAGAATACCATGAAGCTCATCCATCTTTAGCTTAGCTGAATTCTTCATCTCCTCGATTACTGAAACCTTTGCATCATATCTCATTGGTAGAGATCTCAAAACCTTTTGTACCACTATTGACTCTTCCAATGTTTCTCCAAGACCTTGAATCTAATTTACTATTTGATCAACTCACAAGAGATAACTTTCTATATCTTCTTCTTCTTCTTCCATCTTCAAACATTTAAACTGTCTTCTAAAAGTCTGAAGCTTAGCTTGCTAAACTTTTCCATCACCTTTGTAAATATTCTCAAGTTTTACCCGAGTTTCATGATCAGATTCACATAAACCACATAAAATAGTATTTAAAGCTTTAGCATTACATTCACTTGCCTTCTTTTCTGTTGGAGTAATTACAAGTGTCTGTGGCACTTCATATTCCTCCACCACTACTTGCCATATTTAGAATCCTAGGGCCATCAAATAAATCTTCATTATCATGCTCCAAAAATCATAATTCATCCGATCAAACAAAGGTGCCTTATTTTTATAAAATCCTTCATGTGATCTAGCCTTCATGCTTTCCTGATATACCTTCAAGCTGTAAAACTTTTCAAAAGGAACCTACTCTGATACCAATTGTTAAGCACAAGATATACTAAAGGGGGGGTGAATCAGTATATCATATATCTTATAAAACTTTCCCTTAAACAAATTCCACTTAACTAAACATTCAAGATATGCTATAAAATTGAAATAATAAACACACCACAAGATAGAGAGAGACACTAGATATAATGTGGAAACCCAATGTGGGAAAAACCACAAAGAATAATCTCAATTATATAAATGAGCACCAACTCAAAAAATATTCACAAGAACTAACTTTCAGGAGCACCAACCCCTTTGCTGAGCACCAACACATCAACTATTCATGAGCACCAACCCACAGGAGCACTAACCCCTTTGCTAAGCACCAACACAATAACAATTCATGAGCACCAACCCCTTTGCTGAGCACAAACACAACAACAATTTGTGAGCACCAACCCCTTTGCTGAGCAGCAACATAGAAAAAATTTGTGAGCACCAACCCACAAGAGCACCAACCCCTTTGTGTATACCACACAACTATCTATCAATGTTGATATCTCAACAAATGATAGTTCATTACAACATCTCTTTCCTCTCTCACCTTTGCTCTTATAAGCTAGATATAACAAATACAAATCATATTCATCTCTCACAATGCTCTTCTAAGTTAGATATTATAATATAAAATCAAACTCTATCTCACATATTACAAATGGCTTCTCAAGCCTTTATTTATAGCTTTTCAAATGACCTTTGGCCTTCTCCCTTTGTGACCCTTCAATCCTCATGGAAAATGGCACCAAACTTGTATGACTCTTCATATCCTTGCCTTTAAAAAGTCATGTGGTGACCCTTCATTAGAAAAAACGTCCTTCCCTCTTTTGTCTTTACTTTGGTGACTTTTCATATTCCTCAAAGTGTCCCTTAATGAGAAGTTGTGCCCTTCATATTTTGTCTTCACTTGGTGACTCTTATAATTCCACAAGATGACTCTTCATGGGAAAATTCATCCCATTCTTTTTTTGTCTTTACCCTATAACTCTTTGACTTCTCCATGGGCCCTTCTTTTGTCTCATATGCAACCTAAAATATATTCATTAATATTAAATAAATATTAACACACATTAGCCAAGATATAACTATTACAAATATCATTAAATGCAATGGGGATTTTATCACCAATAATGCTAGACCTTTGACATCAATGACAATATTTCCAATAGTCAATCTAGTTCATGTCCTTACAAGCTTATGAACATTGTGAGATACTATTTATATCCCTCTATTTGCATTGTTGTACCCATTTTTGATCCATTGAATCTTTGAATTTATTAAGACCCTACTAGGCTTCTTCCTCCAACTATAATTAAAGGTTGATATGTGGGCCAAAATGTCCAACACTTTTGCTGGCTCAACTAGATTGACTAGCCCACTGGTCATGGGACTCAGAATTTGATCAGTCTTATTCAAGATGACTAAAAAAATAAAATGCTACTTACAAAAATACTCTACTTTATTTCTAAAAACAATTTTTTGGAGAAATTGGGAACAACCAACAATAAATCAACAAAATAGTCCAACCAACAACAAACAAAGTAATGTGCAAAATCACCTAGAGGAAAAGACAAACCTATCTACTTATGTATAAAGAGCATGACATAAAACTAATATAATAAATTAAGATACCTTCCATTGGTAAGGATGGGGAGGCTCTCTCCATTCAATTTATCAAGATCAATGGTATTGATTTCCTTGTAACTTGTGATGACATAAGTCCCACTCCAAAGGATGTCAAAATTGGAGTGTTTTCTTAGTTTTTCATGGTCCTAATCCCATTTGAGGACTATGTCACCTTGAAAAAATGTCCTTGATGAAACTATTTTATCAAAAAAATTATTGACTTTCTACTAGTTAGACCACATGGTATACATGGCATCATCTCTGATCTCTTCCAATTCTCTCAGTTCATTCATCCTAACCTCCATTACAACATTTTCTAGAAGCTCTAGATGGTGTGTAATTTTTAGAGATGGAAGCTCCAATGAGATATGTATCCTTGATTTTATTCCATAAAATAAGAGATAATGTGAATAACAAATGGATTTATTGGGGGTGATTCTATCAATCCATAAAAAAATCTTCAAATTTGTATGCCAATATCTCTTGTTATCTTCCAAGTGTTCTTATGATGATCTGAATCAGGTTCTTGTTAGTGGAATCAGCTAGTCCATTACCCTATAGATAGTAATTTTATGGATATTTCAAGTAAATAAATATCTCAAGAGACCATTCACATACCTTTTCACTATTGAATGATAAATTATTGTCTTATATTGTAGTGGAAGGTACTCCAAAACTAGTGACTAGACAATCATATAACTCAAACATAGAGTTTTCATTTACCTCCTTCAAAGGCACTACTTCCACCCACCTGGAGAATTAATTTATAGATATCAAGACCCACTTATGACAAGTACTATATGGATGATGTATCATACCAATTAATTCTAAACCCAATTGCATGAAAGACTGCTCAACCTTAATAGGCTTCAATGGTATAAAATCTAGTCTTTGCTTACCTATAAACATTGCACACTTTGCACACTTCCTAACCCATGCATGTGCATCCTTAAATATGTTAGCCCAAAATTAACTAGATATAATAATTTTTTAAACTATGGTATTGGCTAAAAAATGCCTCTAGAAGGACTATCATGAAATTGTTCAAAAAGCTTGTCAAATTGATTAGCTTCAACACACCTTAAAAGCATACCTCCAATGTCATTTTTGAACAACACTCCATCAATTAGAATGTATGGTAATAATTTTAGACTAAAATTTGTTATCATTGATTCATATAATCCAATTTGACATTTTTGTTTTTGAAGTAATCTAGCAATGTCTCGTGGCCAATTGGATGGAGAAGTAGTTTCAGCTTCTTGTTGGGTGTCTTGAAGTGTCAAAACCATCTCCTTTTCTTCTTTCACATATTTTGGAATATGTTCACACAATCCTTTACCTCATACCATATTTTTGACCATCACTTCAATATCATAATCCATGCACTTAGTGACCCATCCATCTCTCTTTTCACTTAAGTCTCTATTGAGGATGAAATCCTTCACACTAGAATGAGCTACCATTAGTCTAATCTTGTTATTTTAAACCAAATGTATAATTTTTTTCAAACCTATTATAAAAAAAAGCACAATATTTTTAAAAATATAATACCTCTCCTTATAGTATACCAAAACTTGACTAAAAAAAGTAATAGGTTTCTCTAAACCTTCACTATTCTATTGCATAAGCATGGCTGAAATTATATTAAATGTAGAAAAACCATACATAAAGAAATCCTTACTGAAATATAGATTAATAAAAGTGGAAGGTTGGATAATTACTTGTTTAATGTATTCAAATATTCTCTTACCTTACTTATTCCAAATGAATTCTTGATATTTCTTTAGCATTTGAGTGAGTTGCCTTACTAGTTATATAAATTCAGGAATAAATGTTCTGATGAAATTTATCTTGCCTAAGAAGCTTTGTAGTCCTTTCTTATGTTTTGGAAATGATAGAGAAAGGATTTATTATATTTAATCATGATCAATAGAAATACCATCTTTTGACACTACATACCCAAGTAGTCTCCCCTTATGCAATGAAAATATATACATATTTGGATTCAATGAAACTCCAAATTGTCTACATCTATAAAAAATAACTCTCAAGTGTGTTAGATGATCATTTGAAAATATAATGTCATCAAGATAAAATAAGATAATTTATTTCAAAATAAATTTAAATGCAACATCCATATCCCTTTGGAAAGTGGATCCATAATTAGAGAGCCCAAAAAGCATCTTTTGATAGGTATAATTACCCCATTTAGTTGTGAAAGTTGTTTTATACCAATTTTTCTCTTTCACCAATATATGGTTTTATCTTGAGTACCCATTCCAGTTTTGAGAACATTTATGAACCTAATACCCTCTAAAATATTTGATGCATGGAAGGAAGAGGATAGTGGTCTTTTAGTGACACTTTGTTCAAATCTCTAAAACCCACACATAGTCTTATCTCTCTATTTTTATTTCTCACTAGTACAAGGTTTTATAACCATGTTGAGTGCTTGATAGGAAATATTATACTTGACTCAATCAACTTAGTAAGATCCTTTCTCATCATAATTTCAACCTTGGGGTTGATGGGCCTTTGCTTTTTTCTTACCAGTTTTACATCTTGTTCAAGCTCAATAGTATGTTGTGCTAAACTAGGGTAAAACCATTCAAATCATGGTATTCACAAGAAAATACATCCATAAACTCAATAAATAATGAAATTAAAACTATTCTCTCAGAACCAGTGTTTAATTTACCCCACTTAAGTTGCTTACCTTCAACTATGTGAACTTGCTCATAATGTTATTCCTTGGAAGAGATTTTTACCTTGTATTTTTCAAGATAATAATATTCATTGAAAATGTTATCCAAAGTTACTAAACCTTTAGGTATCCCATTTGATATCAATTACACAATCTGATCTTCATATTGGTGTTGCAATTTATTTTGACTCTTTGAGAAAAAATTTGCCTCATTCTATAGGAAATAGGCTACCTTTTGTCACTATAAAAGACATGATAACTTACCTCATTATTTAGAATTGAAGGCCTACATATAACCTTGATTTGGGTCTAATATTTATTTTCCTTGAGTTGTTCCACTATAGCACATTATACTCATATAGTAGAAAGTCTATCTGCATGTTGATTGACTACTCTAGGAATGGAGCAGATATCAAATGCTAGGAAATCCTCCATGAGGTTCAAAACTCTATGTTTGTATGAATTTAGGAGGGGTTTATTTGATTCACTTAAACACCTGACTTATTACACTACCAACTCACTATCACCTTTCACCTATAAAATCCCAATACCTCTCTTTTTAGTCCATTAAAGGTCATGAATGAGAGATTTATAATCTATAGTATTTGATGTATAACTAATTAAAATCTAAATAAAGAATAATACCTTTGATTTTGAGGTGAATACAACATTACATCAAATCCACTTCCATTTTTTGATCTATATCTATCAAATTATATATTGCATGCTCCCTCTTAATCCTACTTTGAGTTGGTGAGACTAGGTAATGAGTCACCCTCTTCATGCATATAGTAGACACCAAAACCAGCTTCTTAAATACCTTTGTATGGGTCATATACATGGTTATTATTATCCCACTCATCCAAGAGTATATCTGATATGCATTTAAGTGGATTAGAATGTTCTTGATCAATATTACCCTCATCTTCCTTTGAAATACTGCAATTCATATTAGACATATTTGGCATATATGGCTCTAGGTCAAATCTAAAAAAATAGGCTCAAATCTTATAATGACTTAGGTTATGTATATATATTTCTAAAAACCATGTATGACCAATTTTAAGAAAGATAACCTCTTATTTTCATAGTAAAATCCCTAGATAGGAATAACAAAAAGTATGGAGGTAAATCAAAAACAATTATATCTTGTGAAATGGTGAAATTTAGACAAGCAACAAGTAAATTCTTAAGATATTTGAAGATTTCCACAATCTTAGTAGGAAAACCATCTAACTATAATACTCCCTTTTCATGAGGTTCATACTTGAACCCAATTTTATTAGCTATGTATTTAGGCATGAAAAAATTACAAGCTCTACTATCAATCATACAATTATAGACAAGACAATCTCCTATGACAACTAAAAGATAAAATAGAGAAGGCTTTGTTACCTTAAAATCTTGAGGCTCAAAAAATGGATTAGAGTTGATTAGAATAACACTTACTCTTTCCTTTTTAGGTGGTCCATCAAATATATTAAGCTTTGAAAGATCCTCCTATAGATACTCCTTGTGTATTAGGATTAGTAGTGTATCCCACATTGAAATTGATACTAAAGTTTTGTCCACATGAACAATAATACTAAGTGGATAAGAAACTATCCTTGACTATAATTTAGGAGTAAGATGGGATCCTAGATGTTGTGTAAACTAAGGAATGTAAGGCCTTTCACATTATACCCTTTTAGATCTTAAACCTACTGATTTTATGTCTTTTGAGGAAGCTCATGAGTGGTGGTCCTTTATGGTGGTTGAGAAGGGAAAGGGAATACCTTATTAGGACTTGAACCATCACCAATTACCCTTTTCTTGGATTTAGTATGGGCTAAAACTGAAGTACTAATGTTAGGTATATTATGGCTTTGGTTTGCAACTATGTACTCAAAAGAATCCTCACTTTCCTAAAAGTTCACAAATGTAGTTTTATTAGGTACTTTACCATTCTATCCACCTCATTGATTTGGAAATTTTGATTGAGTGAATGAAGTAATGTCTCTATGTGGTAGAGAGACTTCTTTAATTGGTTGGTTTTCATGTGGAGGAACTAAACTCTATTTTATATAATACTAATGTGCGTTCTCACCAGTTGGTGCCATTGCCATGTTATTTTCTTGATCCCAATGATTTTTCTATTGCCTTTCCTGAGCATAGTTGTTCTAAGTTGGCACAATAGCTCTATAATTTCTTAGAGCATTAGGATTACATTGCTTTGACTGAGGATTTTACCCTTGATGATTGGACTGATAGGATGGCCTATTATACTGATACTTCTAATTGATATTTTTATATGGCTTATATGGTGGAACTTGTTGTCTTTCCATTGAAACAAACTTGTTGTTATGAGTCTTAAAAATACTCTCTATCTTCCCCAATATGTTAGATTGGTCACCTTCTATTTGATAAAACTTTTTTGAATGTGGAAGTGGAGCAATAGTTAGAGTAGGAGGGTGGTTCTATGGAAAGAGGGGCATTGGTGGCCTTGGGGACAACTTGCTTTCTAGTATAAGGCAATTCTTAGCCTTGATTTCTATTTCAAAAGATTTAGGTAGAGTGTTCCCTACCATGGATTGAATCATCATAGCTACATATAAATTGAGGGTCTTTAAATAATATAGAAAAGCATAGTTAGGTGTAGGCTTGATCATTATAGGAATTCTATCCCAAGTCTTTTGGAATCTGTAATTGAAATCCACCA
The DNA here is from genome assembly GCA_037957365.1 of Torreya grandis. NCBI lineage: Eukaryota > Viridiplantae > Streptophyta > Pinopsida > Cupressales > Taxaceae > Torreya > Torreya grandis. The sequence goes on from JARHVA010003521.1 coordinate 1,205,200, forward strand.
TAATTTCATGATTGAATCTACCAATTGTTGTAAGATACTCCATAAGTGAAATATGATCACTTTTATCCTCAAAGTGATTAAACAATACCTATTCCAAATTCATCCTAGTTATTTATTGATGCAGGAGACAATCCTCTATACCACTTAAGTTCTTTCCCTTTGAAATAAGTTTATAACAAGTTCATTGTTATATTTTTTTGAGTTACATGATGCACTGAATAAGGGTTAGAAATATCTGCACTATGTCCTATAGGAGTAACTACATTTTTCCCTATAAAATACTGAAGAGCCTTTAAATATGAGACTATAATATCATCCCATTGAGTAATATTCATAGGATTACCACCATTGATTGGCATAAATTCTTGTATTCTAAGAAAAACCATCTAAGGAATGGGATTTATGACAATGTTTGACTAAAAAATATTGGAAATAAGAGGGGGAACAAGAGGTGTAGGATTAGGATTTGACTAAGAGGATTTCTTCTTCTTTACTGATTGGAAAGATATCTTAGAGAAATATCTCTTTCCCTTTTTTAGAGGATCTTTTATTCAAATCTAAAAATGAGACTTTGAAATTTTCTATTATACTAAGATGTGCATATGTATGATTTAAATTATGTAAATAGGTAGTACCATTAGGTGTGTTAAAATTATTAGATATCTAAATAACACCAAACAAAGGTTATATTACTCAAGTCTCACTCATACATGGACTAACATGGGAATGATCTAAGGCTATGGGATGCATATATCTAGACTAGACCTCTAGAGTTTTTAATGAGGCTATTTCCTTAGATTTGATACTTTGGACCTATCTTTCTAGGATATATAAAAGTTGGGTGAAAAGAGTCAAGAGATTGTATAAAATGAAACATATTATAAAATGTGTTGATGCATCAAATGTTCAAAGATCCACTCTCAAGATTAAAATCATTTACACACTAATAGACTATGAATATAACGAATGAAGTGTCTATAATTATTTTCAAGAAACAATGCTTCACCTAGAGGTCAATTTAATGAACCTAACCTAGAGGAAAATGAGGGTAAGGATTGATTGAAAACATTGAAAATCAACAATCCGCTCTATACTTGAGACATCAACATTAAGACATGCTTGATGACCTTTAGGAAAAGTTTATTAGCACTTACGTTGAACTTGGACCTACAAAGGGAAGATGACAACCACTTTTTCATATAAAAAAATACACAACACTAAGAAAAAATTTGCAAACAACTACAAAATGCTCTATTAATTACTCCAAGAGGTGTAGAATATAATTTATTATAGAGTCTAGTTGTGCCATCCTAAGGGATGTTCAACAATAGTTAAAAGGCTACATTTATGGAGAGAAGGAAATCAAGAGAGGAATTTTAGCATTAAAAAGGGGAATCAGTGATCTCAACTACCTTTGAGCCATGGTTACAACTATCTTTGCATTTATGCTCATTCAAGGTCCCTAATGATCTAGGTCACTTTAGTCTATTACATAGTTACATTATTCCCTCATTGATGTTCTCTGATGGTTGTAATAGTGGGATCAATTTTTTCCATGCTAGGCTCAAGCATCAATGTAGTTATAACCATCAAATCAATTTATTAGGGTTTTGTCCTGGTGATAACTGCTCTTCACTAGTTTGTCAAGGCATGCAAGAGTGGAGAAAAGGGTCATTTTCATGCAATTGGTTGTAGAGACAAAACCATTGGGGTCTACGTGTATGGATTCATAGAATATTTTGAAATGATATCTCTTTTTCAAATTGAATCATGTTCGAACTCATCCCCATGTTCATAGGTCCACTATAGATGGAAAACTAATCTCAGACTATTGGTTTTCCTATAGTCATTATGTTGATGCATACCTATAGACTATATATCCACCTTTATTGATTATATTAGGTCCAAAAATATCCATTCTATCTTTGTGGGAACTGAGAGTTCACCATATGCATGGATATTTCTTGTAAAAATGGTGAACATAGTCACATAATGAAACTTGCATGTCACAAACCCTCAAGCCAAAGGTCTATATTAAGCTTTAATAATGGTCCCTTTATGTCATTTAACCTAATTGAATTAATGTGTACATTTAATGGTGTTTATACAAGATCTAATGGTGATGGGATGACCCTAAAATAACTATTTGCTTTGGTTAAAAAACTACCCTTTGGTTCGATTTTGATTATAAAAAATTAATGAGGCCAATTAAAATGCTCCAACCTATCTTTACTTCCATTGGCCACGTAGCTCCTTGTTATCAAATATTGAATTTTTCACCTCCTATGCACCATTTATCTCCTTGGTTAGAATCAATACCATACATTAATTTCTTTCCAAAAATATCCTTTGTCATGTTGACTTTCATTCACATCATAATCAAGATATATGAGCAAATGCTAGACATAAATCTCATTGGGCCCACTTTACTTTTAGTCGAGATCATACCATTAGATCATCAATATGATTGAATGTTGATCATTGATTTTTATTGGAACCCCATCCTTATCAATTGAGCTTGCACTATTGGATATTTACTTGGTTTATCCACACCATCAGATCTTATCCAACTTATAACTATTTAAAGGGATTTAACCCAGGGACCTTTTGACTTGTTTAACACTAGCATAAACCATTATATCTCATGTGTTAGTATGCGATCTCATGATCAAATTTAAACCTTTTAAGGAAATTTTTAACCCAAATAATTATTTTATGGAGCTCAAACTTGAATTCTTCCTTTTTCTTGATGGCTTAATATGACTTGGTAAAGTGCCATAATATCTTGGTTAACCTTTCAAAAAATTTAAATATCAAATGAAGAATAGGAATAATCATGACCATTGATAAGGGAATTTTTTTGTAAATGTAGTAATATGAGGGTTTTTGATCAATTAAATTGAAGGAACATCCTCTTTATTATTGATTTGCCAATCCTCCATGATTTCCTTATGGAGTTGATGGAAAATTTCATGATCAAATGAAGGTACATTTTCTCCATGTGCGACCAATTTGGTATAAAAGTCAATGAAAATGATTTGGATCCTCCTTGGGATGGATCAAATCATGTCTTGAAATAATGGGATCATGGACCTCATTAGAGGGATAATATATACCACCATTCAAAACTTTGATATTGTATGCCTTAACACTTGGAAGAATGAAAGAGTAATTTATTTTGATCCTTACTTTGAGATATTGTTGAAGGGTTTCATAGTCATAATCATCAAATTAATAAATGTCATCCATGATGAAAGATAAAAATAAAACAATGATTAGGACAATGTAAGAAATAAGCATCTACAAGAGAATGCTTATAAAATAATGATACTCAAAGGTTGAGTTCACTAAATATTCTAATCTTAATTTGAATTTGGATACTACTTGAATATATAGAGTTAAGGATATATAAATGATAGGACAATAGGGTGAACATTATTTCTACAATAGGCCAATCAAATGCTAAAGGTAGATGTACCATAGTTTGAATTTTTAAACTAAGATAAGGTATAAATGGAAAGTACAACTATGATAGATATATAAACTACATAAAATAAGGTACTTAATTGGATATGATGAAAATGTAGATCTAGATCTAGATCTAGAATAGGATGAAATTAGGTGAGAAGATAGTTATAAAATAGTTGTTAGATTTGAATCTAGTGCATTTGGTTCTCTAGATAGTTGCATCAACCTAGGATGGTTGGGTCAATGCTACTATCTCAGTTCAATGATAGTACCATGTATATAATATTAGTTGAAACAAGATGAAACCACTTGGATTCCTTTGGTTTGGCTTCACCTTCACTCTATTACATTCAAATATGGGTCATGGATTGTTAATCTTTGTGAAATGGAAAACCCCTAGCTTTCTATCTTCAATGTGACCTTAGAAAAAAATGGGTTAGTGGTTACACAATGTCTAGCTGACCCACAATGACCCCACTATTAATGGGAATTGATTACATAGCTATTAATCTAGAAGAGGCCCTCAAAATCATGTAGTTATCCCATTTGCACAATCTTATGTGTGAATCATGCAATGTGCACAAAGTAAGTATAATAGTGACCTAGCTTGTAAAATGGAAAATAATAAATTATGATTATTCCTTTAGTACTTTAGAATTATAGTTGGGTTGTTCCTTTAACTTATATTATAATAGGGAAGAATATGAAAGCTTTTGATAACTTGAGTGCTTCTTGAATGCTCTTCAGTTTGATTTCTAGGTGAGGAATGAATGAGGGTTGATACTGTATTTATAGCAATCCTATCAAGAGATAACTCATATTAAAGGACTTAGGTCGACCATTGGAATAAATTTAACTTGTAAATTGAATGAATATATGGCATTGGACTATTGTAATGGGGTAGGATAATAATGTCGATGCTAATGTTTGACCCAGACATTAGTGTCTAGAGAGTATCAAAATAAGTATAGGATCATGACTAGTAGATGTGTAAGATAAGTACATTTTACACATTATGGGAAAGATACAATGTCTGAGTCATTAATATAGGATTCTTTTAACAAGAGATAGGCTAAGGGGCATAAGATATAGTAGTTTCAAGGCTTGTGTAATCAAATCATGTGTAGAACTAAGAGAAATAACTAACATCTGAGATTTCCAAGTGTACAAGATTGAGGTGATACATAATGAAAAAGTATCATCTACATTTTCCCCCTATTTAATTTAGTAATGAAATTGGTATTTTAAAGGAAAGAAATAAGTACTTGCATGTGTATGCACACCTTATCTTTGCTTGAATTGAATTTGAGTGCTTTTATAATGACTGACTTGTAACCAAAAACATGCTACAATGTAAAATTAATGCATATAATCTAGGTTAAAATTACTTGAAATAGATTGAAATTAAAAGATCAAGGTTTAGGATTACTCCTATGTATCTTTGTAAAACCTTACGTATTAGAAATTTGGTTTTTAAAAAAAAATTATCATTGTAAGGATAGAAAACTAAGATTAGGATAAATATAGATAAAATATGTAAAGGTCATATATCCAAGGAGATAGAGATATATTGGATGGCTCATGCCCATAAATTTAGAACAAAAAATGAGTTTCCACTTGGTAGTTGATATTATGTCAACCATACAACTGAATGGTACTCATAACCTGGTGAGGTTAGATGATCAAGTCCAACATGAAATCTTGGCAAGATTGAGTGAATTAATCACCTCAACCATACCAAAAGGTGAACCAACTAATGCATTATATTGGTTCAATAAAGTCCATAAAAGTTTGTGAGGTATCAATACATGTAATTATTTTAGAATATGAAATTATGCTTACACAATAGGCCAATTAAATTTTAAAATTAGATGTACCATATGATGAATTGTTTAAACTTAGATAAACTATAAATGGAAAGTAAAACTATGATATATATAAATGACATAAAACAAGGTACTTACTTGACTCTGATGCTAATGCAGATTTGGATCTAGAATAGGATAAAAGTAAGTGGGAAGATAATAATGGAATAATTATCAAATTATGTATATAGTACCTTTGACTCTCTAGATAGTTGCATCAACCCTAGATGGTTGAGTCAATATTACTATCTGATTTTTATGCTAGTGTCCTATATGTAATATTTACTAAAACATGAGGTGGTCACCTGAATGCTTTTGGGTTTGGATTTGCCTTTAATATTATTAATTCATATTTGCATCATGGACTATTACTCCTAGTGAAATGTAAAAAATCTAGCTATCCATCTTCAATGTGACCTTAGGGGAAAATGGGTTAGTGGGCACATAGTGTCAAGCTGACCTATAATGAACCCACTATCAAAGGGCACTGCCTACATAACCAATACTATAGAATAGGGCCTCAAACTCATGTAGTTTTCCCTAACATGTTGGATTATGTGTGAATCATGTAATGTGTGTAAATTAAGTATAATAATTACCTAGTTTGTAACTTGATACGTAATACCTTATGACAACTCCTTTAGTACTTCAAACCTATAGTTATGATGTTCCTTTGACTTATATCAGAATTGGAAAGCTTTTGATAACTTGAGTGATTATTAAAATATCTTTGGTAGATCATTAGGTGAATAATGAATGAGGGTTGATATTATATTTATACCAATCTTATTAGGTGATAAATCACATTAAATATCTTAAGTTGGCCATTGAAATATATTTCATTTGTAAATTGGACGACTTTGGGGCACTAGAAATTTATGTCAGGGCAAAATAAAAATGTTAAAGCTACTACCTAACCTAGACATTAGTGTACAAGGAGTAAAAAAATAAGTATAGGATCATAACTTGTAGAGGTGTAAGATAAATATATTTTAAGAATTCTAGGCAAGATAGGATGTCTAAGTCATCAATATAAGACTGATCCAACTAAGAGATAGGCCAAGGGGAAAAAGAAAGAGTATATGTGAGGTTTGTATAAGAAAGGCATGTGTATAATTAATCAAAACAACCAAGGTCTAATTTTTCTAAATTTATAATATTTAGGTTCTACATAATCACAAAATATCATCTCAAAATACCATCTACAACTGTGCATATAAAACATACCCTTGCCATGCTATTGTAGTTGGTTATTGAGGTCCAAACATTCAAGAACTGGGGATTAGAATTTGTTGGAGTGATCAATGCTAATTCATCTACATGACAAAAGTTCATTCTTATGGTAACCAATTATTTTACCCATTAGACTGAAGCTCAAGCATTCAATAATTGCATGGCTCACGTGTCTATCAACTTTCTATAAGAACATATTATTACCAGGTTTGGGATGTTTGCCACTTTGGTATGTGATAACATCCCCTCTTTTTCTTCTCTCTAATTTACTAAATGGGCTTAAAAAAATTAGGTAATCCTCAAGTACTCTTCCAATTATTACTTGTAAGGTAATATGGTAATTGAAGCAATGAATAAGAACTTATTAGGTGTAATTAAGAAAGTAATGACAAAGAACCCTAGGGATTGGCATAATGTTTTGAAATTTACATTGTGGTCTGATAAGACTAGAATTAAGTTAGATCTAGGCATGTTTTCATATCATCTTGTCTACGAACAAGACCAAATCTTCCCAATCAACTTGAGAATACTTTCATTATATCTCATGAGAGATTACTTAGAGATTGACTATAAGATAAAACATAAAATCATTTACTTGATAAAACTATAATAAAAACATGATGCATACTTATTATACTTTAAAAAACACTGAGGTGTCATCAAGAATTAGTTTAAAAAAGGAACCAAAGTGAAAGCCTACTAAATCTCTAATCTAGTCCTTCTCTGGGATAAGGCTCATGAGAAAAAGGGACAACATGACAAGTTTGATGCCCTATAGTTAGGTCCTTACCAAATCTCTAAAATCCTAAAAAAGAATGCATTTCAACTAAGGTGAATAACTAGTGAGGATGTCCCATTTCTTATCAATTTAAAGTTTCTCAAATACTATTACAAGCTTGAATTAGTCTAGTAAATTCTTGTAAATACTTTCTCTTTTCCTTTCCTACTATATTTCTTGATTTATTTCATACTTTATTGTTAGTTTAGTTTGTTTTTCTTTCTTTCCTTGATTTTAATTTTTGGTTTGGCTTTGTTTCTTGTCTCTTTTTAGCCTGAACCATCTATTTTACCATGTAGGTTCCCCTATTGGTGTATGAATGAAGAAAAAAAGGCTTGTATGTAGGTAACATGAATAACATTCTCATGTGTAAATACTATAAGGAGTTTGTAGTGTTAGATTATATTTCTAAATTATTTTGAAAGATTAAGATTTTGTGCATGTTTTCAATTTGTGCATGTCAGGTTAAGTTTGGGTAAACTATTTAGTTGATGAAGATATTCTCTTGATACCAAATAAAAAATCACATCTTAATGGTTTCTAAGTTTACCTGGATGAACCTAATATGGTGAAGATCTAGTGTGAAAAATATATTATTTGTCATGTCCCCTTTTTTGTGGACATTGACAGATTTGATGATTGGCCTATTATGCGACCTTCGTAGGCTAATAGGATGGATAGAGGGTCATAATGGAGCTTGGATTGACTTTGATTCACAGGATTTCTACATTTGATTTTCATTCAGGTTATTTTAGACACATTTGGCTGAGCTCCTACTTTTTGGGGATATTTGATATGCAGTGGAGCACCTTTATTTTGGTATGGTCATGTGCGGAATCACTCCCTGATTCACCTGCTTCGATCGGTTTGAGGATCCGACATATATTGAGGGAGATATTAATATTTGATTGATTTAATCAAATATTAATTATTTGGTCTCATTAATAATTAATTAGAAACCCTAATGCTAATTTAAGAAAACCCTAATTAGGGCAAGCATATCTTTTGAGGGTATAAGGGTTTCACATGGAGGCCATTATGGATTATGCATAGATTATTGATTATTGAAAATTGAAGAAATTCTTCTGTGAAGACTGAGCCAAGGGTTCCAGGATTCCATTTGCAGTGGAGAACGTCAACTCTTCATTGTGTGCGATTCAGAGGTTGTGAAAGATCAGCCGATCTATTGCCAAATTGAGAGATAGCTTCATCCAGAAGTTATCACAGAATTCCAGGGTTGAGAGATAACTTCACACAGAAGTTTATCACAGAGCTTTCCAGGTATTTCTTGATTTAGTTCATGTTTTTGTTTCAATAAATTATACAGAGAGAGATCTGCTGTATTAGATACAATAGATTTCCAGATCAGGGATCAACAGACAGGTTGTGCTAAGTTGGCGGCCGTACTAAGTCCGTACAAGTCCGTACAGATCCGATCAGGAACCGACATCGGCAGAGAGAGGGCTTATAGAGACCGACATCGGTCGACTGAGGACCGACGTCGGCAGAAAGCCGACCGACAGAGACCGACGTCGGCGAGATATCGACCGACGACGGCGTCTGTGTGTCGACACAGAAAGGCCGAGACCCTTCCAGATTCAGATTTCACTCCCAGATTTGCAAAACACAGGGTTTTAAGACCAGACTGTAATATTCTTTAATTTGTATGCCAGAGACTCAATTGTGTAATCATCCAGAAGAACAAGTAATAAGATCTTGATTTGTTATTAAGAGATTATACTGTGATTTGTTTATGCTTATTTGAATATATTCTGCAAGTTTGTATTGTGATCAGAGTTTTATGAGTTTATATATTCTCTATTTGAAGGGAATATCACAGTGGTATCAGAGCTGTTATTGCTATATATCAGAGCTTATTGTGCAGATAAGAGAGGCCCTAAGTAAGGGACATTACAGTGGTATCAGAGCTTATTGTGCAGATAAAGGAGCCCCTAAGTAAGGGACATTACAGGAATAACATTCTCATGTGTAAATACTATAAGGATTTTGTAGTGTTAGATTATATTTCTAAATTATTTTGAAAGATTAAGATTTTGTGCATGTTTTCAATTTGTGCATGTCAGGTTAAGTTTGGGTAAACTATTTAGTTGATGAAGATATTCTCTTGATACCAAATAAAAAATCACATCTTAATGGTTTCTAAGTTTACCTGGATGAACCTAATATGGTGAAGATCTAGTGTGAAAAATATATTATTCTACCTTTCACTTTCCATGATGGTCCCCAGCCCAGAATTAAGATGTTAATAAAAAAAGAAAAGATAAAAAAGTAAAAAAAAGTAAACTCAATTTCAAAAAATCTCAATTTTGGTTGATTTAGGTAACCTCTATTGAGGCTATGGACACTTATATGGTAGTAGAGTAAGGAATTGAGTGGGATCAAAGACAACTCTATAGATGTTATGGGTGCTTGGATAGTAGTAAATAAATGTGTAAGCAAGCATTCTTAAGGTAGGATTCACCATCTTGATGATTGGATATGTAGTAGTTAGTCTTTGTAGGTTCTAAGAAGTGGAAATTCAACTCATTTTCACACATCAAGTAAATGAGAATGTCTAATTTGGTATTTTATATTCTCTCATATTATCCTCTCTTGAATCCATTCACATTCCATGCATAGTTTTGGCCAGAGATTCTAGGTTTGTAGACACATTTATATCACTCTAAAATACTCAAGAGTATTTTCCAGTAGAGTCATGATTTGATATTATTTTCACAACACACCCTAATTCTTCTAAGAATTAGTGAACCTATTTTTTATTTTGTGACCACTCTCACTTACATTCATAACGCATTGGTATAAGTAATCTCTAGATTCCTTGGTGGTTTGTCTTAGTTTTCATGTAAAATTAGGCTTTGAAAATATCACCATTAGAATGACCACATCCATGTGAGAAAAATTCATATATAAAACTTAGCATGAAATTGGAATTTTGATCTCCTAATTTGGATTTGAAGATTGGGTTATTTAGATCTCTTGGCATGCTCCAAGATGTTATCTTATTTTCTATGCATTATAGTTCCTAAAACCTATCCCATTATGATGACCAAGTCTAAATGATAAAGTTTGATATAAAGCATTTGGCCCCAAATCGGAGTCTAACTACACTTTTTCACACTTATAGAATCTCACTCTCTAGATCTCTCAATTCCTTAGAATTTATTTGGGGGTTCACATTGATTTACATGCCCATTCATCCCCCTAAACCTCTCTCATCCTATTGACCAAGCTCATATGAGTCATTTTCATATTTGACACTTGGTCATTTGAAGACTTCTTGAACATCATATTGTACTTTCAATATCTTTTTAGAACAGGCAAAAACTTGTCATTTTTTTGGTTAAACTATCTGTAAGTGTTCAAAAAAATTTTAAGTCATTTGAGTGAGTGGCCTTACCAGTTCTACAAATCTAGGACTAAATCTTCTGATGAAATTTATCTTTCCTAAGAAGATTTTCAATCCTTTCTTATGTTTTTATAATGATAGAGAAAGGATTGCTTATATTCTCTCTAGATCAATAAAAATACCATCTTTAGACACTACATTTCCAAGCATTCTCCCCTCATATAGTGAGAAGACACACTTATTTGGATTCAATGAAACTCCAAATTGACTGCATTTATAGAAAACTCTCAAGTGTGTTAGATGATCATTAGGATCCTTTGAAAATATAGTAATGTCATCAAGATAAACTAAGACCATTTCACTCAAAAGACCTTAAAAGGAAACATCCATTACCCTTTGGAAGTAGTTCTAGCATTAGAGAGCCCAAAAGGCATCTTTTGATAGGCATAAGTACCCCCATTTGGTTGTGAAAGTTGTTTTATACTGATCTTCCTCTTTCATCAATATCTGGTTGTAACTTGAGTACCCATACAATAAGGAGAACCTTTATGAACCTGATACCCTCAACAAGATTTGATCCATGCAAGGAAGAGGATAGTGGTCTTTTAGTGACACTTTCTTCAAATCTCTAAAATCCAAACATAGTCTTATCTCTCCATTTTTATTTCTCATTGGTACAAGGTTAGCTACCCATTTTGAGTGCTTGATAGGAAATAATATACTTGACTCAATCAGCTTGGTAAGCTCCTTTATCATGAGAATTTACACCTTGGGGTTACCGGGCCTTTACTTTTGTCTTACTAGTTTTGATCATATTCAAGTTCAATAGTATGTTGTGCTAAACTAGGGTTAAACCATGTAAAATCATGGTATTACCAATCACATACATCCATGAACTTACTAAATAATTAAATGAAATCTACTCTCTCAGAATCAGTGTTTACTTTAGCCCATTTAAGTTTCTAACCTTTAGTTATGTGAACTTACTCATAATGTTATTCCTTAGAAGAGATGCTTACCTTGTCTTTTTTAAGCTGATCATCTTCATTTAAAATTATTTCCAAAGTTACTAAAATTTTAGGCATCTTGTTTGATATCAATTGCACAATTTGATCTTCATATTGGTATTACAATTTATTTTGATGCTTTAAAGAAAAATTCTACCTCATTCTATAGGAAACATGTTATCTATTAATCACTATCAAAGACTTGCCCACTTGACTCATTATTTAGAACTAAAGGGATTGATACAACCTTGATTTGGGTTTAATCTTTATTGTCCTTAAGTTGGTCCACTATATCACATTATGGTTCTATGGCAACAAGTCTATCTGCATCTTGATTGGTTATTCTAATAATGAAGTAAATATCAAATGCTAGGAAATCCTCCATGAGTTTCCAAACTTTATGTTTATATTCCTTTAGGAGGGGGTTATTTTCTACACTTAAACCCATAACTTGTTTCACTATAACCTCACTATCACCTTTCACCTGAAGAAGGTTAATATCTCTCTTTCTAGCCCACTAAAGGCCATGAATGAGAGCTTCATTCTCTATAGTATTTGATGCACAACTAAACTAAAATCTAACTAAAGAATAGTAAATTTGATTTTTAGGTGAAACTAACATTACACCAGATCCAATTCCATTTTTTTGATCTAGATACATCGAATTATAGATTCCATACTCCCTCTAGATCCTGCTTTGAGTTGGTGAGATTAGGTAATGAGTCACCCTCTTTGTGCATGCATTAAAAACCAAAACCAGCTTCTTGAATAAATTTTTATGGTGTATACCAATTTATTATCAAACCACTCATCCAAGAGTATATATGGTATTCTTTCAAATGGCTTAGAAGGTTCTTAATCAATAGTACCCTCATATTCCTCCAAAATACTACAATTCATATTAGACACATTTAGCATATACAGTTCAAGGTGAAACCTAGAAATAGGTTCAGATCTTATAGTGAATTTGGTTCCATACCTAGTTATAAAAACCATGTATGACCAATATGAATAAATATAACCTCCTATTTTATTAGTAAAATTCCTGGATAGTCATATTACAAATTATGGAGGTAAATTAACAACTCTATCCTATGAAATGGTGAAATTTGGAAAAGCAGTAAGTAAAACCTTAAGATATTTGAGGATGCCCATAGTCTTAGTAGGAGAAAAATATACATGTAACATTCCCTTTTCATGAGGTTCATACTTGAACCCTAGTTTTTTACTTATGGATTTAGGCATAACAGAAGTACTAGCTCACTATCAATCATACAATTGTGGACAAGACAATCTCCTATGATAACTAAATGATATAATGGAGGATGGTTAGTCACTTTAGGAGCTTTAGGCTCAAAAAATGGATTATATTCAATTATAATAACACTTATTCTTTCCTTTTTATGTGTTCCATCATAGATATTAATATTTAAAATCTCCTCCTACAAATAATCCTTTTATCCTGGGATTAGCAGTGTATCACACATTAAAATTTATACTAAAGTTTTCTTCATATGATCCACAATATTGAATGGATAAGTAACCATCCTTGAATACAATTTAGGAGTTGGAGGAGATCTTAGATGTTTTGTTAACTAACGAATGTAAGTCCCTTTCACATTCTACCCCTTTGAATCATGAACATACTTAGTTGATGTCTTTTGAGGTAGCTCATGAGTGGTGGTCCTTTATGGTGGCTGAGAAGGAAAAGGGTCTACCTTATGAGTACTTGAACCATCACCAATTTCCCTTTTCTTAGATCTAGTATGGTCTGAAATTTAATTACCAATTTTAGGCATATTTTGACTTTGATTTACAACTATGTGCTTAAAATAATCCTCACCTTCATGAAAGTTCAAAAATATAGCTTTAATAGGTGTTTTACTATTCTCTCCTCCTTATTGATTTGTCACTTCTGCTTGAGTGAGTGAAGGAATGTCTCCATGTTGTAGAGAGGTTACCTTATTTAGTTGGTTTTCATATGGGGGAGGATATAAAATCCATTGCATATAAGACTAATGTGTACTCTCACTAGTTGGTACCATTACTATGTTATTTTATTGATCCTACTAACTATTCTGTTGTCCTTCTTGAGCATAGTTATTCTGAGTTGGCACAATAGCTCTAGAATTACTTATAACATTAGGATTGTATTTCCTTGACTAATGATTCTAACCTTTCTAATTGGATTAATAGGATGGCCTATTATATTGATAATTTTGATTAGTATTCTAATATGGCTTGTATGGTGGAGCTTGTTGTCTTTCCATTGTAACAAACTTGTTATTATGATTTTTAAGCAAAATCTCCATCTTCCCTAGTCTATCGACTTGATCACCTTTTATTTGATAATTTTTTTGAATGTGTAAGTGGAGAATTAGTTAGAGAAGTAGAGTGAATCTTTGGAAAGAGGAAAATTGGTGGTCTTGAGGATAACTTGTTTGCTTATAAAAGGTAACTCTTAGCTTTGATTGTGATTTCAAAAGCCTTAGGTAACGTGTTCCCTCCTATGGATTAAATAATCATAGATACATATAAATTGAGGGACTTTAAATAATATAAAAAAACATAGTTGGGTGTAGGTTTGATCACTACAAGAATTCTATCCCAAGTCTTATAGAACCTATAATTGAAATCCACCATGAATTCATGATTAAATTTGATAATTGTTGTAAGCAAATTTATGAGTGAAAGATGATAAATTTTGTCCTCAAAGTTATTTCACAATACTTCTCCAAATTCATCTTAGTTATTTATTGATGCAAGATCCAATCCTCTATACCACTAAAGTGCTTTCTCTTTGAAATACGTTGCTAATAATCTCATTGCTACATTTTCCTAAGTTACATGATGAACTAAACAAAGGTTAATGATATCTATAATATGTTATATAGGAGTAACTATATTTTCCTCCATAAAATATGGAAGATCCTTCAAATATGAGACTGGAATATCATATCATTTATTAAAATTTAAAGGACTACCAACATTGAATGGCACAAGGTCTTGTCTTCTTGGAATAACCATCTAAGGTATGGGATTTATGACAATGTTTGGATGAACAATATTGGTAAAAAAATAAGGAACAAGATATGTAGGATTAGGATTTTACTGAGAGGATTTATTATTATTTGTTGATTGGAAAGATATCTTAGACAAATATGTCTCTTTCCCTTTAGCATAGGATCTTGTGACAACTCTTGGTGGCATGAAAATTATACAAATCTAAAAATGAGACTCTAGAATTTGCTAATATACTTAGATGTGCATATATATCATTAAAAATACATAAATAAGTGGTCCCACTAGGCATGAATTTTTTGTAGCTATCTAGATAACACACAATATAGGTTAGATTACTCAAGTTTGACTCATACTCAAACTAACACGGGAATGATCTAATGCTATGGGATGCCTATATCTATGTTAGACCTTTAGGGTTTTTAATGAGGCTAGTTCCTCAAATTTGATACTTTTGACCTATTTTTATAAGACCTATACAAGTTAAGGTGAAAAGAGTCAAGAGATTGCATAAAATGAAACCTATTATATCATGTGGTGATGCATCAAATGTTCAAAGATCCACTCTCAATATTAAACTCATTAACACACTAATAGACTATGAATGGAACTAATTAAATGTGTAAAATGGTTTCCAAGAAACAATGATTCACATCAAGGTCAATTTTATGGGTTTAGGCTAGAGGGTAATGAGGGCAAGGCTTGATTAAAAGCACTTACAATCAACAATCCACTCTATACTTGAGACATCAACATTAAGACACATTAGATGACCTATAGGAAAAGTTTATTACCACTTAGGTTGAACTTAGACCTAAAAAGATAAGAAGACATCCACTTTTCCTTGTCAAAAAAAAAAAAAAACTATGTATAGATTAGCAAACAACTAAAAAAATATCTATTCATTACTCTAAGAGGTGTAGAATACAATTTTTGGTATAGTCTAGTCATACCAGCCTGAGGGATGTTCAACAATAGTTAAAAGGCTATATTTATGGGGAGAAGGAAATAAATAGAGAGGGATTTTGGAACTAAAAATGGGAATCAATGAGATTAACTCCATTTGAACCATAGCTAAAACTATCTATACATTTATGCTCATTCAATCTTCCTGATTGATCCAAGTCACTTCAGTCTGTTACATAGTTACATTCCCTCACTGATGGTCCTTGACAACTGTAATGGTGGGATCAAGTTGTTCCAAGATAGGTTCTAGCATCAATGTAGTTACAACCATTAGATCAATCTATTATATTTTTATCTTGGTGTTAAGTGCTCTTCACTAGTTCATCAAGGCATGTAAGAGTGGAGAAAAGGGTCCTTTTCATGTAGTTAGTAATGGAGATGAAAATTTTGGGGTCTAAATGTAAGCCTTCATGGAATTATTTGAAATTCTAGCTCTTGTTAAAATTGGATCATGTTAAAACTCATCCCCATGTTTATAGGTCTATTATAGATGTAAAACCAATCTTAGACTATTGGCTTTCCTATAGTCATTATGTCAATGCAGAACTATTTAATATATAACCCCCTTTCTTGATTATATTTGGTCCAAATGGACCCATTATATGTTTTCAAGAATTGAGAGTTCACCATATACATGGATCTTTCTCTTAAAACTAGAAAACATAGTGAGATAATGAAACCTACATGACATAAACCCTTGAGCCAGAGGTCTATAAAAAGCTTTAATGGTAGTTCCTTTATGTCCTTTAACCTGACTCCATCAATATGTCCATTTAATGGAGTTTATTTGAGATCTAATGGTGATGGGATGACCCTAAAACACCTATTTTATTTAGTTTAAAAGCTTCCCTTTGGTTTGACTTTGATTATCAAAAATTGTTCAGACCAATCAAAATGCTCCAACCTCTCTTTATTCCCATTGACCTCATAAATCCCCACTATTAGATCTTAAATTTTTGACCTCTTGCACATAGTTAATCTCCTTGGTATGAATTAATGTGGTCCATCGATTTTATACCATGAATATCCTTTTACATTTTGAATTTAATTCATACCATTGGATCAAGATGTATGAGTGAATGCTAGCTGTAGATCTCATTGGGCCCACTTTCCTATCAATCTAGCTCATGTCATTGGATCATCAGTATGATTGAATGATGATCATTGATTTTGATTATACCCACCTATGTTTTAGTTAAGCTTACACTATTGGATATCTACTTGGTTGATTCACACCATCAGATCTTGTCCAATTTGTATCTCTTTAAAGGGCTTTAACCTAGGGACCTTTTAACTTGTTTGATGCTAGTGTGAACTATTAGATCTCATGTGTCAATATGCAAGATCATGAATACCATTAGATCATGATAAAATTTAAACCTTTTAAGGAAATTTTAAACCCAAATGGTTATTTTATATAACTCAAACTTGATGTTAGTGTGAATGACTTATGCTATAAGTCCAATTTTGAACTCTTAGATCTTGAGCTAGGAAGTTTGTATAGACTTGAAATTTTTAGAGCATGGTCCTACCATGAATAAATCTATAGTGTTGTAATATTTTGGCTCATGATGATTTTTAAGCTGCATTTATTAAGTATATAAGTGAATCGGTCTATTTATTTTCTACATGATGTCTTAGTGATGCTCTAATTCATCATGCTTGACCAAGTCATTTTGATTCAATCTTTCAAGGTCTTGATGAGTTTCCAAGATTTTGTCAATCTAGTCTACATCCCTATGAGCTTATGAACACTATGAGATCATACTTAGATTAATTTATTTGAATTTTTTTACCCATTTCTAAGCCATTAAATCTTATACTTTATTAGGACCCTACTAGGATTCTTCCTCCACCTGTAGGCACAGATTGATCTGCAGGCCAAAATGGCCAACAAGTATTCAGGGTATAAATAGGTAATGGTCAACTATGAGGACAAAATCATAAAAATGTTCACAATAAAGTGGGGTAAATTAATATACCAAAGGATTTCATTTTTGTCTAATAAATGTGGGTTATACCTTCTAGTGTGTCATGGATATTGCATTTAAAGATCACATTACAAAATGCATTATCATGTACCTAGTTGACATAACTATATTTTCAAAAACTTGAGAAGACCACATGAAATATGTAAGAGAAATATTTTAGAGGCACAAAGATCATATAATATCCATAAAATTTAAGAAGTGTATATTTGGGTTCAAAGAGGGTAACTTACTAGGTCACATCATCTCATAATGAGTCGTATCCATAGACTCAGAGAGCAAAATAAATCTTGAAAATTCCATTTCCTAGAATCAAAAAGGATCTAAATTCATTCTTTGAAAACATCAAATTCATTAGGAAGTTTATTTTATGATTTGTAGAGATATTATAACTACTAAATAACATTCTAAAGAAAGATGTTAAGATCAAATGTACACTTAAATCATAAGTGGATTTTTTTAGATCAAAACAACAATTATAAACACATAAATGCTCATTATTCTAGATAATAAATAGCCATTATACATATATTCATTCACTTTAGAAAAATTTATTGATGTTGTCCTAATGCATAAGAAATAATTTGGATATAAGAGACTTATCTCCTTCATGAGGTCTCCACTCTACAATGTTGAACTAATTCATTCAACAATTGACAAATAATCTTTTACCTTAATCAAAGTAGTCAAAAAGTTCAGTCATTAGATCTTACACATCAAGGTATTTACCATTATGCTTGATGCAACCATAAACACCATGGTAATGAAAAATGAGTTGGGTGAATGAATATTTAAGTGGATGACCATTCTCTAAGAGTTTGACCTTGAAATCCAACTAATTAAAATTGTAAGAAGTTAAGGACTCAGTAAAGCCATGGCTAAATTAGACCCATAGATCATTTGTTAACTATACATGGTATAAGATATCATAAATTATGATTGGTACTAATATGTGGTCTAATATTTTCTCAATAATGATTTTTTAAGTTACTTGAATTCAACTCAAAGAAGATAACTACACCTAAAAATTAGTAATTTCATGATGAAATCAGGCATAATATATAAAAGGAATCATGAACGTATATATATGAGATACATGAACAAATAATAAGTGATTGAAGTGCTCAATGATTTTTATAGGAAATATGAAACTAATCATAGTTTAGGGAGTGTTATATCTCATCAAATACTCAAGGTAGGGTATTACTAGCCAGCTTATATCTGGAGGTATCATACCTACCAAGTTACTATTGTTTAACCCTAATTTGGATAAGGATCCTACTTGGGTAGATAGGGTTAATGATATATAAATGATAGGGCATAAGGGTGAATATCATATCTAAAATAGGCTAATTAAATGTTAAACTCAGATGTATTATATGCTAAATTTATTAAATTAAGACAAGTTATATATAAAAAATATAACTATGCTAGATATAAAAATGACATAAAATAAGGTAATTAGCTAAATCTGATGCTAATATAAATTTGGATTTGAAATAAGCTAAAATCAGGTGGGAAGATAGTTTTAGAATAGTTATCAAATTATGTATCTAGTGCCTCTAGCTCTCTTGATAGTTGTGTCATCCCTAGATAGTTGTGTCAATGTCATTATCTAGGTTTGATGTTATTATCATGTATGAAATATTTACTCAAATTAGATGTGACCACCTAGATGATTCTAGGTTTGGCTTCACCTTTTCTTTGGTGCATTCAAATCTAGGTCATGGACTGTCACTCTTGGTGAAATGGTAAAACCCTAACTTATCATCTTTAATGTGACCCTATGGAAAAATGGGTTAGCATGAACATGGTGTCAAACTAACTTAAAATGAACCCACTATTAAAGGGTGATTCTAACATAGCCAATACTCTAGAATAGGCCTCAAACTCATATAGTTCTCCCCTACATGTTGGCTTGTGTGTGAATCATGTAATATGTGTAAAGTAAGTACAGTAGTGACCTATCTTGTAACTTAGAAAATAAGACCTTATGGCTATTGATTTAGTATTCATCCTAATAGATATGCCAAGGGGTACAAGATAGACTAGATACAAGGCTTGAAAAAATAAGGCATGTGCAAAACTAAGAGAAAAAACTAAGGTCTTAATTTTCCAGGTGTATAATATTGAGGTTTTATATAATCACAAACTATCATCTACATTTACCCTATATATAGTAATGAAATTTATAGTTTAAAGGAAATGAATAAGTACCTGGGTGTTATGCACACCTTGTCTTTTCTTGAGTTGAATTTGAGTGACTTTTTGGTGACTAAATTGTAACCAAAATCATGTTACAGTGTAAAATCAATGAATATAATTTGGGTTAAAATTAATTGAAATAAATTTAAATTTAAATAACAAGGTTTAAGATTAGACCTATGTGTCGATGTAACCACCTTACTTCTTGGCAAGTTATTTTTGAAAAATATGTATCATTGTAAGTCTTTGAAACTAAGATTAGGTTAAATATAGAAAAAAAATATTTAAAGTGCATGTATATATATATGTATGTACGTATGTATGTATATATATATATATACACACACACACACACACACACACACATATATACATATATATATATATATACATATACATATACATACATATATATATATATATATATACATATATATACATATACATATATATATATATATATGTATATATATATGTATATATATATACACACATATATATATACATACATATATATATACATATACATATATATATATATATATATATATATACATATATATATATATATATACATATATATATATATATACACACACATATATATATATATATACATATTTATATATATATATATATATATATATATATATATATAGAGAGAGAGAGAGAGAGAGAGGCACATGCTCCCAAATTTGAAACAAAAGTGAGTTACCACATAATAGTTTAGATTAGGCTAACCATGAAACCCAATGATACTTATAACCTGGTGATGTTGGATAAACAAGTCCAACCTAAAATTTTGGCAATATTGAGTGATTTAATCACCTTAATCATACCAAAAGGTGAACCAACTACTACAGTAGATTGGTTTGATAATGTCCATAAAATTTCATGGGGTATAAATATGTGCAATGGTTTTATAATCTTAATTTGATTTGTATTTTACAATATTAGGAACATACTATATAACATATATACCTTAGATATGTATCATGATAAAATTGTGTATAATAATGGTTCCAATGTATATAATTTTACCACAACTATGAGTCTGAATCATATAACTATGTGCTTTTACCAATTTAGATAGCTATGTAAGTGTGGAGACCATGCTTCCAAAGCATGCCTACACTATATATGGAGAAATATGAAATTTATATAAGTACCAATGTGTGGGACATGTTTCCAAACATGCCCCCACTATAAACTGGAGATGTTGAATACTGAATAGGTGTAGAGAACATGCTTCCAAAGCATGCCTTCATTGAACCTATGAATTGATATATGTATCATAATAAATTAATGTGGATAACATGATTCCAAATCATTAACCCACTAAAATATATAAAATATTAATGTGTGGAAGCCATGTCCATATGACATGCCCCATTGATTCTAAAAATGGTGAATGTGTAGAAGCCATGTCCATATTACATGCCCCCACTGAATCTATAAACTATGAATGTGTGGAATTCTTGTCAATATAACATGCCCCCACTAAATATACAAACTAGTATAAGTGCCACAATACTTAATAAATGTTTAGAATATGCTTCTAAAGCATGTCCCCATTGAATATATGAATTTGATATAAGTACCAGACTAAATGAGTATCAAGAACTTGATTCTAAAGCATGCCAACAATAAATCTAGAAACCATTCCAAGTGTGAATAACATGTTTGTATAACATACCCCAACCAATATTTCCCCCTTTTAGGTGAGATAAAAATAGTACTTGTAAGTTACTTCATCTCAAAAGGGTAAGATAACTATAAAATATGTGAATGCAATCATGTATCATATAGAAGAAAACAAGTCTAGGTAATTGTATCATTGAAGAACATAGAACCAATGTGATCATATGTAGGCCTTAGATGCATGATAAAATTCATGGAAATGTCTATATATTAATATTATAATCTCAAAAAATAAATGAGTATACACACGAGAACTCAAAATCAACCCAAGAAATAAAAGTCTTAAGAGACCACAAGCAAGGGGAATGTTCAAATACCACAAAATCAAATGGACATGACTTATTCAAATGTCCACACATCAAGGAATGATATATTTAAATATATAAGATGGAAAATATAAGAATATGGGATGTACACAATGGATCATATTCAAATGCTTGAACAAACAAGATAATAGCAAGGCAAAACACTCAAGGAAGTGTATAAAGTAAAAGCATAAGCAACCAACACAAAAATGTCATAGTGGTCCATGGATCAAATTTGTTTACAAAAAATTTAAAGTACATAACATATAAAGTAGCATATGTAATATATAATCATGGATAAGGCACATGTAAGTAAATATGTAAGCTCAAACATGATAATGTAGAATGATAATTGAATCATATATCTTTTGTGTATCAAGATCGAAGAAGTACATGCCCCCAATATCCATATGACATGATTAGAAGGAAATGACAACATATGAAATAGGAGTTTATCATGTATCTATGTATGCCTACATATGTGTATGTAGGAGTAAATTAAATTCTATCCCTCAACATGGAAATAACATAGATGCCAAAGAGCTAATAGAACATCTAGGTGCCAAAAATATTTTTACATTTTGGAATTTTTTTTTTTGGTATTTTTGAAGAGTTTTTTGAAAATTTCATAACTATCCATTTTACTAATCTGAATGTAAATAAATAATGATTTTCCTAATTATAATGTAAAAGGACTATCTAGTAATCATTTTTTTATTCATATGGAAATGTGTCTTATGACTTATCATGACACATGTTGTGATGAATTTTGGTAAACATATTCCATCTAATGTTATTATAGATTTATAATTGTACCCATAAAATGGCACACATATTATGTTATCTTTAAATTTAAATGTAATACACATGCTTTTCATATCAGCCAATCAAGACCGATCTAGATGCAAAGTGAAATTTATTTTTAGATTTTTTACCCATATCATAGAATATACAATCTTTGGTCAACATGCTATAGGAATAAGTATGTATCTAAAGGAGTATAAATATAATGTATATTTATTAATTTCAACCATATGATGTTTTATTTTTTCAAAAAACATTTTTTTACAAAGTGAGTCCCATTCTATGCCAATTAGAATATATGTAAAACATAACCCATTGATATTCAAAGAAACTATTATATGTCCACTTGTAGATGGGTTTGAAGGTTGGTATTATTCAAAAATATGTGAAATATTATATTTGATTTGTTGTGGGGATTTTTTTAATTTGTCCCACACTCTTGTATTCTTGAATTTTGGCCTTTAAATCCCCACATTAACTTGCATTATGGCCTATGATCTGATGGTAGTTACAATATGGAAATCCTTCTTGAGGAAGAAGGCAAATTTCTGATCTATGCTAAGTATAAGGTAAGGAGACCATTATATATTAAATTAACATGGAAAAAATAGTATCAGTGTCTTGTTATAATTCTATGATTTGTAAAATTTATTATGAAGCCTTTTGAGAAAAATCTGCATAATGGATATGATGTAATAGAACTTGGTTCTCATACAATTGATCCAATGTGTTCAATGAAGAGGGAGGTATGTAAGGATGGGCACACATATTCTCATAAATTTTAATTATCATACTTATTCCTTGATCTAATTTTATATCCACCTTTTTCATGCCATGATAATGGATCACCAAAGTGAGATTGATTATTTTATTCTCTTAGAAGTTTTGTAATATTGGTTCACCCTGTGATGGTTCTTGAATTTTATGTGAATCTATATGCACCTCAATGTTTAATTCATTGATAGGTTTTTGTTTATCCATGATTATTTTTGAATACTCAAACCCTTATTGATTTTGATTATGCTTGAGAGCTATAGGATGGGTAATACCTTTCTCAAGATTGCACAATCCTTGTCCTTGATACCCATATTTGATCAAATATCAAAGGCCAACATTATGGAATATTTTACTCAATAATTTTGAAGTATTTGAATAATGTGATGCATCTACCATTTTCATAATGGAAATTTCGGGCACCTTATATTTGTACTACTTTGTAAGAGTAGAATGTTTCCTTTTTCTTGATGGCTTAATATGACTTGGTAAATATGCCATAATATCTTAGTTAACCTTTCAAAAAAATTAAATATAAAATTTAAGGAATAATCATCACCTTTGATAAGGTAAATTTTATTTTTAAATGTAATAATATGAGGGGTTTTAATCAATGAACTTTAAGGAACATACTCTTTACTACTGATTTGCCAATCCTCCATAATTTCCTTATGGAGTTGATGGAACTTTTCACAATAAAATTAAGGTACCTTTTCTCCATGTGGGACCAATTTGGTATAGAATTCAAGAACAAATTCTTTGTATCTTCCTTGGGATGGATCAAATCATGTATTGAAAGAATGGGAGCATAGACCTGATTAGAGGGATAATAGCTACCACTATTCAAAACTTTGATATTGTATGCATTAGCACTTAGAGAAATGAAAGAGTAATTGATTTTGATCCCTAATTTTAAATATTATTAAATAATTTCATAGTCATAATCATTAAATTAAGAAATGTCATCCATGATGAAAGATAAAAATAACACAATGATTAAGACAATGTAAGAAATAAACATCTACAAGAGAATGCTTATAAATTAATGATACTTATTTCTTGGATATATAATTTATAAGCATTAAATATTTTCACCTTAATTTTAATCTTAATTTTAATGTGGATATTACTTGGATATATATAGTTAAGGATATATATATGATAGGAAACCAAGGTGAATAGTAAATCTGCAATAGACTAATCAAATTATAAAGTCAGATGTACCATATTTTAAATTTTTAAAACTAAGACAAGCTATAAATGGAAAGTAAAAATATGATAGATATATAAATTAAATAATTTAGGTACTTAAATAGATATTATGCTATTATATATCTATATCTAAAATAATACGAAAATAGGTGAGAAGATAGTTATATAATAGTTATTAGATTTGAACCTAATACATCTAGCTCTCTAGATAATTGCAACATCCCAGGATGGTTGGGTCGATGCTACTATCTCAGTTAAATGATAGTATCATGTATATAATATTAAATAAAATAATATGTAACCAAATATATGGTTTTGGTTTGGCTTCACCTTCACTCTGGTACATTCAAATTTGGGTCATAGATTATCAATCTTGGTAAAATGGCAAATACATAGTTTTTAATCTTCAAAGTGACCTTAGGAAAAAATGGGTTAGTGGGAACATAATTTGTAGCTGACCATAATTACCCCAATATCAATGGGAATTACTTACATATCTAATACTCCAAAAGAGGCCCTCAAAATCATGTAGTTCTACCATATGCATTGTCTTGTGTGTGAATCATGCAATGTGCACAAAGTAAGTACAATAATGACCTAGCTTTTAATATTAGAAATAATAAATTATGAGTACTCCTTTAGTAATTTAGACCTATATCTTGGTTATTAATTTTATTTATATTAGAACAAGGAAGAATAAGAAATATTTTGATAACTTGAGTTCTTAAACGCTCTTTGGTTTGATTTCTAGGTGAGGAATAAATGAGGGTTGATATATAGCAATCGTATCAGGAGATAACTCATATTAAATGACTTAGGCTAACCATTGGAATAAATATAATTTACACTTGCAATGGGATAGGATAATAATGTTTATGCTACTATCTAACCCAGACTTTAGTGTCTAGAGAGTAGCAAAATAAGTATAGGATCAAAACTAGTAGATGTGTAAGATAATGACATTTTAAGCATTCTAGGAAATATAATATGATTAAGTCATCAATATAAGACTGGTCAAACTAAGATATAGGCTAAGGGGTAAAAGATATAGTTTATGCAAGGCTTACGTAAGCAAGGCATGTGTAGAACTAAGAAAAAAAACTAATGTCTAAGTTTTCCAAGTGTACAAGATTGAAGTGATACATGATGAAAAATAATCATCTAAATTTACCCACCTTTAATATAATAATGAAATTTATAGTTTAAAGTAAAGGAATAAGTACTTGGGTGTGTATGCATATCTTATATTTTCTTGAGTTGAATTTGAGTGCTTTTCTAGAGACTGACTTGCAACTAAAAACATGATACAATGCAAAATTAGTGCATATAATCTAGGTTAAAATTACTTGAAATAGATTTAAATTGAAAGATCAAGGTTTAGGAGTACTCTTGTGTATCATTATAACCACCTTACCTATTGTAAATTTGTTTTTGTAAAATATGTATCATTGTAAGGATATGAAACTAATATTAGGATAAATATAGATAAAATATTTAAAGTGCATATATCCAAGGAGATAGAGATATATTGGAATGATAATGCCCTTAACTTTAGAACAAAAGTGAGTTTCCACTTGGCAGTTGATATTAGCTTAGCCATACAACCTAGTGATATTTATAACCTAGTGAGGTTGGATGATCAAGTCCAATATTAAATCTTGGAAAGATTGAGTGACTTAATCACCTTAACCATATAAAAATGTTAACCAACTAATGTATTAGATTGGTTTGATAATGTCCATAAAATTATATGGGGTATTAGTACATGTAATGGTTTTAGAATATGAAATTATGCTTATATAATATACCAATTAAATTCTTAACTT
Source organism: Torreya grandis (assembly GCA_037957365.1). NCBI lineage: Eukaryota > Viridiplantae > Streptophyta > Pinopsida > Cupressales > Taxaceae > Torreya > Torreya grandis. The sequence goes on from JARHVA010003521.1 coordinate 1,231,720, forward strand.
ATATGTACCATATGATGACTTTATTAAACTAAGATAAGCTATAAATTAAAATTAAAATAATGATGTGTGTGTGTGTGTGTGTGTGTGTGTGTGTGTGTGTGTGTGTGTGTGTGTGTGTGTGTGTGTGTGTGTGTGTGTGTGTGTGTGTGTGTGTGTGACATAAAACAAGGTACTTAGTTGACTCTAATGCCAATGTAGATTTGGATCTAGAATAGGCTGAAAGTAGGTGGGAAGATGATTATGGAATAATTATCAAATTTTGTAGCTATTACCTCTAGCTCTTTAGATAGTTGCATCAATATTACTATTTGATTTGTATGTTAGTGTCCTATATGTAATATTTATTAAAACATGATGTGACCACCTAGATGCTTTTGGGTTTGGCTTTGCCTTTAATATTATTCATTAATATTTGGGTCATGGAATATTTCTCTTAGTGAAATGGAAAAACCCTATCTATCATCTTAAATGTGACCTTAGAAAAAAATGGGTTAGTGGGCACATAGTATCAAGTTGACCTATAATGAACCCACTATCAAAGGGAACTACCTACATAGCCAATACTCTAGAATATGGACTCAAACTCATTTAGTTCTCCCCTACATGTTAGATTATGTGTGAATCATGTATTGTGTGTAAAGTAAGTACAATAATGACCTAGTTTGTAACTCGATAAGTAATAACTTATGACTACTCCTTTAGTACTTTAGACCTGTAGTTCAAATGTTCCTTTGACTTATATCAGAATAGGAAATATTTTGATAACTTGAGTGCTTATTGAATGATATTTGGTATGATTGTTAGGTTAAAAATGAATGAAGGTTGATATTATATTTAGACCAATCCTATTAGGTAATAACTCTAATTAATGCTCTTAGGCTAACCATTGAAATGTGTTTCATTTGTAAATTGGATGGATTTAGAGAACTAGATATTTATTTTAGGGAAAAACAATAATGTTGAAGCTACTACTTGACCTAGACATTAATGATTAGGGAGTAACAAAAAGATTAAAAGATCAAAACTTGTAGAGATTTAAAATAAATAAATTTTAAGCATTCTGGAAAAGATAATATGTTTGAGTCATTGATATAAGACTGATCCAACTAAGAGATAGGCCAAGGGGTAAAAGATAGATTATATGTGAGGCTTATAGAATCAAGGCATGTGTATAACTAAAAGGAATGACCAAGGTCTAATTTTTCTAAATGTATAATATTGAGGTGATAAATAATCACAAAATATCATCTACAATTGTGTATAGAGATTATACCCTTGCCATGCCATTGTAGTTAGTTATTGAGGTCCAACCTTTCACAAAATCGGGATTAAACTTTGTTAGAGTGATCAATGCCAATTATTCCACATGACACAAGTTGATTCTTATGATAACCAATTATTTTACCCATTGTAATGAATCTCAATAATTCAAGAATTACATGACTGACATGGTTATCAACTTTCTAGAAGAAGATAACATCACCAAGTTTGGGATGATTTCCACATTGGTATGTGATAACAACCCTTCTTTATCTTCTCTCTAATTTACTTAATGGGCTTAAGTAAATTAGGTAATCCTCAAGTACTCTTATAATTATTACTTTTAAGGTAACATAGTAGTTGAATCAATGAATAAGAACTTATTAGGTGTAATTAAGAAAGTATTGGCAAAGATCCTTAGGGATTGGCATAATGTTTTGAAATTTTCATTATGGTCTGATAAGACTAAAATTAAGTTACATCTAGGCATGTTTGCATATCATCTTATCTATGACTAAGACCCAATCTTCCCATTTAACCTAAGAATAATTTCATTACAACTCATGAGATATTACTTAGAGACCTACTATAAGATAAAAAATCTTGTCCTTAACTCGATAAAACTAGAATAAAAACATGATGCATCGCTATTATACTTTTAAAAACACCAAGGATTCATCAATAATTAGTTTAACAAATAATACAAAGTGAAAGCCTTATAAATCTCTAATATAGTCCTTCTCTAGGATAAGGCTCATGATGAAAAGGGACAATATGAAAAGTTTGATGCCTTGTGGTTAGATCCTTACCAAATCTCTAAAATCTTGAGAAAGAATGCATTTCAACTAAGGTGTCTAACTGGTGAGAATGTCCAATTTCCTATCAATGGAAAGTTATTCAAACACTAGTTACAAGCTTGAATTAGTCTAGCAAGTTCTTGTAAATACTTTCTCTTTTCCTTTCCTACTTTATTGTTAGTTTATTTTGTTTTTCTTTCTTTCCTTGGTTTTCATTGTTTGTTTGGCTTCATTTATTTTCTATTTTTGGCTTGAACCATCTATTTTACCATGTAGGTTCTCCTATTGGTGTAAGAATGAAGAATAAAAGGCCTGTATGTAGGTAATATGAATGACATTTTGGTGTGTAAATACTATAAGGATTTTGTAGTTTTAGATTATATTTTTGAATTATTTTGAAATATTAAGATTTTATTTATGTTTTGACTTTGTTCATGTCAAGTTAAGTTTGGGTAAACTATTCAGTTGATGAAGATATTCTCTTGAAACCAAACACAAAAATCACATCTTAATGGTTTTTGAGTTCACCTGGATAAACCTACTATGGTGAAGATATAGGGTGAAAATATATAATTATACCTTTCACTTGCCATGATGGTCTCCAACCCAAAATTAAGATGCTAAGGAAAAAATAAAAGAGAAAAAAAGAAAAGAAAAGAAAAATCAATTTCAAAAATTCTCAATTCTGGTTGATTCAGGTAACCTCTATTGAGGCTATGGACACTTAGATAGTATTAGATTAAGGACTTGAATAGTATTAAAGATAAATATATAGATGTTATGGGTGTTTGGCTGGTAGTGAATAAATTTCTAAGCAAACATTCTCAAGGTAGGATTCACTATCTTGATGATTGAATATGTAGTAGTTAGTCTTTGCAGGTTCTAAGAAGTGGAAATTCAACTCATTTGAACAAATCAAGTCAACAAGAATGTCTAATTTGGTATTTTATCTTCTCTCATATTCATCTCTCTTGAATCCATTCACATTCCATGCATAGTGTTATCCAGAGATTCCACATTTTTAGACACATTTTTATCACTCTAAAATACTCAAGAGTATTTTCCAATAGAGTCATGATTTGTTTTTATTTTCATAACACACCTTAATTATTATAAGAATTAGTGAACCTATTCTTGATTTTGTAACTACTCTCACTTACACTCATAACTCATTGGTATAAGTAATATCAATTTTCCTTGGTAGTTTGTCTCAATTTTCATGTAGAATTATGATTTGAAAATACAACCATTAGAATGACCACATCCATGTGAGAAAACTTCATATATAACACGTAGCATGAAATAGAATCTTGATCTCCTAATTTGGATTTTAATAATAGGTTGTTTAGGCTCTTGGCAAACTCTAGGAGGTCATCTTATTTTCTATGCCATTATAGTTCCCAAAACCTATCCCATTATGATGACCAAGTATAAATTATAAAATTTGATATAAATTACTTGGCCTCAAATCAGTCTAACTACACTTGTTCACACTTGTAGAATCTTGATCTCTGGCTCTCTCAATTCCTTGTAGTTGATTTGGAGGTTCACATTAATTTTAATGCCCATTCATCACCCAAAACCTCTCTCATCCTATTGACCAAGATCATAAGAGTCATTTTCATATTTGGCACTTGGTCATTTGAAGACTTCTTGACCATCATATTGTACTTTCAATATCTTTCTAGATCAACGAAAAAATTGTCATTTATTTTGGTTATAAATAGTTGTAAGTGTTAAAAAAATTGTTAATTCAATAGACCTAATTGGGCTTCCAAAGCCTAATTAGGTCTACTTGGTTGTTTTTTATTCATACTAATTCTATTTGGGGTCTTTTCTAGATTTTTGGTCTATGTTTTGAAGTGTTGGTCCCTATACATAATTGGGTTCCAAAACCTTGATTAGGTTTAGGAGGTGGTCGTTTGTATATCATTTACTAATTGATAGATAAACCATGTTTAGGTTTAGGTGTTTTTAGTTTTCCTTACATTATAAATTGGACATTTTGTCCTAGTTAGGTACTATGGTGTTTAGGTAGTGTTATGTAATTATAATCAGGATTTGAAAGCCCTAATAGGTTATAGGTCACCAAATCTTGGTCAATTATTTATTGTAAAGGTTTAGAACACTACATAAGTCTTCAAGTAGGTATTAGGAATAACCTAGTTGTAATCAAGGATTGGATCCCCAATTAGGTCATCAAGGATTTGAGGGGACATGCATAGTGTTTTTAAGGATTAAACATTAATTATGTTTCTCTATGTCATCATTTATTCTCATAGTGTTAATTAGGATTCAAAGCTTGTGTAGGTCTAGGTTAGTTTGGTATTATAACTTAGTAGTTATGGTTGGGGATTTTCCCCACACTAGGTCTAAGAGCTCTCAATGTTTTGAAGATAGTTGTATTTAAGGAAAATACCCTAATCAATAAAGAACATGCCAAATAAAAACCTACAATATAAATTAGGGGTCTAGATCTTGATTAGGTCTTGGACCCCCTTCAAATTTGAATTTTGATTTCCTACCAAATATTAGTTAGTGTTAATCAGAAAACAAAGACCTGATTAGGTCTTAAAGAGACTATAAATATGTTCCTAGTTATATTTTGGATTATGAACCCTGATTAGAATTAGGATTTTAAAATTATCTAAAAAATACATATCTAAGTAAAATTAGAATCACAGGGTCTATTTTTCCCTGTCAAGTTGCTTAGACTACTTATCAATCCATGGGGATAACTTTCACCCCAGGAGTCAGTTTTGGAAATTTCTTACACCACCATAAAGTTCTTTCTACCATAGACATTTTGGTCCAACCAATTTCACCCAATTTGACACAAGTCAAAATATGCTTGGAACTGAGTCTTGCACTTTACTGAACTTGAATAAGTTTGCTAAGTTCCTTTTTAGACCTCGTAGCAGTTTTTTGGCTGTAACTTGGTCCCCATAAACTTGTTTTTAAAATTATCAGAGTCATTCAAAATATGACTCTAACATGGATGTATCAATGCCTCTAGTTTCTTTAAATTTATCTTGTGTATTGAAATTTTAATATTTTAAGATTATTTGTCACATGTAGAGCTTTTAATTACAAAAAGTAACTTATCTTTCATCTTTTTATAGGCCAAAATAGAGAAAAAAACAAAGTGGTGGGATTGGAAAAGTGAAGGATAGATTTGGATGGGAAATGAAGTGAATGAAGAACTAAAAAGTCTATAAATGGGCCAAACCTAGTCATTGTAAGGGTTAGTTTTTTATTGCTCCAAAACACTTAGAGCCAAACACTTATTTTTTTAATTTATCATATCCCTATTTTGTAACCCTACCATTATGATGACATATTTTTAGTCAATTGATCATGGTAAATTTATAATTTGATTATCAACAAAAACATATTTATTAATAGAAGGCTTTAGAATTATTATTTTCAACCTATGCATTCAAATGGTGGTTGTGGGATCTGTTTTCATTGTTTGATTTATTTTAGTGTATGTATCAACTTCATTTATGATTGTGCACATTCTTGTTAGGAGAGAGACCAATTTACAAGTTCAAACAATCAATAAATTTATATTCATCTTCATTATTTTAGTTTTTATCTCCTTTGCCATTCTCTTTTACATTTTATTATCAAGTTTGTTAGGATAAGGTTTCATTCGATATCAATCTATTATACATGTTTATCTCAATTTATTTTTATATTTCATTATTATATTTTTGTCTCACTATTGAATGTATTAATGTAAGGGAATGAATAAATAAAATTAGCACTTTTAACTTTTTTACCTCAAACCTTAATTTTTAATTAGGGAAAATGTATGCATGTGCTTCATTATTTTCAATATCTGATTATAACCCAGTTGAGTAAAACCCAGAATCATAATTACCAACTATATTATTAAAGAATATAGGATGTTAGCATATTCACCACCAATAGGCCCTCCTTGATTGGAGCCATCATAACACAAACTAAGTTAGCATCAATGCACCATGACCAGTAGATATAGACCTTAGGGAGATCTACCTCATGAGGCTCCTTTTAGGAGAGGATGGACAAGTTTCATATCCCTAAGTGCCTAACATTGGTGAGCCATGATAAATGTCATATCAACACTTCTCAACATGATTATGGTACTAATATTCATTATATTTCTTAAGAATCTCATGATTATAACACTCCTCTATCTTCTCAAGATGTGTTAATCCTTCATTTTTTTCAAAATTATTCCATCAAAACTAATGAAAATTATCCACTTTCTAATTATACAAATCTTAAAATGATTATTATGATTCATACCCTCTATGGCATGCAAACTCATATTCAAATTCTCACTCAAGTGGTTATATGCAATGATATCATTTAAAACCCTTTAGCATATGAAATATTTTTATATCCTTTTATAACTAATTTTAAAACTCCAAAGATTAGAATTTCTAGTGACAAATGAAATGATTCACATCACATTATAGTCTTTTATGATTTTTCTTATATTTTAGTCATAATAGTAAAATATTGACTAAACTATTTCCACAAATCTTGAAGGATTATGTTGTAGATTGGTTCTACTCTTTACCAATTAGATATATGAATAATTATATTAAATTGGTTGATGATATTTTCACTCATATTCAAATAAACATTATTGATTGAAAATTAACTTTGAAAAATTAGCTCAAATCAAATAGGACTAGATGTAACTATTGGTTATTTTGGCCCACATACCAAGCTTATTTGCAGATAGACCATGTTGTTAATGGATGAACAAATCAACAAGGTTATGAATGGAAGAAGTAGTCCAGGGTCTCAAATTTATCACAAGGCTTTTAAGACACGTTGGTTTCACTTAAAGTGTAAATTGGCATTTGCTAAGGACAAGACCATATTTGTCTAAGTTTACACTTTTTTAACTTTTGGATAAGTGTAGCATTCAAAATTCCTTCAAAGAAAGTGTTCCACACAAAGCCCAAAACAAAAGTACAAGGCTTAGTTATTTTGGGAGTTTTATCTAACTTTATTTGGCTAAATGTTGAAATTCTTTTGGGAGTTTTATTTTGGGTTTTTCGCTGAGTGTCAAGAATTATTTTGAATTTTTTTTCAAAACAGTTTCCCTAAAAGAATCATTGTTTTGTAGAGGGTCCTTTTAAAAAGTTTTTAAGGGTATATTTTGGATAAATTGGTCTAAAAATATTTTCCTAAAGGACCATTCTTTCACTAAACAGACCAAATAAAAATCCCAAAGGGCACTTTTTCAAGTAGAGTGTCCCAAACACTTTTCTTGAAGGGTGTTTTCTTGGGAAAGTGTCCCAAAAAGTTTTTCCAAAGGGTAATTTTATTCACAAAAAGGTTTAGAGTAATTCCCCTAAAGGGTCATTTATTTCAAGAAAGGGGCCAAGACAAAGTTCTAAAGGGCACTTTTCAATGTCCTGAGGGACACTTTTCAATATTCGAAGGGCACATTTCAAAAGTTATAGAGGGTATTTACAAAGGGAAAAGGGCTATTGTGAAAAATCTGAAGGGCAATTCTAAGGACACAATTCCTTTAGGAAAATTATCTGAGATAATTTTCCTAAAGGTAGAATTCTTTAAAAGTTTTTGTTTCAAGGAAAAAGACTAAGGAAATGACTAGAGTTGTAGAGACCCCATGAGGTGTCAAAAGTGCTTTCAATGAGTATGAAAATTCATGGGATCCATTTGGTTTTCTGTTGTGTTCATTGAGACACTTGGGCCTAGTAACATTAATTTTTAGTAGGCACTTTGCTAACATCACCATTACCACGTGTGGAAGAGTCAAAGATAATTGGTATTATGGGTTTGCTCACATTTATGTGAAGATTATGTGTGCCAAGTTCTAGGTCATCCACTAAAGCAAATCAAAATTTACAAAGGTCCAATGTTGGATCCTTAGTCACTTTTTTCATGTTTTCCCATACTTAGCCATTTCCAAGAGGTTCCAACAGAGCCAAGTGAACATTTTCACAAAGATATATCTCACACATGAAATAGTTACAGGGGAAAATAGACATATGGGTTTATTCACATTTGTGTTGAGAATATACATGATAAGTCTTATGTCCTCTACCAAAGCATAAATGGAGTTATGCATGCACAAAGTTAGCTCTTTAGTTAGATTTTGCTAAATTATTCATGCTTAGCCAAATGATCTTGACTGTTTCTATGATGTCATGTAGGATAAAGTGAAATAACTAACTTATACATTTAATATCTTCACTTTTAGTGACTAGTGGATAAAATGGGTTCATACCTTTTAGTATCAAGAACATCTCTTGCAAGTTTGGTGCCTCAATTATTCTTATGCTTCAAGATCCAAGCCTTAAAAGTTGGTAAAAAATCATAAGACATTCACATAGACATCAAGTTTTAGATATATCAAAGGAAATCTAAGTGATCTTAAATTTTATGGTCATGTGAATGTAAATGACGGTCATGTGAATATCATTTTATGGGAGTGAAGACATCATTTTTAAGATCCTGAACTAGTTATTAGATTTCAAATAATGTATCCCAGTAGATCAATAGTTGGCATTTGATCAAGCATTTACATCTAATGATGAGCAAAGGTCAAAGGGATTAGTGAATCTCAAGATCAAATATGTGCATGAAAAGTGTCAATAGTGCATTCAACTAGCATAAATTCAATGGCTAGCACTTGATCATGCAGACAGAAATTGACAAAGTGAGATGACTCAATATGTCAATGGACCACATTAGATTTTGATGAATTTTTAGAACAAAGGTGATCTCAAACGAATTATATGGAGGTTGAAAGGTCAATTTTTAACCAAGGTGAGCAAGCATGAATGGAACCAAGCTTGAGTATGATCTAGATTAGGCTAGGAGTGGATATTTCAAGATCGGGTGGTGTCATTAAGAGCTTATAGAGGTAGACACGTAGAATTTAATGATAGTCACTAGAGATAACTGCATTAAATTGACTCCTCTCTCTACTTTGACATGCATAAAAAAAATAACCATGAGTGGTTTCATAATAGGACAAAGTAGAAACAACTTGATCCTATCATTGTAGCTTCCATAGAGCATCACAAAGGGAATAATGAAATGATACAACAAACTGGAGTGACCTAGATCAATCAAGAAGGATTTGAGTGAGATTAAATTGTGGAGGTAGTTGTAACATATTTTCAAATGGATTTGAGATTGTTTTATTCCATTTTTGAGCACCAAAACTCCCTTTCTCTTTCTTCCCTTCTTTTATAAATATAGCCTTCGAGTTATTATTTGAGATCCCTCTCTTGAGCATGACTAGAAATTACCAAGATTGCGCCTTGCAACCTCGTGAGATAAATAAGATGACTATTTTTAGACTTCATGATATTATCTTAGTGTGTTCATGTCAGTTTGATTTGTATAAGTGGTAGAACCTTTTGCCTTGCCAAGTCCTAATCTTACCTAGCTAGTGGATTGTTTGGTTGTACAGGTCATGTTGAGTGTTCAATGTCATTTGAATGAAGCCAATAGTGGACATATCAACTAGATTAGTGACTTTAAATATGCATCTCCATCATCTACCTTAGGATTTACTCAATTGATGAACCTCTATATGAAGTATCGATGCATGATAGGCATTTGGAGTCATAGATCCCATTAGTTATTTTTATTTCACTAGAGTTTTAGAGGCTCAAATACGAGTGGATGGATAATATTCATGGTGCATCACCACCATTTAGAATAGGTTTTACCCTATGCATGTCTCTTAACTCTTTTCACACCAACTAGTTTTTATATTTTAGAATCAAAGGCCAAAATTACAAAAATATGAAGAGCTAGCCTCATAAAAACTCTTAGAGATCTAACCCCATTATAGGATACCCATAACCTAGGGTTAGTACTGTGTTGAGCTAGGTTTAAAACTAGGACATGAACACTCCTACCTCCAACTAGGGTGTAATCTAGATCTCTAACAGTTTTAGCACACCCAGTAGGACTATTTTCTAGTTCCTTGAAGCATACTCTAAAGATATTAGAGGGAATTTGGAAGATGAATATGTCAACAACATCATCTATAGTCATCTTGGGACAAGTTAAACATCTTTGGAAGGTTTTCAATCAAGATCAAGTTTAGGCAGACCATTGGTTTCATGGTTGTAGAGGTAAGAAGGAATTTTTAATGGTTTTGATTTAATTCACATATTGCATAAGGAGCCATGGCATCCTATGAGTAATATTTCTACTCTCCACCACTATATCCACCTTATCATAGCCTAGATGACCCATATAATCCACATCCTCCATATTACTAGGACCATCCATGATATTTTCAACCTTCTCATCCTCATGACTAGTCTTATTATCAACCTTTTGCCCCTTGCAAACCACCTTCACTCAACACTAACTATCTACATTTAGAAATTGAGAGACTAAGAAAATAAAGAGATAAGTTACAAGAGAGCCTTAGATAAAATAAAGGGGGAGAATTCCAAGCTCTTATCCCTCACCAAAATACTCATATAAACTAGCCATAGTTAGTTAAATTGGTCACCCCATCTCCCTTTCTTACCTCCTTGGTCATAGGATATTTCTTGGTCCACAATTGTTCACTTAATGACATGACAAATCTCTCCATTATTCCTAAACTAGTAGCATAAACTTTGAATATGAGGTATGAACCTATTTTTTACTTTGATTTATAATGGAATGGGTCTTCCATGAAGGTATTAGGCATTGTTAAATATATCCAACTCACTTTTCATGCCTACTCCAAACTTTTAGTTGTGCAAGAACTTATTGTAGAAAATTGTTTACCTCATTTTTCCTTGTTTTTGGGTAATAAATTCATGACTAAGGTTATAAGGGATTTATTCAAAGACTTGTCTCATATGGTGTGCAAGCTTGAATATGGTGTGGAAGTGAAAATCAATTTTGCACCACTTTCTAGTTCCAAATTTAGCCTCTTCTCCCCACTACCCAACAGACACCAAAAATTTGCACACCATGATTCTAAATGTCAAAATTCCCCTAGACCACCTCAGGGCCCCCTTGGAGCCAATTTAACCCTTCAACCCTTCACCAAGCCTAACCCATAGTTAATTTAGACAAATGCCTTAACCTACCCTTTTTACCCACTTTTTACCTTCACCTTCAACCACCAATGGTCAAGATGACCACCGAGGGTCATCTTGACCATAAATAGTTAGGGTACACCTCTTTAACCACCAACATTCAAGCCACCTACCTTGATTTTTTAAAAATATCTCATTTAAATCTATGTGTAATACATTGCATGCACAAGTTAAAATTAGGAGGCCCAATTAACATCTTGTTTCAACTCTCTTGCCTTGCCTATAAGATGAGAGGATTAAGGAGGTGAAAATAATCTATAAGTTTTATCAAGAGATGGTACATCTAGAGTTCCTTTGTTTTGTAAGTCAATCATCATCAATAATCTAATGATCTAGCTATCACATCATAGAGCCAACTTGCCATCGCCAAACCACTAAAGTGTCAAGTATCATTACTATAATGAAATCATGTTAAACTCCACCAATGAGTCAACCACCTCAAGCACCCACCTAATCAGCTTTTTTCAAGATAAGTATTTGTTTTTTAGTATTCAATTACTTTATTTTCCTTTCACACTCAGCCCACTACTAGCCCATCTTTTAGAATCCAACTTTAGGATCCCATAAATCTGACTATTTACCAACCTAGACCTATACATATTAACCATTGATGGTTGTCTTAACTACCAATGGTCTACCCAACCATCAATAGTCACATTAATGATCGATGGTCACTTCAACTACTGATGGTCACCCTAACCACTAATGGTCACTATGATATAAAATAACAAGTTATTTTCATCCTCTTAACCCCAACTAAATATAGTTTTTTGTGTCCCTAATTCCTTACAAACCCTTGCCTAATTTTATAAAATAGACTTGAGTTATTTATCACTAGTATTGAATTTCTTATTTCTATATTAATCATTTCTAGTCCATTCCTTTGGCAAGCATTTTTTATGTTCAATTTTAGTATATTTTGATTATTAATGAAATTAATTTCTATTATATTTTATAAAATTAATTATTTAAAACATCTAGATCGACATCCCCCAAAGAAGCTCTTGCTTCTGGGATCTAGCTAATGCTAGGGAATCCACTCAGCTATCTATCTAGACAATAATTTGCTTTAGTGTTGTCTTATTTGCAGGTCATCCTCCTAATCTAAATAGGAGTTCTCAACAATCATCTATTTCAATTAGGGTACAATCAAATAGGTTTCACAACCATACCCATACTTAGATTCTTCTTATTTATTTCTAAAATATAAGCTAACATTCAATAAAACATTCTGGAATGTTTTGTGGGACCTTGAGTCTTTACTTTGGGTTTCTTTTCTTTGCATTTGTATAATCTTCTCTCTATCTATGCTCATTAACGAAACTAAAATTTATTTTGGTTTTAAAATCAAGTATACATTTATTGCTTGCAAGTTTAGCTCACATAGTTTAACTTAAAGCAAAGTAATCCTATTGTAGCATCAATTTTATTGCACAAACTAAACCAAACCACCTTCATTAATTGAACATAAAATAAACTTGAGATAAGGCCCGACTAGGATTTCATCACCTAGCGGTCATCTTACCCTTTCCTAAAAATCCTATTTGGAGGTCATTACCAAGGGGAGAACCAACTTCACTCTCTAATTGAGTATGAACTCTAGAAATCAATATATACTGGCTAAACACCTGACACCCTTATCACTATAGCGTGTGAAGTGAGGGGGTAGGCCCCAATACTAAGCCATGTATTTATTCCCAATACATATCTTTTTAAGCACCTAAATAACCAAAAACCAACCATAGATTTATTCTATAGTACCTGATCTACAAGCCAACTTCTATCACACATTCTCATAACTTAAGGCATAATTCAAAAGAGAGATTAAAGTTAACCATAGGATTTTAATGTACCCTAGTGTGTGTCGGGTTTTCTTGATCATTTTATTTCTTTCTTTCTATTTGAGTTATAACATTATTTTTATTCTACTCTCATCCTACTTGCATGGTTCTTACTCATCAATAATGAAGATATTCAACAAATTAAGACCCATCTATAGATTATCTAACCTCCTCTACCTCTTCATCTATGGAGTATATCTCAGATGTTGAGAGTTATCCTCATCATTATGATGATTCTAGTGTGCCTCAAATAGTCTCCCAAGGTGACCTAGACTTTGATGCCTTCTTGGATAATAACCTGATAGCCTTGTAACATTATCTTAGTATAGTAGATCACCATACAATTTTCTTAGTACCACCTATAAATCCACCCTATGACATGCTATTGTGGTTCTTAAGTAACTCTTCTATTGTCACTTTCACCACCCAACCATTAGCTACTTAGGAATTTTCCTCAGCTGGTAACCCATCTGACACAACCATGTAGAACCAACCATCTCAACCTTCTAACACCCAAACACCTCCTAAACCAACTAAAAATTCTTCCAACATGACCACCACCCAACCTTTACCTACCCATACCCCAATTACTATTGGAATACCCACTACCATCATCATTACCATTCCTCTAGCTACCCCTACTCCATTTCAAAACATAGTAACACCAACACCTTCTACCTTAAACCTGTCACTACCAGGGTTACCATTTATCTCTTACCTTTGACTTAACCACCCATACCCACTCAATAGTACATACCCTATAACAAACCACTAGTGATCACATATTCATATGTGTCTTTAACCTATCCACTTATGACAACTTACCCATATATGGTAGCTTCTTAACCTATAGAAAATTATTAATATGTCACTCAACCCCAACCATAGTATGTACCTTACAACCCTTTAGGTGCACCACCCCAAAAAAACTTAATAAAAATTCTCATGGATAAGATGACTAGCTTAGAGTCATCCATCTCTAGAGCTCACAACATTTTATTATATGACCAGATATGTAATGATCCCATCCACTCATCTATGCTTATTAGGCCATATCTTCATCAATGGGAACTTCCTGATTTATTAAAGTTTCAAATTACGGAGGATCCCTAGCAACACCTTAGGGTATTCATGAATTCATGTTATTTGATTGCCTATGATGATGCCCTCCTCTACACTTTTCTTATGTCTTTTTTAGGACTAGAATTGGATTGGCATAGTTACTTAACCAAGCATTCCATCTTCTCCTTCAGGCAACTAGCTCAAACTTTCTTACATCACTTCTTGATAAATATCTCCAAGAAGGTTTCCATCAATGACCTCTAATATGTCTGGTAGTTTGATGATAACTCTATTGTCAATTTTGTAGCTTATTGGTAGAGCCTAATAAACCAACTCTCCCTTTCCTTACCCCAACCTAAATTGATTAAAATCTTTACTTGAACATATGCCAAGCACATATCTTCCACATTACATTTTCAAATATTCTAAACTTTTGACAAATATTTTACCATGGCACGTAAATTAGAGAATATAGCCATTTATGAAGGAAAGATAAAACTAAAAAATAAGAACTCTATCTACAAAACCAATGAGGCTTCCTCTTCCAAACTAAGCAACCAAACCAATATCAAGAACAAAATCAAGGGAATTACAAACACAATTAATCCTTAAAGTTTCTTCCCCATCATCTTCCAACCAACCAAGTTCATCTAGTTCTTCAAAATAAAACATGATAAACTAAAACTAGAACACCCTGAAGTAATTTACTTCACTTGGAAAATCCTATGCTTCAATCTTGGAGAAGTTATTAAATCCCAACATCATACAAATTCCCACTATCAAACCACCTCATCAATTTTATTCTTCTCATCCCACACCTAACTAGTATAATGAGAATGATCTACGTGCATTCCACCAAGTAGTAGGACATGATGTTAGTAGGTGTGATACCTTCAAGAGCATTATCTAATCTCTTATCAATAAAGATGAGCTTGTGTTGGATAACCCTAATGCACCTTAAAACCTAGACCTTGACATGTTTAAGAAACCTTTACCCAATCATGCACCTAAAAATAATGAGAGCAACATGATTGACTACTCTTATGATGCCCATATTGTTAACATGGTTCTTGGCATGCTCATTACTGAAGAACCTACTACCCAACTTATTTGTTCCTCAATATATCCAATTATTAAGGTAGTGTAATTACATTCTCCTCTTTTGGAGACCCAAACTAAATAATTACCCCTTTATCCTCCTCCACTTATTTAGGTAGTGGAGACATCAACCCCTCCTTCGACTGACAGACCAAAATAAGAACCCATTTTACCTTCTCCCTTAACCACCGAGTAACTTATTGCCCCTTAAAATATCATTTATAAAGAAGAATCCCCCATATCTATACCTCCCATAGAGTATCTACCATTTCAAACCTTGCATCCTTTCAACAAGGAAATTGACTAGGTTACCATTCCTTTATCTCAACCTATGGGCTTATCTTTCAGGTCCACTATCTAGTGAATAAGACTAGCCTATAAACCATTCTCTAGGTTCATACATAAATTAGAATTTTTCTCCAACCCTAACATATATTGAGATACCTTATGAAAGCAATTAGGGCTACCTTATATCACCAAGAAATAACCTCCAACCCACCACTACTATTATCCAAACCCCTATCTTACTAACCAAAAAAATGAAGGCCTCTACCGACCCAATAATTCTTCATCCATCCAAGGTACCTAAGCCTAATGCAATCAAATCACCTTCTCTAACCAAGAACTTTGGAACCTTCCCTACATAGAATATTAACCACCAATTTGTAAAAGTGGAGGTTACCTCACCAAAACCAACAACCAAGTGCCAACCCAAATCAACCAAGGGAGTAGAAACACCAAAAGGTTAAAGGACCAAACTCTTACCTCACTTAACCTTGCCCTCTATTTTGGGGCCTCATCCCTCCACTTTAAGTAAAAATCCAATTATCCCAACTAAGACCCAACCACCACTTCTCATTACACTAGCACACTTTCTCTTAGACACACCTATCTTCACCAAACCAACAATGACCAAGATACTTACCTTGAAACCTCCTACCTTTAATTTATCAACCTATGCCTTAATAAAATCAAAACCAATAACCAAAAACACTACCTTACCCAAACCTTCCATCACTAAACCTACTTCCAAAAGGACTTCCACCTTACTGACCAAGACCAAAACCTCCCAACCAAACCATACCCAAACATCCTCACCTTCACCCAAACCCAAGGTATATATCTTAGGTGCCTCTTAATCTAACCACTCTGAGTCCATTATGAGAGTGGTACTCAAAATAATTTACCAAACCTCAATTAAGATGAGCTTATATGAGTTGATTACTACTTCACCTCATCATTTCCAAGTAATGATAAAGACATTGCAATCGGTGAAAGTCCAACCTAAAGACCGTCAACCTTTAGCATCCTTCATCGACACTCTTCAAATCTCCAACCTCATCACCTTTAAGGATTTGTAAATACCTTCTATCCATCCTCATGATCTATATCCCCCTCTCTTTATTAATGATTACATCAACCAAACTCACATCGAATGGATCATGATTGATGGTGGAGCTAGTATTAACATTATCTCCTCCCATGCCTATAACCAACTTAACCTTCTAGACAATGTTATGTTTGAAACCTCAAAAATTCTCCATTCTTTCAATGACACTCTAACCACTACCTTGGGGACTATTGTCCTTCATATCCATTTATGACCCTACACATTCCCCAAACTCTTCTATGCAGTGGAAGGTGAATTCTAATACAATGTTTTTCTAGGATGACCTTGGATCTACTTCATGGGTTGCATTCTCTCTACCTTTCATCATTGCATTAAATTCAAGCATGAGGGCTAGGTCATCACCATCCAAGCTTACCCAAGTCCCAACCAAAACCAAAATCCCTAAACCTTCTCCACTTTTAACTGAGTCCTACTCCATTTTCCAAAGGTTATTGCAAGATTCTTGCTTGACCTTACCCCCTATTAGGCCATTCAATCCTCTCAGTTACAAAACCATCTAGTATAATTACCACTAAGTGTGTTCCTATCATAAGCAACCAAGCCATGACATGGAGAACTAAAAATCTCTCCAAAACATTATACACCTTATTTATGATGAGGATAATATATTAATAGATGAACCTCCCATAATCCCTATACCAATCCAACTAACCACACCTCCTACCCAACACCTACCTACTCCTTCACTCTCACCTTAGAGTGATGAATAATTAGACCAATATCCTACCCCAACTCTTCCCTCTATCTATACTATCCATGTGGTCACATGCTCAGCATAAGGGGAAGGCCAAAGTGTCCATTATATGGACATACCCATCTTGTACCTACCAACTAAACCCTACCCAAACATATTCACCTTCACCCAAACCTAGGGTATCTATCTTAAGTGCTTCCCAATCTAATCCCTTTGAGTCCATTAGGAGATTGGTGCTCAAATAGATTCACCAAAACTTGGTGAATATGAGCTTATATGAGTTAATTACTACTTCACCTCATCATCACCAAGCAATGATAGAGGCATTGCAATCGGTATAGGTCTAACTTGATGACCCTCAACCTTTGGCAGCCTTTATTAGTGCTCTTCAAATTTCTAACCTCATCGCCTTCAAGGATTCCTAAATACCTTCTATCCATCTTAATGAACTAGATCCCCCTATCTTTATTACTACTTACATCAACCAAACCCACATCAAATGAGTTATGATTGATGGGGGAGCTATTATTAACATTATCTCCTCCCATGCCTATAACCAACTTATCCTTCTAGATAATGTTGTGTTCAAAACCTCAACCATAATTTATTCTTTTAATGACACTCTAGACACTACCTTGGGGACTATTGTCCTTCATATCCATTTAGGATCATGCGTGCTCCCAAAACTCTTCCAAATAGTAGAAGGTGAATTCTAATACAATGTTTTATTAGGATGACCTTAGATCCACTCTATGGGTTTTATTCCCTCTACCCTTCATCATTGCATTAAATTTAGCACAAGGGCTAGGTCATCACCATTTAAGTTGAATCAAGTCCATTTTTGACATGAAATATGACCTACCAACCCAAATATGTCTTCTTACCCCCATCTAACACACCCTCCTTAACCTTGGACAAGACCTCCAACACAAAAGAGGAAGCCCTACCTCCCTTAAAAAATGAGGCATCCACTAGCTCATCCATCCCCTTTGATAAGATCCCCACATTAGGCCCCTTATAATCCAAATTTTAATGTCTTTCATTGGGGGAATATTTCCTCCTTTCCCTTGACACTTTCCCTACTCCCAAAGAGTATGGGAAACTTGAAAACCAACATATGTATGATCCTAATGTTGGGGCCATTGTTCCCTTTGAACCTTAAAATTATCCAACCTATTTCATTTATGAAGGACTCAACAAACCACTTAGAGCTTCCATTGCCTCAATTTCAACTTGACCATTCACCTCTAGATTCTCTTACCTAAATAAGCTAAGATTTTTCAAAACATACCTTCATAAGTGTACTTAGAATGGATTTGGTCTCAAATGATATGATCATGGCCCACATGATTTGGTCTCCATTGAGACCATAAAGCTTCATAAGAATCATGGCCTTGGTTTCATTCTACCTATCAAGAAGCAAACAAAACCACCTACCACCACCATTATTGAAGAAGATACCCCTTCCTCACTGACCTCTCCTCTACCTATATGTGAGTATGATGACATCATCCCACCTAATTTTTTTAATCAACACAATCAACCTCAAATCCCTAACTTATCAAAAGGAAGGGGCAACCATAACCATCCCTTTGATCAATCCTAAGATAATAAAAGATGAATCCATTACCATTGACACTATTTAGTGCTAGGATGATGATTCCATTCTTACCTACCTTGGTATACCAAATTATTCCATCCACAAATCCCTTCCTCCATAGACTTTGACCATGTTGAATGAATCCACCATAGATATCAATTTAGGTAATCTAGAGAACCTCGTATTGCCAAAATTGGATAATCACTAAATATTGAGGAAATTTGATATTTACACTCTTTCCTTTAAGACCACAATATAACATTCACTTGGTGTTATAGTGACATGTAAAAAATTGACCCTGCCATTGCTACCCACAACATAGTCACCAACCATGATGCCAAGCCCATCAAGTATAAGCTTTGATGCATGCACCCTCACATATCCATTCTCATCAAAGAAGATATTCAATGTCTTCTATCTATAAATTTCATTTAAACCATTGACTATCTCTAATGGGTCTTGAATGGTGTGCCTATCACCAAAGCCACAAGGGGACTATACATTTGTGTGAACTTTCATGACCTTAGCCTTACTTACCCTAGATATGATTTTCCTCTACTGAGCATCAATAAAGTTGTTGATCTTACAACCAAACATGAGATGTTGTCTCTCATAGACATATTCTCAAGTTATAATCAGATCCTAATTACCCCCAAATATCAGCACAAGACCACCTTTACCACTCCATAGGGAACCTTATACTATAGAGTCATGCATTTTGGGTTAAAGAGCACTAGTGCAACTTACCAACATGTCATGACTTACATCTTCCATGACCTTATTTACAAGATTTTAGAGACTATGTGGATGACCTTCCCATAATATCCAAACTCTAAAAGGATCATTTGGCTATTCTCAAGATCATATTTGAGTGGCTTATACATTACCATGTCCACTTAAACCCTAAGAAGTGTATTTTTGGGGTCTTATCAAGAAATATTCTTGGTTTTATTGTCTCCCTTCATGGAATCAAATTCAATTTCACAAATATAAAATCCATCCTCTATATGCTTCCTCTAATCAACCTTAAGAAACTTTATAGTTATAAAGGAAGCTCCAATCCATTCATCACTTTATCTCCCATCTCTTAGACGGATGCCAACCTATACAACACCTTTTGAACAAGGATGTATCTTTCAAATGGAATAAATATTGTCCAAATGATTTTGATTCACTTAAAAATTACCTTTTGTCTCCACCTATCCTCACCTTTCCCAAGGACAACCAATATTTCTAACTTTATATCTCTACCACTAACCACTCCCTAGGGGTAATGCTTGTTCATTGAGATGAACAAAATAGAGAGAAAGTTGTCTACTACATTAGTTGCATTCTTATAGAGTATGAGACTCAGTATACCCATGTTGAGAATATTTTCTTAGCTTTATTTTCATGGCCACCAATATTCACCATTACCTTCTTAACCAAAAAACCTATGTCATAAATAATATTGACCCACTCAAGTACATGCACTCTAAGCCATACCAAAACCAATGTATGGCCAAGTGGCTCATGCTTTTATTAGAGTTTGACCTTGAGTTCTTTTAGAAAAAGTCAATTAAGGGGCATGTCATTTTTGACCAATTTTTTGAAGTACAATTAGAATAAAACCAACTTCCTCCTCTTGAGTGCCCCGATGAGTCCATCATGACCCTCTCTCAGGTGGATTTCACCTATCAGGTCACCATATTCTTTGACAGATCAAAATGTCAACATGGTGGTGAGCCTCTTCTTTTGTCCTTCAAGATTGATTTTTAATGTACCAACAATATGGAGGATTACAAATCCTTAGTCATATGCCTTTAGACTTCCTTATCCTTAGGGGTCAAAACAATCAACATTTTTGGTGACTCCCAACTTGTGTTGAATCAAATTAATGGCTCCTACTAGTGTAATAGTGATGTTTTTCAACTATAAAAACAAATAGTTGATGAAATATTAGTATCATTTAAACATTACCATATCCAGTCAACCCCATGATCTATTAACAAGTTCATTGACACCATAGCTTCCCTTACCTCTCAGGTCCCATCTACACCTTATGACTCTAGCCTATCTATCATTATCCATAGACTTACCCAACCTTCCTTTTTTAAACTAGATTCTCCCACCATTTTCAATGTGGAGGAGACCCAACCTGACCTTTGATATCAACAAACCTTTGACTACCTCATCATTACCATCATTTCTTATATCTATTTTAGGAATGATCGAAGAGCATTTATGTAGAGTATCTCAAGTTATACCATTATGGGAGTAATTATTGATAAACATGGATTTGATGGTCTCCTCTTCCATTACCTACGTAGTCATGAAGCCTCTCATGAGAGCAAGGAAATGCATGATAGAATCTATGGGGGACACTTTAGTGGACTCACCATAGCTAAATGCATCCTTTACCTGGGCTATGAATAGCCTACCCTTAACCAAGGATATTACAATTATGTGAAAATGTATGTCAAATGCCAACAACATTCTAATTTTCATCATGCACCTAGCCATAGGCTTCATGTTTATAGCAATTTATGGCCCTTCTCACAATGGGGTCTAAACCATATTAGTGAAATTAATCCTCATTCCTCATAGTGATACCATTCTATCATCATTGTGACTGAATATTTTACCAAATGGGTAGAGGCTATTCCTCTAGTCTTAACAAAAGTAGAGAGGATTGTCAACTTTATCAACCATCACATCATCTACTACTTTAGTGTTCCTCATAAGATTATCACTAACAATGGTAAGTCTTTTAAAAATAATCAAGTCCAATGTCTATGTGATGAATTTGGCATTAAGTTAATATTCCCCTCACCCTATCATCATTAAGCAAATGGATAGGTCAAGTCCTCTAACAAAACTCTTAATAATATGCTAACTAAAATGGTCAATGCATCTATTTATGATTGGAATTTACACATCCCATTTACCTTATGGGCATATTATAATAGCATTATAACCCCTATGAGTGTTACACCTTTTTATCTTACATTTGGAGTGGAGGTCATCTTTCCTCTCAAATTCCAAATACTCTCTCTTCATATATTTGTAAAAGATCTCATTTATGAGGATGATTATAAATAGCACCACTTAGCCCAATTCATGTTACTTGATGAGTGGTGTTTATTATCCATTACCCATCTTAATTTATATTAATATCATGTCAAGTGTGCCTATAATAAACACCTTACAATGCAAAAATTCAATAATGGAGACCTTATCCTAAATAAAAATCAACATGTCACCAATATGGAGAAAAGTAAATAGTGTAAGTTTACTTTCGATTAGCTTGGACCCTATATCATAACCCATAAGTATAGATCATGAGATTACTAGTTATCTTCTCTAAATGGAAACCCCAAACCTAAGACCCTCAATGCTTCACATCTACATCCATTCTTTTATTAAAGAAGGGTCAAGTTCACTTTTTGTTTTTACTTAAGCTCATCCCTTACTTTCAACCACATTCATCTCCTTATTTTAGGGGAAACTAATTAAAACTAAATAATGTGATTATCCATCATAGTCATAGCATAATATTGAATAATGGGTACCATAGCTTTACCCATGGCATGATTCTCATGGTACTTTTTACCCCTCTTCCAAGATATATTCCCATGATCATTGTCACCTAAACCTATTTACACCTAATCAACCCTCGTATGATTTTAGTTTTGCATTCATAAAGATGAAATCTTAAGCCAACCTAAACAAGTCTATGTCAACCAAAATCAAACAAAGAAAAAAATAAAAATCTAAACCAAATAGCAATCATGGGTCATATCTAGCATTTGTAAACTAATCCCTTGAAGGATAGCTACATAAGTACACTAAAATTGCATAAATATAATATAGACTACTCCTTTAAAGGATAACTATCACAGAGCCTTGAACAAAAAAAATAAAATTATACCAATCCCTTGAAGGATGGCTGAATAAAATATTTATCGAAAGCACATCAATTTATTGAAAGCTTCTCACATCAATCAACTTCCTATATACAACAACAAAGTAAAAGATCTGTTTTCAAAATCATAACAAAAGCAAACTAATTTTTAAATACATAATCATCTCTCACACAACACAATAAAATGGAAACTGCAATCAATTTTCACAAGTAGACTTCCCACATAGATCAAAATACACTTTGTATAACATAGACTTATTTATACTTACTCTTTGGAAACCTATAGAAGAAGCATGCTAGTCTCACAAGAAGGTTCCATTTTCATCCATTTCCCATTTATGCACTATAAGCAAGGTATTTTTGAGGTTACTTAGCATTATGTCGTCAAGACACCTTTTTACCAATTAACAAGAACTAATGCAAAGCATTCAAAGGGTTTATGTTCATTAAGCCAATCCAAATTCAGTTTTATTCGAGTCCTTACGGAAGAAGAAGCATAATGCCATCCTCTTATTCTATCATGACTAGTTAATATTTTCACTACGATGTTTGTCTCTTGATTAAATTCTTTGTTCTCCCATTTAGTGTTGTTAATTACCCTACCTTATGTGTTTTATCTTACAACAAACTAACAACAAAGCATATGCACATGTTTCATAAGCAAAAACATAATCATACTCATAATCACAACAAACATAATAAAACCATAACATTCATGAGAAATAAAACAACTAACCATTTTCATCACATGTCTAAATATAAATAATAAAGCATATACTCATTAAAAGTTATCATGCCATAAGTAAATAAGAAGCATACCCAGAAACCATCTCATACCTAGCTAGATAAGTCTACATCAATATCTATCATCCAAAACATAAGCATAATCTATAAGCAATATAACATCACATCATAAGCATTAAACATCAACACAAATCATAGACCATGTGTATGAGTAATAAATAAAGATCATATATATATATATATATATATATGTATGTATATATATATATGTATATATATATATATATATATAGATATGTATGTATATATATATATATATGTATATGTATATATATATATATATATATATATGTATATGTATATGTGTGTATATATATATATGTATATGTATATGTATATATATATATGTATCTATATATATATACATATATATATATATATACACACACACACACACACACACATATATATATACACACACACATACATACATACATACATATATATATGTATGTATATATGTATATATACACACACACATATATACATACACACATTATATATATATATATATGTATGTATGTATGTATGTGTGTGTGTGTGTGTGTGTGTGTGTGTACAAATAGATATACATGTCTCTCTCTCAAAATGTACATCTCACTGCATCAGCTCACATGATGAAATCAAAATGATATAAAATAATGTGTATATATATACAAGTTATGTCATGTTTATGCCCTTAAGGCACTACTGTCTCCTATTGTATGACTAGGCCCCGGTACCTAGCCACCTATAGCTACTGTCTACCGACCTACATATGATACCCACTACCTTGGTGTTGCCACACTAGTACTACCTACCAAGATCACTCTATATTCATCCCAATGGGGCTCATTAGGACACCACCTAAAAACTATAGCTTCATAATACCATAGCTCCTCCACTATATCTAGGTATCATGCCATGGGGATGGTGCTTAATGGCCCTCTATGTGTCATTGCTCCTCCTTCTCTTTGCCTTAGGGAGTCCCTCTCATATGTGACTAAGGCTAGTGAAGTCCTCACCTAGTCCTTCTCACCTATAAGAGTATTAACTTGACCCTATGGAACAACTACCTGACCCTATAGTGTCATGACTAGTGCCACTCCTACTTGAGCATCTAGGGCACCCCCTGTGCCTGTGCCCTTTGGCCTCATCTCCTACCTAGGTCCACATCCATAATCCCCATACCACCATCACCATCACCAAAGTCCAATACCATGTATAACACCTAGTACCATGCCATGTAGCCATATACAAAGCTTGCATCATCTATTTGTGGCCTTGTTATTAGCTCCTCATGATCTAGTAAAATTAGGATTGGATGTGGCTCTATCAATAAGATATATAAATCCTTGATCCTATACCTAGGAAATATGCCTATAATACCTTATATAAGGCTGAAATACCTCCACACCCTATCAAATGGGATGAGCTCCACCTCTTTATCCCTTTAGCTGAGAATCCACTTGTAACTCTATAAGGACAAAGTATACCTCCTATAACTAGGCCATACCAAAAACTAGATATAGGGCCTCTACACAATGTCACTGATCACTAGTGCACCCAGTGCACCCCTAAACTAATCCACATCATGTGAACCTCCCCCTAAACCTAAGGTGGAAAAGTTATCCTTACACCTCATGAAACCAAATGGAAATACAATCTGCATGTATCTCACTCATGGTAGCCCTACTAGACTTAACACATAGATGTGCTCATAGGTCCAATAATGTATAACCTATTCAACATTGATACCATACCTCCTATGGGCCCTAAACCCCCATAGATCCCTATATATCTATACTAAGAGAACATGTACCTAGACAAATATAGTTTGCCCTAGTAGTAGCTCAACTAGCACCCCCAATAGTAACTATAGGAACCTCTTGCTACTCAAGTCAAGAAAATCAAAGCATAAGATGGCCATTATAAGCATTGTCATCAATATATACTCACCTCATGCCCTCTCATACAATGTGTTATAGATAAACCCCCCATCATGTCATATGAACTGATCATTTTCATCTCTCTATAATAGGTCAACATGATCCTCCCACTCCTCACTCTCTTTATGTGATAGATTAGATCGACCTAGAGCTATAGTCATGTGATCTTATGTACATCCTCAAGTAAGATCTTCATCTTATCGATCAGTAGTACAAAGGTGTTTGTAGCTGAATCCCATCTCTTGATGAGAGATACTATCATGGATTTATCCCAAGGCACATGCTGATAATTCTTCATTTCCCCCAACCCAACCTATTCCATATATATCCAGTCAGCTGGGGTCATCCCCTGGTGGACCTCTGCATAGATGTGTAACACTCAATCATATATCTATATATTCTTTTAGGCCTAAAAACATTCATCAAGACATAAGTTAGTTCTTTATATTATTCACCAACTTTACCTACCCTTCACCTATTTGACATCCACCCTAATAACATTTACCTATTTTACTACCCATTCACTCTTTGCTATCATATAGAAATATCTACCCAACCCACATATCCTAAACCATCTATAAATCTAACACTATCTCCCACTCAACCTAACCCCTAATTTTTTTCTATCATTTGCATAAAAAATAGACAAGTTGACTATTAATAGTCATGGAGACCATCGATGGTTAGGTGTCCTTATCTTTATGGGTATCAACCACTGATGGTCACTGTGGGTGTTTTTATAATGGAACACCTAAAACCTTAGCTACCCTAGAATGTTTCAAATACCTATAATCTTTCCTAACATCTAACTTAATACCTACCCCTACCCTAGGTCACCTACTCTACCCTGTCAATTTCCAATTTCACCCACAAATTTTCCTAAATAACACAAAAACCCTAACTAGGGCATAACCTTCCAAACCACTACCCTCACACCCCAAAGTAATTTCCATATTAAGCTAAGCTACCAATTTTAAAGCATCTCCTACCTCATTTCATGACCTTTATCATGGAGTCAGCCATAGACCTACCTAGCCTCATCCATACCCACATTCTCCTTACATCCTTACTGATCTCCTAGGTTCTCTCAATCATGCCAAATCAGTAGGTCCACTTCAACCATCACCATTAGTAATCCTTTTACCTAAAAATGCCAAACACTAGAGCTCCAAAGTCAATAAAATCAAAAGGTTAAAATGAGTTAAAAGTAATTCAATTTTCACTTTGACCTTTGGGCTTTTAGGGTTTAAACCCTAATCATTGATGGTTAGGGTGACCATTGATGATCACCCTTGAGTACCCTAACCATTGATGGTTAGGGGACTCACCCTTTTTTTTATGTTACCTTGAGCAACCATCTTTAAGTAGAATCAAATCAACTCACCTACCCATGAAGATAACCTTCTCCACCCACCTTGACCACCTTGCCACCTTGCCATTATTCCATTTCAACCCAACTAAAGCATGTTTTGTAATGACTTTTTGCCTGGTCATTTTGACTATAGTAACAACATTACCATGTTGACCACTTTTAAACTTACACCACCTCACAATTACCTGAGCCATTTGTGTCTTCTCAAGATCACTTCCTACATTGGATATCCATAATACTTGACCAAGTTTGTATTTTTACCAGGTACACTTCACTAAAACACATACATCAAATAAGAGAATTGCAAGTGTTCCTAGCCACCACACATAATTTTGGTCATGTGGTCCACTTGTCACTTATCCTTTTAGCATTGACCTTTATTTTTACCAACTATGGCAACCTAGTCAATGCATGATATTGGCTATCATACTTTTTGTCACAATTTGTGTGATCATTTTCACCTTAAGTGCCCAACATATCACCCACCTTCATGACATACACCTTCATCATCACCTATTTCTACCTTATCAAACATATACCCACTTTTGTCTTACCTCATCAACTCCTAGTTTGAGATGGAATACCTCCTCTCATACTAGGGGCAATCAAACCTTTAACTAGTAATCCATTTTTGTTTTATAGCTTGTTGATTCAAAGTTGCATAACAAAAAGGGGAAAAGTGTAGACATTGTAAATCTACATACTGTAATTCTAAATTTAAAAATTCCCCTAGACCACCTTGGGACCACCTTGGGACCAATTTAACCCTTTGAAACTTAACCAAGCCTAACCCATAGTTAGTTTAATCAAATGGCTTAACGTACCTCTTTTACATAACTTTTACCTTCACCCTAAATTTTTGATGCTCAAGATAACTGTTGATGATTAAGATGACCACCAATGATCACCTAGACCATCAACAATTAGGGTGTACCTTCTTAACCGCCAACATGTAAGCCATCTTCCTTACTTTTCTAAAAATAGCTCATCTAAATCTATGTGTGAGCCATTGTATGCATGAGTTAAAATTAGGAGGTTGAATTAATATCTTTTTGAAACTCTCTTACTTATAAAAAGAGAGGATCAAGGGGTGAAATTAATTTATAATTATTATCAAGATTTTGTGCATCTAGATTTCATCTGTTTTACAAGTCAATCATCATCAACAATCTAAAAATCTAGACATTACATCAGAGAGCCAACTTTCCATCACCACTCTACCAAAGAATAAATTACTATTAATCTACTAAAATCATATCAAACTCCACTAATGAGTCAACCACCTCAAGCACCCACTTGATTAGCTGTTTGAAATATAAGTATTTGTTTTCTAGTATTTAATTACTTTATTTGCCTTTCCCACTTAGCCTAGTACCAACCCATCTCTCAGAATATAACTTTGGGATCCCATCAATATGACTATTTACCAGACCAAACCTACACACAATAACCATTGATGGTTGTCTTAATCGATGATGGTTTACCCAACCACCGATGGTTACCTTAACCACTAATGGTCACCTCAACTGCTGATAGTCACCTTAACTACCAATGGTAATTGTGGAAAAAAATAATAGAAAGCTATTTTCACCCTCTTACCCCCAACCAAATATAGTTTCCTATGTCCCTGCTTATTCATAGACTCTTACTTAATTTTATAAAATAGACCTGAGTCATTTAACATTAGTATAGACTTACTTATTACTATATTAGTCAATTTGAGTGTATTCCTTTGGCAAGCATTTCTTTTATTCAATTTTAATATATTTTGATTATTGATGAAATTACTTTCTCTTCTATTTTATAAAATTAATTATTTAAAATGTGTGGATTGATATCCCCTAAAGAAGCTCTTGCTTCCAGGATCTAGCTAACGCTATGCAATATATTCAGCTATCTATCTAACCAACCATTTTATTTAGTATCATCTTATTTGTAGGTCACCCTCCCAAGTCAAAGAGGAGTTCTCCACAACCATCTGATTCAATGTGCACACAATTAGATAATTTTTTCAACCATACCCATATTTATTTTCTTTATCTTCCTTTCTAAAATATAATCTAAAATTCACTGAAACACACCCAAAAGGTAGATTGCCTTCACCTTATTTCTCTAAATCAATCCAATTGCGATAAAGATCCTATACCTACCAAATAACTTGAGGTGATACCCACATGAAAGCCTTCATGGGCCATGGATCCTAATTTCATCATGCCCACCCTTAACAAAGAGGATAAGAAAAGAAAATTAGGTGTATAATCTATTATTAGTCTTTCATATTCTATTACTCAAACACTTTTTACCCCTTGTCACATCTCTCCTCACCCCCAATAGCTTTCCAAAATATCATTGAAGATCCCTAGTTAGAAATATACCCATTTCAACATCAACCAACTTGATGTTATGTACTTCTCACCCACCCTCTCCCCTCTTCAAAAGAAATCAAGCACACCAAAATTAAAATTGGATCATTCAAGTATAATAGAAAAACTATCCAAGTTGGTAGAGGAAGGGTCAATTATTCAAGAGATTGATAGTGATGTAGTTGTAGCTGAGTGTCAAGAGCACCTTGGAGAAGACACTTTTAGTTTCAATGAATAAGATATTCATATTGGGACCCTTATGCACTCCAATAGATTATAAGGTAAACATGAGTAGGAATTTAGTGATAAAGGGCAGATGTAATTGAGGTAAGTGAAACATAAGTTGATATTTTCCTTTGAGATAAATTAGATAGTGGAATTCATAATAATGCTATTGATATTTGGGTTAAGAATCCATTAGATGATCAATGGCAACACTTGTGTCTAGAATTCTTGGGTGAGATTGAGAAACTTAGTGTGGTAGATTTGAGTAAAGAAGTTGAATAATAGGCTAATGTTTCAAATTAAAAAAATAGTTTAGCTTTAGAGCTACCAAATCAAGAAGATCTTATACTTGAATGGATTGATGATTAATCACCCCTCTCTATTGATAAAGAGGATGAGTAAACCTTAGTTGATTAAGAGCCTTGTGATGACCTTGTCCAAGAGAAATATGTGGGTAATCAACCTAATGTATTATAGGTAGATAAAAGTAGAAAAGGATATTATGGATTGTATATTGAATGAGATGAGAAGTCATTTTTGAAAGACTTAGAGGACTTCTTCCTGAACCTGGATGCCTCACCACTACATTAGCCAAGGTCCAAAAGGAAAGAGTTCATCAAGGACATTGTGATAGTTGGCCACTCAAGGTCCAAAAAATAGAATTTATTACATCCCTTGACTGAAGAGGAGATGAAGTTTTTGATGAGATAGAAAAGAGTTTAGGAAGAAGATGATTAGGTCTTGGATACATATCTTCAATTCTTACACATAAAAATGTAGATAGGAGGCCTAGTTTCATCATTAAGAAGACATGAGCATCCATTTACTCTCATCTTTAAGAGGACACCATCAAGGAGTAGTAATTATGTTTCAAAAATCTATGTTGTATAAAAAAAAATTACCATTTGACCATAGATAAAATATTGTTACTTCAAGTTAGTTATTCTATGTTTGTCTTATTTCAATGAGTAGCATATACAATAGTATCTACTCCCCTTTTCATTGTTGTTATGTGGGTTAGTGATCCTTGTATTGGTAGTTTTGGTTCTCCTTTTGTTTTGTTTTGATCATTTTGGTAATTTTTTTGTTTGAAGATGTTAGAAAAATATTATAAAAGGGTATAGGTTCTCCAAGCATAGCAGGCATGCTTCCCTATGAGTCACTATAAATGTTGGCCATTTTGGCCCACATACCAAGCTCATTTCTAGATAAACCAAGTTGTTAATAGATGAGCATATCAATAAGGTTATGAATCAATGTAGTCTGGGGTCTCAAATTTCTCATAAGGTTTTTAAGACACTTTGGGATCACTTAAAGTGTAAATTCCCATTTTCTAAGGATATGACCAGATTTGCTTAAGTTTACACTTTTTCAACTTTTAGACAAGTGTAGCATTTAGAATTCATTTAAATAAAGTGTTCCACATAAAGTTTGTGAAAAAAGTACAAGGCTTAATTATTTATATATTTTTGTCCTACTTTATTTGGCTAAGTGTTGGAATTCTTTTGGGAGTTTTGTTTCAAGTTTTTTATCTAAGTATCAAAAATTGTTTCAAAAATTTTATTCAAAACAATTTAATCAGAGGATAATTTCATAAGTTATGAAGGGTATATTTTAGAGAAATTGGTCCAAAACACTTTTCTTGAAGGATCAGTCTTTGATGAAATGGATTGAACAAAAATCAAAAAGGGTACTTTTTCAAGTGAAGTATCCCAAACACTTTTATTAAAGGGTATTTCATTGAGAAAGTGTCCCAAATATTTTTTCCTAAGGGTACTTTTCTTCACCAAAAGGTTTAGATCAATTACCCTGAAGGGTCATTTCTTTTAAGAAAGGGGCCAAGGCAAAGTTCCAAAGGGCACTTTTCAAAGTATTAAGGGACACTTTTCAATATCCAAAGGAAAATTTTCAAAATTTTTGGAGAGTATTTCTAAAGGGAATTGCAAAAAGGTTGAGAGGTAATTCTAAGGACATGAATCCTTCTAGAAAATCAAATAGGACAATTTTCCCAAAGGTAGAATTATTTTGGAGTTTTTTTCCAAGGAAAAAGACTAAGGATAAGACTAGAGTTGTATAAACTCCATGGGGTGTCAAAAGTGCTTGGAATGAGTATGAAAATGCATGGGATCCATTTGGTTCTTCATTGTGTTCATTGAGACACTTAGGCCTAGTAACAAAATTTTTGAGTAGGCACTTTACTAACATCACCATTTCCATGTGTGGATGAGTCAGAGAGAATTGGTTATATGGGTTTGCTCACATTTATGCCAAGATTATATGTGCTAAGTTATATGTCCTTCACTAAAGTACATCAAAAGTTACAAAGGTTAAAATTTAGATCCTTAGTCACTTTTTGCATGTTTTACCATACTTAGCCATTTCCAAGAGGTTCAAGTAGATTTGAGTGAGCATATTCACAAAGCTATATCTCACACGTGTGGTAGTTGTAGGGGAAATGGTCATATGATTTTTCTCAAATTTATGCTAAGAATGTATGTGTTAAGTCCTAAGTCCTCTACCAAAGCACAAATAGAGTTATGCATGTGAAAAGTTGGCTCTTTAATCATATTTCGCTAAGTTTTCCATACTTAGCTAAATGAGCTTCACCATCACCAGGATGTCACTTAGGATCAAGTGAAACAACAAACTTGTGAAATTAATATATTCACTTAGAAGGCTCCCATACATAGTAGATCAAATGGGTTCATACCTTTTAGTATCAATAACATCTCTTGAAAGTTTTGTGCCTCCATAATTCTTATACTTCAAGATCCAAGCCTTTAAAGTTGGTCAAAAATCATAAGATGTTCATGCAGATGCCAAGTTTTAGATAAAACAAAAGAAATCTAGGCAAGATTAAATTTGATAGTCACACAAATGTCAATGACGGTCATGCAAACATCATTTGATAAGAGTAAGGATTTTATTTTTAATATCATAAACTAGTCATTGGGTTTCAAATAGAGGGTTCCAACATATCAATGGTTGGCATTTGATCAAGCATTGAGATCTAATAGTAAGTGGAGGTCAATGGAGTCAATGAATATCAAGAAAAAATATATACATGAAAAGTGTCAATAATACATTCAACTAGAATATAATCGATGGTTGGTACTTGATCGTGTAGCTAGAAATTAATAAAGTGAGATGAGTCAATATGTCAATGGGCTAAGTCAGATTTTGATAGCTAATTAGAATAAAGGTGAGCCCAAATGACTTGGATGGAGGTTTAAAGGTCATTTTTAAACCAAGGTGAGCAAGCATAAATGGAACTAAGATCAAGTATGATTTAGATTGGGCTAGGAGTAGATATTTCAGGATTGAGTGGCATCATTAAGATCTTATAAAGAGAGACATGTAGAATTTAATGGAAATCATTAGAGACAAGTGCATGAAAGTGACTCCTTTTTCTACTTTAACACACATCAATGAACTAGTAATGAATAGTTTCTCATCAGAATAAATTAGAAATAAATTGATCCCACCATTGTAGCTGTCATGGAGCATCATAGAGGGAATAATGTAATGATGCAATAGATTGGAGTAACCTAGATCAATCAGGAAGGGTTTGAGTGAGGTTGATTTGTAGAGGTAATTATAATAGATTTTAAAATATGTTTGAGCTCATTTGATTCCCTTTTGAATGCCAAAACTCCCTCTCTCTATCTTCCCTTCTACTATAAATATAGCTTGCAAACTATTATTTGAGGTTCCTCTCTTAGGAATGACTAGACTCTACCAAGATTGAGCCTTGTAACCTCTTGAGATAAATAAGATGATTATTTTTATATTTCATGATATTATCTTAGTGTGTTCATGTCAGTTTAATTTATATAAGTGGTAGAGACTTCTCCCTTGCCAAGTCCTGATCTCACCTAGTTGGTGGATTTTTTAGTTGTACATGTCATGTTGAGTGTTCAATGCCATTTTAATGAATTTTATAGTGGGCATATCGACTAGATTATTTCCTTGAACTAGGCCTCTCCATCATCTCCCTTAGGTTTTTCTCACTTTATGAACCTTTTCATGAAGTATTGATGCATGATAGGCATTTGAAGTTATAGATCCCATCATTTGTTTATATTTCACTAATGTTTTAGAGGCTCAAATATGAGTGGATAGACAATCTTCATGGTGCATCACTACCCTTTAGAATAGGTTTTACCTTATGCACATCTACTAACTCTTTTCACCCCAACCAATTTTTAGGTTTTAAAAGCACAGGCCCAAATTATAAAAATCTAAGGATTTATCCTCATAAAAAACCCTAGAGGTATGACCCCATTATATGATACCCATATCTTTGGGTTAATCCCATGTTGAGATAATTTTGTAAGCAAGACCTAAACACTCCTACCTCTAGCTAGGGTGTAATCTATATCTCTAACAATAACCATTAGGGAATATGTGCTTAGATTTAAGATTATGGATGATAAATGACATAATGACCATTTGATAGTGAGATCCAAAGTATCTTTATTGATAATTTTATTAAAATATTTAGAGGCAAAGTCGTATTTGAAAACTATCATTATTTTCAAGATCTATTTTGATTTTTAAGGGAATTTGAGATCAAACTCTTAACTATAAAAATGCTTAATAATGGAGAATTTTTTTATAATCCCAATGCTTTTGAATTTACAAGAAGAAAAAAATATAATTATTTTTGAAGCAAATAGAATGGTTTTCAATCTAAAAACGATTCCAATAATGTGTTGAATGCTATATAAACTATTGAAAAAAATCAGTTGACCTCAACAAAGGAAACATTGTAAATTTACTAGGCATAATGAAATTACACAACAAGTCTTGGAGATATTATGGGAGTGAAATGTGATTAATTGATATATAATAAGGTATTTTTATGATTCAATACCTTTGACTAAGAATTATGATGCAAACACCTTTTGTTATTTTTATAGAATCTAATATGTTCTTCAAATAAATGCATAAATTTGAAGTATAAAATGCAAAATATCATTGACAACAACAAAATACAAATAGTTGTATTAAAAAAAACTTGAATGAATATATATTTTATTTAAATAAACATTATGATTTTATCACAAATATTCTTACAAATCACAAAAATAATTAAAGTGAAAAATAAAATGTTCATATGGTTGACAAAGAAACTTATCATAATGTGCCATTGGATTATGTGACTCATCCAAGAAAAGTATTTTTGGTGGTTTTGAATAATTTAAGAGGAGGAAACCTTTCCTTAAAATTATATTATATGAGAGTGATTCAATTTGATAGTTCATATAATTGACCTTTACTCATAATATCCTTCATAAAAGGGTATGAAAAATGTGGATTAATGGTTGATAGTGGTTCAAGACTGAATATATGCATCATGAATTCATTTATAGCCTTGGAATCAATAAAACATATTTAACATACACTCCAATAGTTATAAAAATATTTGATAGGATTATAAATCCCATTGTTTTCATTGTCTTTCCTATTTGATTGTGTCTTCAGAAAGTTTGAGTCCTATTTTATGTGGTACCTAATAATGGATCATACAATGTGCTATTTTTTGTAACTTGGATCCATCAAATGAAATCAATTCACTATAATATGCATCAATGTTTAAAATTTTTAAGTTGGGATCAATTTATTAAAATTTATATCATCCAAAATAAAATGGACGAAAAATTCTTACACAAATAAATACAAAGGGAAGACCCATGGTTCATACCAAGGAAAGAGAACACAAGGTCAAAGTACACAAGTTTATTCCAAGTACAATGCCTATAACATGCCCTATAACTAAAATGAAACCAAAATATCATAAAAATGATATATCTTTTCAATATAACATCAACAAGGAAGGACACTTAGTGTTTTTTAATAATATACTTTAAATGATGAAAGGACATAACTTGATGATTGGTTAACTCAACACCCTATATTTGTATTTGAATATTTTACTAATTTAACTTTTATGTATTTTAATGATTATTTTTTATAGATATTGAGGGTTAAAATGGGTTCCTCACCCATAAAAATATAAGATAGATAAATAGAGAGAAAGGAAGAGGTTAGGCAAGATCACCCAACCTTTCTTGACAAAAAATATAATACCTAAAAAAGGGTGGCCTAAAATAGCCCATGGAATAAAACTTGATGAAAAATAAAGGATATATCATATCCCAAAGAGCATGGTAATACATACAACAAAAAATAATGATCATGTACTAGGATAGACAACAAAAAGATAAAACATAAACTAAAGGCTAAAAATCCATTGCCAAGTCAACATCCACCTCAACATTGATTAAACCCTATACAGATTGAAATTGTGAACAACCACCTCCCATGTTGTAGTTAAATTAAAGGACCCTTTGTGACTAAAAATACACCTTGGTATTATATGCTCCACCTCAAAACAATCCACTTCCAAACTACACTTAATTAGAGATAAGCCCCCTCTCAGACTAACCACATCCACCATAGAATATAACCTCCTTTACATGTGCACTAAAATAGATTTTTAAATGACTGGATTCAAATATAGGTCTATCACCCCATATCATCTTCCATATAGTCCCTCTATTATATCCACAACTCCATTTACATCATATAAGTCACCTATATACTTTAGAATTGATTTGAATGCTAGAACCATAATTTTATAATTGAATTGACTTAAGATCCTAACCAAGGAGGGAAATGGTGCCATGAGATTTTCCATGGAATAATATAGAACCATCCTCCCATAATTTCTCTCCATAACATGCACTAGAAGCTCATGCAATTTCATAAATTTTTTCTCCAATTATCAAAAAACCTTGAGAGGAATCAAACCCACATAGTTTGTGCTAGAAAAAGGAAGAACAAAGAATGCATCCACATCTAACCTACTCATCCATGTACATAAACCACCCTAAAAGCTATTACACACAAAAATTTCCACCACCCTTCTAGTTACAACCTCATCCTTTACCACCCAAAGTAGGTTTATTTAAAAAGTTAATTCCACATTTAATTTAGTCTTGTTCTGCCACATCACATGCATATACTTTGGGTCCATAATTAATTTAACATCCAAAACTTCAATTATAAGGGTAAAAAAATAAATAAATACTATATGATATGATACATTATCATGGAAATTCATTTCACACTTATCATCCCTAAGGGAGAGCACTTGAATGATCATCACCATATTAACCACTATAGCATTCATGATTGTTATCTATAAAAGACCTATAAATGTGACAGTTAAAGATGAAAATCTCCAACTAGGAAACTAAATCCCCAAATGCACCTCCAACCTATAATTAATGAGCCTCAACTTCAAAACCTCACATGTGGTACTAATGAAGGCTCATCATGTTATCAAAATATTATCTACGTTATATATCAAATGATTTGACATTTCTCAAAAATGCATAAATAATCTTAGACATGATCAATATCTTCCAAGCCCATATATGTGTCTAAATTATTATCAATTATTAAGTTATTCCTGTACTCGATACCCTAATTTATTGGGAAACCCACCTACTTTTTCACTTCCTTAAATCCATTCCCAATCATCCATGATGTCAGCTCATCCAATAATAAAAATGTATTCACTTGAATGTTTTTGAGTCTCCAAGCCTTGACATGCTAGTTATACAACACATAAAAAAATGATTTTAGAATCCCCTTCAATCACTATTATATGAATGCCATAATGGTGTTCCAATTGAATTCCCAACATTACTACTTGAGATTCAGCTTTATTATTTATTAAATCCTAAATTTTTATTGATAGGGCCCTAATCAGGGATTCCAAACAATCCCTACTGCAACAACCCACTCTGGATGCACTTGAATTATCTCTTGCTACTCCATTAAAAATTAACTTAAAAAATTATATATGGGGAGGAATATAGGTGGAGATACTATGAACTAATGAATAAATCTTATTTGACCTTGACCTAATGGGGGTTATGGTTGGCCATTTTTCTGTATACATGAAAGGACACAACTTCAGAGATTGCTATTTCAAGATTTATCATAAAATCAGGTAAATCTTATAAGTGGTCACAAACTATATGAATACTAATTTCCTTTCATAGCATCTAAATTAGGTTAGTAGGGATGGAATTTTTTTTTGATGATTATTATGACTTGTTTAGTTATGAATTTATTATTATTTATCCTTATTAACCAATCACTTTTGATTGAAAATTATTGATATCTAAATTTTGTTTTTATTTTTTTGCTTATTTGTCTCTTAAAATGTGTGTAAGTTTCTGGTCACTCAAATAAAAAATTTATCTTTCACCAACTTGGGATGTTCCATTGTCATTTATTCCATGTTTTAAAAATATTACTGGTATTTGGATTATGTGTTGTCTTATATATGGTTTCATTTTTCTATAGCTTATGATCTATATTCCATCTTTATTTCAAAAAATATTAAGGATTTATTATCTTTGATATTTATCATGTATTGATAGTTTCAATTAATTTAACATTATATTCTCTTTTAGGTAAAAAATTATTATGTTTCCTTTCATGTATAATCTTTCATCTCATATTAGATTGGTTTCATGTTTATGCCTCTTTTTATTGGTCTAAGTTCCCCTTTTAAATGTTATATTGCTTATATTTCTTCTATTTTTTTCTTCCCCTTTTTACTAAAAAGCCTCAATGAAATTTTTATAATGAATGCATATTTTAGGATACGTTCGGTAATTTAACACATTTTTATAGAAGGTGTGGGTAAGTAAGGATTCTCATTTATGTATTACCCCATTCCATTGCTTGATATGATTTCACTTTTTATGTGTATAATTTATTACAATTTTTTTTGTCTTTTACATTTATTAAAAAAAATTATCAGGTGTTTATTATAATATTAAATATTATATTATTAAGCTAGTTATGTTTTATTATAATTTTTTTCATTTGTATTACTATATGTTTCTCTCTATTTTTTACTTTTTCTTAGTTTTGGAAGAAAGAAATAGTGATAAGGGGTGTGTAGAAAAAGCTATTAAAAGTGTGCAAATTAAATATATATGATTGTGAATAACTCTTATTTATATACGAAATAATACCTACAAATAATAAAACACTACCACACAATTGTTTGTTAGACAAGGAGATGGGTGGATTGCCTAGCCTGAGCTAGATCCTAGAAATGAAAGCTTTCTAGGAGGATGTCAATCCACCTACTTTAAAATAAGTTAATTTGGATAATATGAATGAATGGTAGCATAAAATAACAAAAAAAAAGACTAAAAACAAAAAATTAATTAAGAAACCAAAATACTTTGCTAAGATGATTAAACTTAAGCAAGTAAATTGAATAATGCTAATGCTGAAAATTGGCCAAGTTAAGGGTTATGATTTTGGTTTGGTATTTTGGTAGGGGTACAAAAATATGTTTTATTTTAGCTTGGTAAGTGGTTGAAATTTTAAAAGGGTAGGGTTGAAAAGAGGTAAATGGTCAAGAGAAAAAAATATGGCAAAAGGGGCAAATGGGTAAAGTGGCAAAAGGATAAATGGGATGAAGGTGAAAATGAAGTAAATGGGATAAATGGGATAAAGGGGTAAAAACAAGAGGTAAATGGGTTATAGTTTATAATTCAAGAAATAATATTCCAAATATGGGGTTTATAAGTCAAGAGAGAAGAGTCCAAAATATTTAATAAGTTGAAATGAAATAAACAAACAAGGTTACCTTTGAGATGGTTGCCAATGATGGTATTGTTGATGATATTATTGATGAAATCCTAGAGTGTTCTGGTAGAGATTCGATGATTTGAATATTTTCTCCTCCAAGATTAGGATGACCTCCTTCTCAAGTGGAAAACCCCCTCCAGAAACCTACAACAAAATGTTAATAACAAAAATAATTTTCCAGTTTCTAACATAACCCTAGGTGAAGGAAAGTGGGGGGGATTTATAGAATATGTTGTGAATATTCATTCCAAAAAATGTAATAATAGAGGTATTGTTCCATTTTATATGTGGTGTATTAATTATTCAAAATCAGGTGGGTAGGGATTCCCATTTGGGTTGGTGAGTGTCCCATTTAGGTTAAGAAATCAAAAATGGGTGCCCTTTGTCTTAAAGAGGTAGGTATCTTATTTTGGAGATTAATTTCATGTAAAATACATGTTGAATAATGGTCCCTTGAGGCAAAATTTTCCATATTTTAAGAGGGGCCATTGTGATTCTTAAGTGAGGTCATCAAGCACTTTAGGAAGGGTCCCAAGTGCGGTATGATGTCCCACATCAAACCACATCACTTCTAAGCCTTGTCACTTTCCATATCACCTACCAAATAACCTTCCATGTCACTTGATATGTCACATTACATGTCACTTTCCATATCACATGCCATGGCACTTGCCATGTCATCATGAATAGTGATAGTGGGTCCCACAGTGAATAGTGATAATGAATAATACTTTTGAATAGTAATTTCAAATAGTACTTTTGAATAGTATTATGTGACTAGGAAAATAGTGATTTATTTAGGTTAAGAGGGGTTTTTTAAGGGTTAAGAAGGTATAAGGGGTCTTTAAGGGGGTCTTGAGGTATTTAGTCATTGAAAACTACAAGTGTGTAGTTTTCTAGTGTCTATATTTTACTTTTTTTGTTATGTAGCTTTGAGTTAACAAGATACAAAACAAAAATAAATCACTTGGTCAAAGGATAGGGTGATATGAGTATGGGAGTGGGTGTTTCCACTCAAATTGAGAGTTGATGAGGGAAGGCCAAATCAGGTGTATGTTTGATAAGCAGTTGGTGGGGAGGCACTAGGTGGTGCCACAAGGTAGCTGGGCATGTGAAATGCAAATGGGTGTACAAAATGTGACTAAGTATTATAGTCAAGATTGAATAAAGATTAAAGATACCAATTTTAGTAATAATAAGGTTGATCTTAGAAAGATAGGTGATAGGGATAACCAGTCCATAACATTGGTCATAGCTAATCGAGTTAGGCCTATCAAGTCATCTAGATAGGTTTGGTGTTGGTCACAAGTATCTAAGGTATGAATTTCTCTTGTAAAAAAACATAATTGGTTAGGTCATACATGAGGTGGTGCAAACATTTAAAATCTCAACATGGTAAGGTTGGTCATTGTGGTTAAATGTATTTGCTAAACATACTAATGTTTTAGGTTAGAAGTAACCAATGTCAAGGTGGACATGGTGAAAGCATGGGTGGATTAGGTATGGGTTAGAAGGGGATGGTCAATCTAACTCCAAATACACATGTAAATTGGATGATTCCTACATAGTTCCATGGATAGGAATCCAAAAAGAACATCAGACCAAATGTAGTTTTTTTGAGGTGAAGAGTGTTGGTTAACTTGGTTGCCCTAATTTGATATCATGTAGTTAAGTCCAATAATAGGATGTTGGAGAAAGGGAAGTTACAAAAGGGTGGAAAATATGGGTATAAAATATTTTTTTGATTGGTTTGGTAGAAATGGTGGATGAGATCACCTAGGATGCAATTAGATGATTGCATCAACTATGTAAAAGGAATTTGTAGCTGTGGATAAGCAGGTTCAAGTATTAAATTTTGGTCACCATTTAAAAAAGGATAAATATACTTTACCAAGATTTATAAAATTTGGCACTACTTAAATTTCCACAATGATCTAATAGGTTCTTTTATCACCATCCAAATAAGCTGATATTATGCACATTTCACAACAATGTCTTTAACAGGCTATAGAAGGGTATGATTCAATAATTTGAGGAAGTAAAGTAGTAGAGTAGGTAAATTAGAAGTGGCCAAGATTTGAACCATTAACCTTTGAGTTAGTGGGGACCCAAAATAAGTAAGCATTGAGTTTTGAGGGAATTGAAAGAAAGATGCTAAGGGGTTTAGGAATATGGAGTGAGGTGAATAATAATAATATTAATTAAATGAGGGAGTAGGTTGTGGATTGCGATTAAAGAGTAGGGCTATTTCAAGGTGTAAGAAGATGTAGTATAAGAATGGATAATAAACGGAAATTATTGGTTGGAAGGTTAGGGTGTGTGAGAGGGTGTAGCTATCATCCCCATGGTCCAGACTAATTGTGTCATAAAGTCGTAGGATTGGTATATATCTCACAGTAAACCAAAATTGAGTGGAAGACTTTTGAGGCCATATCATACTAAAAATGGGTAGAGGTTTTAAAAGGGAGAAAGGTGATAGGTAGGGTGAATGGATTAGCTAGAGAGGTACAAAAAAGAGGATCTAAGCACAACACATAGAGGCATTAAAGGAAGAAAGGGATGCATCTAAAGTAATGAACCTAACTAGATTTTGTGCATTAAGGAAAGGGTGTGGAGGGCATGAGGAAGAATATAAGGAGATGTATATATAAGTAGTTCAACTACTGACCACACTCTAATAAGTGAGAAGGTAGAGTTCCAATGGGAAAGAATAAAGGAGTTTCAATAAAGGATGAGATGAAGGCAGACCAAGAGATGGTTGAAGAAATAGGTAGAGAAAAAAACAAGGTCATAGATAAAGATGAAGGTGGAGAAAGATGGAAAGAGCCAAGCATGGTCATATAGGAAGAAAAATAAGGTTAGGAAGAATAGGAGTGTCCTCAAGATGAGAAAAATGAAAGGAAATAGTGAAGAAGGAGAGGATGGTGGAAAAAAATGAAAGGAAATGAGATGAAGATAAAGGATGAATATCAAGGATGATAAGAAGAAAAAAGAAGAATTGAAGAAGGGATATAAAGCAAGGATACTCACATAGATGTAAAAGATGAGTATCAAGATGGAAAAAGGAAAATGGGAATGCAAAAAGCAAAAGGCAAGAACTGAGAAGAAGAAAATAGGCAATTATGGAAATCTTCTCAAAGGATAATACCTAGGGAG
Source organism: Torreya grandis (assembly GCA_037957365.1). NCBI lineage: Eukaryota > Viridiplantae > Streptophyta > Pinopsida > Cupressales > Taxaceae > Torreya > Torreya grandis. The sequence continues at coordinate 1,274,026 of JARHVA010003521.1, forward strand.
AAATTAGCTATGGAAGAAAAAAAGAAGATAAAAAAGATGGAAAAAAGCAAACAAGAAGAATGGAAAATGGGTACGGAGGAAAAAATGGTGAAATGGTAGAGAGTGGTGGTACACAAAGAAAAATTATAGTTATAGAAGAAATAGAAAGCTTGCAAGATGCATAGTATGATGTGGAATTCATGAGGAAAAGAGAGTGATAAAGAGGGTATGAAAATATCCAAGGGTGAGGGGATATGAGGAGGATGATGAAAGAAGTTGAAGGGGATAAAGGACAATGTTGGTAATAAGTGGAGAGAGAGAACAAAAACATGAAAAGTGGGTGAGGGAGTGAGATGTGAAGTATGCACAAGGAAAGGTAATGGGGAGGATAGAAAGGTAGAATAGGTGGTGTTTTTATGGGAGATAAGAGGGGCCAATGAGGATGACTATAAACCCTTGTGTTAAAAGATATTGACAAGCTAAAGGGAGGGAGATGGTGGAGGGAATAGGTAGAGAAGTGGAGGAAGAGATTTCAGGTGAGAAGGGAAAAAAATAAAGGATACAGTTGAGCTAACCTTAGTAACTGAGCACTACCTACATAGTCCAAAAATACCTCAAGCCAATGTAGTTATCCTAGCAATAGGGTAAAAACTTAAGAGGAAGTATTAGATGGTGTTAAAAGATAAGGATGCTAAAGAAATAATTCAAAGCTTCCTTGATGTAAAATGCCCTAAGCAAGAAGGCATTGTTAGTAATGGAAATGAGTGAGAAGAAAAAGGGGATGGGAATTTTGAATCTATGAATTTGACTCAAGAGAGGATGGTTAGTATGGTGTTAGTTATAAAATGAAAATAAAATGAAAGAAACACACTAACTAGCATAACATCTCTAGGCCTAGACACTGGGGAGAGCTTAGTTAACAAAAATAAATGAAAAACACAACTAAAAAGTAAGGAATACAACACAAAAATTATTTCATCTTCCTTGGATGATCCAAATGACTTTGTAGTAGTGGTTTGCTCAGTTTTCTACTCATGAAATCCTTAGCAATGGAAGCTTGGCTACCTCCATCTCTCCTTGGCACCTTTGGCTTGTAGCTTGGCTTGGTTTGGAATCAATTTGGCATGGTAACACTAATTTTAATAGCTTCTTGAATATATTTGTGCATTATAAATTTGCACCAAAATATCTTTGTAATAAATTATACATTATAAATTTACATAATCAAGACTTAAAAATGATGTTCAAGGCCTCTCTATTTATATATTTTTGAGAATGTCTAGAATCAACTTGAACCATCCATCCTGAGATTGAGATGTGTGGTTGAAGATTAATTAAATTTTTGAAATTAAGTTTATAATTATCCTCATCATGACATTAGAAGAAGGGGAAATTAAGAGGCATGGAGGACATCATGGAAGGCATTAATGAAGCATAGAGGGCACGAATTTTGATAATTGTGGCATTTATGGCCTAGGGATGTCTTCTCAAGAAATGAGGTCACCTTATGGTGAATATATTCAATATTAATTTTAAAAAATAAGTATTCAATAAGTTTCAATGGAATTATTGATTAGGCTCTAATTTGGGTTAATTAGCTTCTAAGCATGATTAAGCACTTCGTGCACAAATTACTCAAATTGATCAAAATGCCTTGTTGTTGGTCCAAAATTTAATTGGATTGGAATTGGAAGTCACTTTCAGATGTGTGGATTTGTTATCCCATTTAGGATGTTACCAACAAAAAATAACAAAGGCACATATCTTGTGTACGAGATTTGATAGGAAAGAGCAATCTAAAACACCTAGGTGTAAAATTGGCATTTTAACTTGAAATGATCTGATCAAAGTTAGTTGGCCCACAAATTTCATTACCCCACTTATTGATACCCTAGCCAAAATAGGAACTTGAATATGTCAGTTTCACATCATTTAGCATATTTTAGTGTTTTTAGGCAAAATTATGCATTTCAGGTGGAAATTAGCCAAAATCTTGATTGGAGGTTACCAGTGGCCACTTTTAGGTGTCTATAGTTTGCCCCTATTTGGGAAGATATTTCAAGATATAAGCACAGTAACATCTTCTAAAATAATGAGAAATGTACTATATGTTAAAAATAAGATGATGGTTGAAGAATAAAGCTCCAAATATTTTTGGGAAATCTATGATGATGCCCCCTCAAAGGAGTGGTTGTCACATTTATTGATGGATAGTTCCTCAAAAAATAACAAGAAGAAATGTTGAATTAACCTATGGTTGAGATTAATCCAAATTAGAAAATGCATGCATGCATTGATTTAGAAAGGATGTTGATTTTCCCAAAGGTGGTTATAATCAAGAATAAAAGTTAAACTAATGATTTTACCATAGGTGATTAAAAGTCAAACTAATGAGGACCTAAATTGGCTAAAGATTATTGTGCCCTAGTTATGGATAATTAGCAAGCACAACTAAAAGATATAACTTAGAATATAGATTAAAGATGAGCATGCAAAAAATGATGAAAGAGATGAATAGAAGAATAAGATTGATTAATAGAAAAGACTTAGTTGTACTTGTTAATGAGGAGATGCTCATCCTAATTAACAATGATATAACTAGAATGGTTAATGGGTTTATTTGATCAAGATGGGTGAAAGGAATTTCCAAGGTGCCAAGGAAAAACTTTTGTATCTCCATTGATTTTAGACCTTTTGGAAGCTGATTTTTGTTGTAGCATGTGATGGTAGGCCTCATGATAGAACACCTTGAAGACTTGGCTGAAATATGCGTAAGGAATGACTCCTGATCCAATAAACACTCAAAAATAATGCACTAAAGATAAAAACCATGATGATAATTATGATGTACGAATATGGATGGATTCAAATATAGGTACGCATAAGGAATCACCTAATGAATGTACATAGACTGAATCAAGGCAATAATGTTGAAAGTAAACAAATAGGAAAGCAAAAAAACAAACGAAAAAATAGAAAAACAAACATAAAAACAATCTAAAATAAAAAAACAAATAGAAATATTGAAAACAAAAGCAAAAGAAAGCATCCTAAGAATGACAATGCCCTAGTAAGGTAGATCGAGGATAATTGACTAGGCTTAGATGAGATAAATGTTTTTGGATTTTTGAAATGTTGTGAATGTTTTTGGAATTTTGAGGTATCCCAACTCATTAGAGAATGACAAAATACTTGATCACAAAATGGTGAGAGCATTTGGCTTAGGTTGCTTGTAAAATGGTGAGAGCATTTGGAAAGGGGGACTGAAGTGATCTTAACATGAATTTATCATAAGCCACATAGTCCTAAAATGACCTCAAGTCATAGTAATTAAATCTACATAAAAGGTGAGGAAAAACCAACTAGGTCCCAACAAGTTTTCAAATCCAGCAAATGGCTAGTCAAATGAAAACAATAATGGTAGAGTGATGTGGCAATGGATGATAAAAAATGTTTCCCCTAGTTTACCCATAGGTGGTTATAATTAGGATACAATGGCATAGGTTAATGATACTAATTTGTCCATAGGCAGTTATAATTAGCACCAAGACTTGTGAAACACTTATTTTCCCATAGGTGGTTATAATCAAGCTCACATAAACAAACTTGATAGGATGAAATATATCTTACCAGATAAAATGTCACACTACTTTCATAGACTACCATTGAAACATGGATTGGATTTATTGTTAAAACTTGATCGTAATCCTCTCACAAAAAGTGTAGGAAGAACTAAATTAACCAAGATCAAAATAGGATTGGGTAGGATGACTAAAAATAGGCTCTAGTCTAGATAGGAATGGAATGGTTAAATGGCATAGTTTTGCTTAGGATAATGATGGTTTTTGATATATTGGACAAAATGGTAAGAGATTTTCCCCAAGTGGTTGAGTGAATGGTTGGGATCTATAAAAAATCAAATGGATATATAACAATGGAAATGGAAATGTGAAATGATATGGTATATGCTTTTATCGTGGGTATGGTTTTTGGCATATGATTCTATTTTTCCTATTGAGATCAAGATGCACGTCCTAATCAACAAATGATACAAACATAATACTTGATCATGTTAATTTTTAGCCTACACCTTGTCTAAATAGCTACTCTATCAAAAATGGCTTATAGATCTGGTTGTCAAGAATGATTTTGTGATCTTCATTGGTAATTAATTTTGATTCCTTCAAACATTGAGATAAGGTATATTTGTATCCTCTACAAAGGAAAGAGTGATCATGGATGGTAAATAAGGACAAATAATGGATGGTAGGTTTATTTGTGAAATGGAATGGTAGATGATAATGGAATGTGGAATGGTTGGGAAATAAATGAAAATCAAGAATTTTAGTCACACATAATGTTGTTGATGATAGATTTAATATAATTTTGGTTTTGGTGGGGCCAAAGACTTTTTATCTTGATAGGACCACCAGATTTTTTTGTTGTTTGATCTTAAGAGTAGCTACCATCTAATTAGGCTATAGATTAGAAGCTATTTTGATTTGATCTTTAATTTTGTCTTCATCAAGTAGTGAAGAAATTTTGTGCTTAGTTATTGGTGCCTCAAATAGGTTTTCACCAATGAAGTTGTCTTGATTGTCTCATAGCACCTACGAAAAGGTTTCATTAATGAAAATTGGCTTTTGACTTTGATTTTCTTCTAGCGCTTCTAAAAAAGTTTCACTAGAAAATGTTAAGTTTTGCCTTTGATTGTCCCCTAGTGCCTTTGAAAATGTCTCACTAGGAGAGTGTTCTTCTGCTATATGAATATGTTCTTAGCCTCCTTACTCTTCTTCAACTACTCTGACACCATGGATGTAGTTTAAGAAAGTGTGATTTTATCAGTCCCAATTGACACTTATGAGAAATGGAATGTCAATGATATGGTTATTTTGGTTGATGGTAATGGCATGTGGAATAGTAATGGAATGAGAAGAGGCTACACAATCCTCATAGAAGATACTAGGATAACTTGTGTCAAAGCTAAAGTACTTATCCTAAAAAATCATAAAAGGATCACAAATGTATTCAAATTGATCTACAAGGCATGTGTAACCAATGTTGTAACAACCATGAACATATTCTTCTTTTGAATCTAACTCCAATCTAAGGGACTTTAAATCTGATGTTGAGACTAATGTTGATTCTATTTATGATGCTAAATCTGATGTTGTTTCAAGAATAAAACCTGACTCTAACTCTAATTATTCATTTGATGGGTAATCTATTAAAATGATGTCTTATTTAATATTTGGTTTTGGACATGTAATGGCCTATAATGGCATAATGGGCTTAACAAGGACTAGTTTTTCAAATTGAGTCTCCTCTATAATGGGAAAAAGGTCAAGAGACAACTCCTCAGAGATTGGTTTATCAATAAGAGGCTCTTGAAAAATAGGCATATGGTCGAGGTAGTGATTTTACTAATGGTGGTTATAATCATTAAGAAGTGACTTGAAAAAGACTAGAACATCAGTGTGAGACTCCTTGACAACTAATATAGGATTAATAGGTGATTCATCATAGGCTGACTTATCACAAATGGTTGGTTCAAAAAAAACATCTTGGATTAGTTTGTTGTCTTGGCTTTAGTTTTTAATGAGTTAAAAAATACTAATTTTGAACACAACTTGGTCTTCAAAGGATTAGATCAGTTGAGGTTTGGATGGAATTGGTTCTAGATGAGGAATGACTTGTGGTTGGATAATGGTATGGCATTGGGGAGCATGATTGCTTGCATGCACCAAAATATAAAGTCCTAAGATGGTAATGATAAGTTATTATGGGGCTAGATTTATCACACAAGCTAAATGACTAGGTCTTGAAATGATGAAGGGGTATTGTGGAGCTTGATTTCTCACACAAACCAAAGGACAAGGTCCTGGTATAGAAATGATTAGGTGTTGTGGAGCTTAGTTGCTCATACAAACTAAAGGATGAGGTCTTGGTATGGGAATGGTGTAACATTATGGTCTTAGAAGAAATGGTATGATGTGGTGGAGCCTGATTACTTACATAACCAAAGCATCCAAGTCTTCCTTATAAACCATATCATCCCAATTATGATTTGGCTCATAATTTGGTTCTTGACTATGTTTCATGTATTGATTATTGAAAAGAGGGTATGGATTCATATCCCAAACAACATTATCTATAGTTGGGTCTTAAAAGTCTTCCTTACAAGCCTCTTCATACCAATTAAGGTCTCGAGTTGGATCGTAAGTTGTTAATTGACTTTATTCCCATGAATGATTAATATGAGGTGGATAGAAATCTATCTCATAAACCATATTAACATCATTAGGGTCTTGAATAAAGACATAAAAGTCATTTTGTGCATCAATTCTATCATAAGTTGGATTGTAAGTGACTCCACCATAAGTGTATCTAGACATATCCGCATAAACGATGAAAGCTTTGAAAACAAAAAGGCTTAGAGTTCTACAAACTCTAAAAAATGATACAAATGAAAAATGGTTCCAACTTGGTCCAACTTGGTCAAAGGGGTGGAGCTATATCTTTAATGTGGTTTGAAGGTGGAGCTGTATCTCCAAAATGGTGTGTGTTAATACATGGCTTAAAATAGCCTAATGTCAAATATCTAATATCAAATGTCATACACACAAAACATTAAGCATCTAATTAAAAATTGGCATGTCAAAGGTCTAGGTCAATGTGTTCCAAACAAGGTCTAAATTAGGAAAGGGAAAATTTATGATATTAGGTCTTTTGTCCAAACTTAAAGTCAAAATCTAGGCTCAAATAAATAGGCATGTGCTAGGACTTTTGGCCAAATGGCATCAAAAGCTAGACTTGAAACAAACAGTGATGTGATTTGATTTAATCTAACAAGTTTGGAAACAACTTTGATGTAGACCTAGTACATGGAATCAAACATAAACATGATCAGTTTTCATAAGGCATAAGACAAAAGGCTCTTTGATGAAAGACTATGTTTTCTCAAATAAAGGCACAAATAATGATAAGGATAGGTACTAATCAAACAAACTATCAATAGTTTTCAAATTTAGGTAATCAATTAATCAAAGTTATGAAACCCAAAAGAGAAATATCTATGTATCATCCCCATTAATTAAGGCCTAAATATAAATCAATCAATGTTTGAATCCAAACTTGACAAGGCTAATTGAAAACTCAATGTTAAAAACTAGTATTTGACCAAACAGGCTAGACAAGATTGGATAGTATGACGACACAAGACAAAGGTTTAAATGGTATACATGACATGGTTTGAAACAAATGGTTTTTGATACAAGGTGAAATAATTCTTCAAATAAATTAAGTAGCCTAATTATATAAGCATGCTCAAATGATGTGATTAATCATATGTTTCAAAAGAACCAAAGGCATAAATGGTTTGACATGATTTGGGTAGTATAAAACTACCCTCCTCAACTCAAATACATTTTTTTGACAAGTCTTATGAACAAGTAAACAAGTTTTAGTCTTAAAACATACTAGGAAAAAATGACCAAAATACACTAAGTATAATCATCCAAATCCTAGCAAGGGTATGGCAAAATGGGGTTGACTAAAATTAGCAAGGTTTTGATCATTCTAGGGGAATCAGTTGCACAATGAATTTAATTCCAACCAATGAAAAATAAAATCATGGAAATTAGGTGATGACATCATTGGTTAATTGTAAAAATGTCTAGTCCTTTTTGTAACCATTACATCCTATTATTCACTCAGTGTAGTGTGATGTCCAAATGTAGATACATCCCATGTGCAACTCCAAAGGAGTAAGTGAAGTCAATTTTAGGAGATGAAACCTTAGGTTAAATCTTCCCTAAACAACTCATGGGAGGTAATGACGTCCCCTTTGCAAACCAAGTTTGCATAAAAATAAAGAAAGCATGAAAGTAGAAAGACTTTAGGGTCATTTTCAAGGTCACGTAAACTTTGATGAATTTTTAAGGAGTGATTTAGATTAATTTATTTATAAGTCTTAGACTAGGCTACTTATAATTGGAATGGTGATTTTTATTCCAAGGGTTCCCTAAAGGGGATAAATGGAAGAGCATACAAGTAACATTCCTCTTTTTGCTAAACAAAATATGATTTAAACAACTATGTAAAACCAAAAATCTTTGAAAAGGTGAGTTCATTTTTAAGTCCAAAGGGAAAGTGAGGTGGTGTTCATTTGACCTGTTGGTCTTAGTTACAAACTTTGAAAACATTCACCATAAACATCACATTTTTTTTATTAAACATCAAAACAAGGTTCTAATTGATTTTTAAGCTTGCAAAAGGTGATCTAAACATGTTTTTGGCAAATGTCAATCTTGGTCCTACAAAAAAAATGTTAGCATGTCCTTTAGCCTTGAGTATCTTTTAGGTTTGAAACAATGAACTTAGAAAAAATAGCTCTCAGGTGTATGTTTGAAAAAAATGTAGTGATTGATGTTGATTTATATAACTAATGATGATTACATTTTCTAGCCGATGTCAGTTATCCAACTGACATCAGTTATACCAATGTGACTGATGATAGGTATACAAATGATGTCAATTTTTCTAACTAACATTAGTTAATTTATTTAACTGATGTCAGTCTTACTTGCTGACATTGATTACTATTTAAACCCATGGCAAATAAATATGGCAAAATAAAGTTAGAAAATCAATTTGCAAGAATTTTGAGGGTCCAAATGAATATTTTAAAGTTGAAAAATGATCTTATTTAGGTGTGAGATGCATCTAGTCCCACTGGGCATTTCATATGTGAATCTAATAACTTTACTCAAGAGAGGATGGCTATTATGGTGTTAGTTCCAAAATGAAAACAAAATGAAAGAAACACACTAACTAGCATAACATCTCTAGGCCTAGACACTAGGGAGAGATTAGTTAATAAAAATAAATGATAAACACAAATAAAAAGTAAGGAATACAAAAAAAGAATTCTTTCACCTTCCTTGGATGATCTAAATACCTTTTTAGTATTAGCTTTCTTGGTTTTATGCACATAAATTCTTTGGCAATGAAAGCTTGGCTACCTCCATCTCTCTTTGGCACCTTTGGCTTGTGGCTTGGATTGGCTTGGAATCAATTTGGCATGGTAACACTAATTACAATGAATTATTTAATATATTTTTGCATTATAACTTTGCATCAAAATAGCTTTGTAATCAATTCTACATTATAACTTTGCATAATCAAGATTTAAAAATGATGTTCATGGCCTCTCTATTTATAGATTTTTAAGAATGTCTAGTATCAACTTGAACCATCCATCCTGAGATTGAGATGTGTGGTTGAGGATTAATTAAATTTTTTGAATTAATTTTATAATTATCCTCATCATGACATTATAATAATGTACAATTAATAGGCATGGAGGGCATCATAGAAGGCATTGATGAGGCATGAAGGGCATGAGTCTTGATATTTTGGCATTTATGTCCTAGGGATGTCTTCCCAAGAAATGATGTCACCTGATGATGCATATATTCAATATTCATTTTCAAAAATAAGTATTCAAATTTTTTCCATATAATTCTTTATTAGGCTCTAATTTGGGTTAATTAACTTATAAGCATGATTAAGCACTTTGTGCACAAATTGATCAAAATGCCTTGTTATTGGTCTAAAATTTGACTAGATTAGAATTGGAAGTCACTATCAGATGCATTGGATCCATTATCCCATTTAGGATGTTACCAATATAAAATAACAAAGGCATGTGTCTCATTCAAGATATTTGATAGGAAAGAGCAATCTAGATCACCTAGGTGCAAAATTAACATTTTGACTCGAAATGATCTGATCAAAGTTAGTTGCCCCATAAATTGAATTTCCCAATTTACAAATAACCTGGCCAAAATTGTCACTTGAATATGTCAATTTCACATCATTTAGCATGTTTTAGTGTTTTTAGGCAAAATTTTACATTTTGGGTGAAAATTAGCCAAAATCCTGATTGGAGGTTATCAATGGCCAGTTTTAGGTGTTTACAGGAATTAGTTGTTAGTGGCTGAGATACCCTTAAGAGTGAAGTAGTGCCTACATAGTCCATGGACATCAGGGCAATGTAGTTCAATAAGGTTTGGTTGAATGGTGTTCAAATTGGATACCCCAATTTGATGGATCACATGGGTTGTTTTGGGCTAAGGGAGAAGGCTTTGTAAAATAATAGTTTTGGGTTTTGGTGAATGTGTTAGTGAAAGTAAATGGTTTATACTGATAAATAGTTACCATAATGATCCCACATTTAGTAGGATTAGAGTTATAGATGGACAAGGTAGGATAAATTATAAGGGACCATAATGCTAAGTAATATAAATGATCTTCAATGGAGATAATCTAAATAAGAGGTGCCTTTGTTAAGAGTTTACACCTTCTAAAATTGTGTGAGGGTAGGAGTTTGGAGATAGTTTTGACCACTAAAAGCTGAGATTTAGGAGGTTGGGGTCTATCCAAATCTATAGAGTCACTTTATCCAAGGTTCATCATCACTATGAGCCAATTTTTAAGGGTAGTAGTGAAGTGATGACTTACAAATAATTTATTTGATGGTCACATAGATTATTCAAGTAAGGAAGTTAGTAGCATGGTGATTGATAGAGGATGGACCTTGCCTAACCCAAGATCTACATGGGTAGGCTAGAGAAATGGTGGTCATGTCTACATCTTCTGTCCTAGCTCTGTGGAAGAAATGGCTTATTGGTTTTACTAGTTTGGACCTAACCAAAGAGAAGTTGTGTGGCTGGAAGAATATGGTGGTTCCCTTGTTATGGATGAACATTTAGCTAGCACAAAAGAAAAGAATACCATGTTGGAGTAGGTACTACCAATGGTTGGGTTTTGATGTTTAGAGCTTATGGTAATGGGTTGGTAGTAAGGGGAGTGTAGAGGGGAAAATAATGTGAATGTATTGGTGTTAATTCATGGTAGCCTACCTCTGATGGAAGAGTTTCTATAGTGGTAAGGATTTGGGAGTTACCACCACTAGTAATAGTGGTAGTTTTGAAGGCATGATCATTAGATCAACCCATGGTTGGAATCCAATTTACATCAACTAGGCCAAAGGTGTTAATGATACAAATGACCACTAGGCCTACAAGGGTCATGAGATAACAAAATAAGGACAGACATTAGATGTGAATTAGATGATAAGGGTAACAAAAAGATAACATGATGGTGTATAATGGCTTTATCAAGGTGACCAACAATATCGAGGGTGATGTGTCCATGTGAAAAGGTAGGTAGAGATGACCATTTCTAGTGGGAAGATTATTTAAGGGAATAAATGACATTATACGACCTTCTTGGTTGGTATAATGGAGAACTAGGTTGGTGAGGAAAAATAAGTAGGTATTCTATTTAAAAAATCATGATAAGGACCAGTACTAGGATCAGATCATGTCCTTCATGTGAGCACATCTACCTTAACACATTCATCATTCAACTTGTGATTAAAAATGATGGTTTATGTCCCTCTATGCACTAATACTACCATCTTTGACTATATTCATCATCAAAAATAATAACAATAATGAATAGGAGTGCCATCCCCTCATCCTATACTAATGCTACCATCTAGCTCATGAGGCAAAATTTCTTAAATGAATGATGCCTTATTCATAAGGTATGTCAATGTATTCATGTGCTTTAGGCCATGTGTAATCTGATGACTATGTATGTGTCATGAAATTCCTCACACCCTCAATAAAATATTGCATAATTTGTTATGTACAAAATGTGTTGGATGTCACTAGTCGAATGGTATCATGCTTAAGGTTGTATAGATACTTATAAATGTTATGGTTATGGTTATGATTGGTATGATTTTGCTTGATATAATCTCATTAAATGTAAAAATAATGATTATTGTTGTTTCAACACTAGATGGTAAAAGTCATGAGGAAAACACCAACCAATCAAATTAATAATAAGTCACAATGCTTTATTTTTGACAAGGACTAAAAATAGACCTAAATTGGGTTTGTCTTAATGAATATAAGCCCCTCAAATATTTTTCATGAGTAGTCGTTAGTTGATAAAAAAAGTTTTCTTGATCACAAGGTGTCAAGTAAGCTCTAGATCCCTTCATTCACAAATAGTCTAAAGGGAAGATGGGTGATGGGTGGTGTGAAGGGAAATGGGTGATATGTATGATAACCTCATGTGAATTAATTTTCCCCTTCTATAGGTGACCTAAGAATGGTAATAGACACATCCATGTCATATTCTAGATGTAAATTAATAAATGCGAGAAGTCTACATGTGGAAGTTGATTTTTACTTCTAAATTATTATGTTGCTAGAGAGTTGATTGTAGCTTTAGAATTTGTTATGATAGTGGGTCTTTTAATTTATTTCTATATATGGGAAGTTGATCGATGTGGGAAGCTTCTAAGTAATGGATTTGGTTTTGATAAAGTGAACTTAGCCATCCTTAAAGGGAGTGGTTTAAGCTTATTATCTTTGTTTAATGATCTTGATAGTTATCCTTCAAGGGATCAGTCTACCATACATTTGGTAGTTTTTATTTTATTTTTAGGTATCTATCCTTCAAGGGAGCAGTCTATAATGCTTAAGATATTGAACCAAGTAATAATTTCAAGATGAAATGTGTTTAGACATGGACCAATCTAATTAGGTTTAGAGGTTTACCTTTATGAGGTTAAAACTTTACACAAAAAGGTCAATGATATGTGAAAGGGTGTGGTTTTGAGATAAATGACCATGGGATTCTGTCTTGTTAGAGATGAAAAGTATCCATGAGAACCATGCTATAGGTAGAGCCATGGTACCCATATTTAGGATTAAGCCATGACTATGATGGTTAATCACATGGTTCTATGTTGTAATCATTTGTCATCAAAAGGGGAGGAGGAAGGTGGGTGAAGGTTAAATTCTCATAATCAATGAATGAGCTTAAGTTAGACAAATAGGTGAACCTAATACTTATTTAATAGAAAAATTGATGTAGATGCGAAGCATTGAGAGGCTCAAGTTTAAGAAAGGATAAATGATAAGTTCATGATCCATACTTATGGGTAATGATGTAGGTTCCAAGCCAATTGCAATCAAACTTTCCTCATTTACTCTTCTCCATATTAATCACATGTTGGTTTTCTTTTAGGATGAGATCTCTAATATTTAATTCTTGTTATTTGAGGTGCTTGTTATAAGAATGGGTAATATTATCTTGATAGATGCAAAGATAGTTAAGGGTAGCAAGGAAATGTTCATCAAGTAATTCAAGGCATGTGAGGCATTCTTGACAATAATCCTATTCAAAAATGATGTCATGTAAATAAATACAAAGAGAGGGAATCTATAATTCAAGAGGTAGAATAGCCTCTATACCAAAGACTAGGGAAAAAGGTGTACCACCTATTGTGGTCTAGATACTAGTGCAATATTCCCATAAAATAAATGGGATGTGTATGTGCCAATCTTGGCCAAAAACACTTACAACTTTAGTCAGCATTTTGATGAGAGTTTTATTCGAGGCTTCTGCCTATCCATTTTCCTATGGATGGTAAGGTGAGGAATGGTTGAGTTTGATGCCAAACTCATTGTAGAGGGCTTAAACTTTTTTGTTTTTGAATGATTTGTCATGATTTGTTATGATTTTGTGAGGGACACCAAAATGATAGATAATGTGATGATTGATAAAATCTATAATATTTTTAGCTTTGATGGAGATAAGGGGGATGACCTCCACCCATTTAGTGAAATATTCTATAGTGGTGGTGATATATTGGTGTCTTTGAGAAAAGTGAGGATTGATTTCTCAATGAGATCGAGCCCCCACTATGAGAAGGCCAATAATCCATGGATACCTAAAGGCTATGAATGGGTACATGATACAAGTTACCATGTCATTGGAATTTAACATACTTATTTACATAGTCATAGTAGTCATGATTGAGTGTAGGCCAATAGTAACCTAGGCATAGGATTCTTTTGGCAATAGTGAGGCCACTAAAATGTCCCCCATAAACTCCATCATGGGTTTGTTTGATAGCATCGGGAATCTCATGACTATGTAAATAACAGAGGAGAAGACCCTCAAAGCCACATTTATATAAGATTCCCCCTAGTATGGTATAACAAGGGGTGCCCTACACAAAGGCCTTTTAGGCCTTCTTTGAGAGGTCAGGTGGAATGATGCCCAAGTTAAGGTTTAAAGGTTTGGTCATACCAGACATCAAAAGAATATTCTTCCATACTAAAAATGGTTGGAAGGTCTAAACTAATATATGAGGGCCTAATGAAATGGTGGATGGTGAAAAATAATTTGTATTTCATAGGTTGAGAGGGTATTTGAGATGCAAGAGAGGACATTGTATCTATAAATTTATTAGTAGATAAAGGCACTAATTGGATTTGATAATGGTCAAAATATGTTAGGATATCATCAATGAGGAGCTTATACTTTTTTTAAATGTCATTTTTACACTGATAGGACCATTGACCTGGTTAATCATGAGTTGAGAGTCACCAAAGCTAGAAATGGTTTTGATTTTTAAGGTGAGAGCAGTTTGGAGACTGATGACCAAAGCTTCATATTTTCCCATGTTGTTAGTAAATTCAAAGTTGAGTTTAAAGGATAGTGGAAGGGGTTCAACATGAATGGGTATGAGAATTATTCCTACACCCCCACCATGTTGACATTTAGAGCCATAAAAAACATGGTCATTTGGTAAGAGGGTTCTCCCTAGGAAAAAGTTGTAATAGACTCATCAAGAAACGTTAATGGAATGGGATGGTTATCTGGGAGAGGGGATTCAACTAATTGATTATCAATGACCTATCCCTTAATGGATTGTTGGTAAAGAAACTCAAGATTAAACTTAGCTAGAAGAATGAGCCATTTAGCCATACACTGATTTTGTTATGGATTGGAGTGCATATAATTAAGTGGGTTGGTGTTAGTGATAAGATATGTTTTGTGATTAAGAAGGTAGTGATGAAGCTTAGAAGCAAAAAAAATGAGATCAAGACAAAGCCTTTGAGGATGGGTATATCAAGTCTCATATTCTAGAATTGTGTGACTGGTATAGTAAATGGATTTCTCCTTGTTTTATTCATCTCAATGAGCTATCATGGCACCTAAAGAGTGATTAGTGGTGGATATGTAAAGATAGAAATGCTTGTCATCCCTAGGTGGGATAAGAATAGGTGAAGAAAGAAAGTACTCTTTGAGTGAATCAAAGGCTTTTTGACAATATTTGGTCCATCTAAATGAGGTTTATTTCTTTAAGAGGTGGTGAAAGTGTTAGCATCTATTTGATAATTGAGAGATGAAGCAAAAGATAGATTGGAGTTTTCCTTGTAGACTATAAAGTTGCTTAAGGTTTGTTGGAGGAGGCATTTCTAGGATGGCCTTGAATTTAGTAGGATCAATCTCAATTCCATGAAAGGAGATGATAAAGCCAAGAATATTTCCAAATAAAACCCCAAAAATTAATTTTTTGGGATTGAACCAAACATGGAATTAGACCAGTTAGTTGAAAATGATAGTAAGAATAGATAAATGGTCCTTTTAGTGTTTAGATTTTTTAAGGAGATCATTTACATAATCCTTTACAATTTTATGATTAAGATCATGGAAGACATAGGCCATGGCCTATTCATACATTACTCCTATGTTTTTTAAGCAAAAAGCCATGACCTGATAGTAGAATGTTCCCCAAAGAGTAATGAATGTAGTTTTATGTTGGTTTGAGGGGGAAATTAGGATCTAATTGTATCCTAAAAATCCATCCATGAGGGATAAAATATCATGACCTTTGGTAAGGTCAACTAGTTGGTCAATGTTGGGTAAAGGAAAGTCATCTTTGGGGCATGCAAGATTAAAGTCTCAAAAATCCACACAAAGGTAGAGTCCCCCAGTGGGCTTGGTAATAGGAACAATATTAGAAACTCATTGTGGGTATTCAATGGGTTGGATAAAGTTGAAAGATAAAAGATGTTGAGGTTCTTATTTGATTATAAGAGATATATGAGGGTGTATTTTATGAAGCTTTTACTGTACCGACTTAAACTTTGGATGGGTAATAATGTTATGAAGGGTGATGGAGGGGTCAATCCTGGGCATATCCTGATAAGACCAAATGAATAGGATGTTATGATCTTGAAGTAAGGTAGTATAATCATATTGCTCATTTGAGTCTAAGGATTGGCCCAGGTTAATGATATGAGGATTCTCCTAGTTCTAAGATTTATGTTAATAGTTGTTTCATTGAGCATGGTTTGGTTTTCTAGAGGGAAGGATTTATGGATGGGAGAGTCTCCTGCACCAAGGTAGGTGAGGATAGAATTATCATCTTGGCACTAAATGGTATATATGGTGGGTAAATCATAGTTGATCATTTTGGGGTGGATGAGAGGAAAGTTTTTAGTTTGGCCACTATGCTAATAGGTCAGTGGGCCTAAACTAATGGTACTGATAAAAAAAGTTAGATGGGATGATGTTAGAGTCTTCAAATGGAGTTTCTAAGGGTAGAGGTTATTCAAATTAGAAAGTTGAGGCTGATATGGGTATAAGTTCCTTAACTGGGATTGGTGTAGTTGGAGGTTCTCCAAATGGGAGAGATGGGATTGGTGAGGTTAGAGGTTCATCGATAGTGGTGAGAACTAGTTTTGGTGATGTGGGTTATTTTGGGGGAATGTATCCCAAGCCAAATAACTCATGAGGTTTTTGTGTTTTGATGATGGGAATTTTATGAGCCCCTTGTTCATAGAGTCTAAAACCAAACCCATTCCAAGTGAACCAATGAAGGTACATCTAGGAAAAGGTTAGATTGTTAAGATAAGAAAAGTTAGAAGTGAATGGATGGATATAAGGCATGATGATGGGAGCAAGGAGTGGCTTATCAAATCCCCCATAGATAAAATATGTTTTATTATTGGAAAGGCTAAAGGGGACAAAGGTATCAACATTGGGATCATAGGATGGATCATTTTGGAGCTTCCCAAATTCATGTAGAGAATGTAAATCATCCAAATATAGGAGTCAATATTCCCCCAGTGTGAGATGTTGAAATGTAGATTACAATGGGTTTTTGATTGGGATCTAAGATGAAGGGATGGTTGAACTAGTGGACACTTCCTCATTATTGTAGACATAAGTGTAGGTGGGTGGGGTTGATGTAGTAGTTTGGTTAGAGGTTGGATGTGGAGGGGTGAAGGTGGAATGAGGATGTAATTAGATCAATATGTCATATTATAGGAAGTGAAGAGACTAAGATCAAATTTGATTATAATGACTTATCCCTCATGTTTGAATTTGATACATTAGTGAAGGGTAGAAGAGATGTATCCCATGGATTGGATCCAAGGGAGACTAAGTAACAAATTATATTAGAAATCACCCTCTATGACATAAAATAGTTCAAGAATAGTTTAAGGCCTCAAAAAGATGTGGAGAAGAACTGTTCCCTGAGTGGTAGCCAAGGTATCATTGAATGAGGAGATGATATTGATACTTGCTCCCCCATCAATCACGAATATTTTGACATGTGTTTGATTGATGGGTGTGGTGATGAAAATAGGGGGATTAGGGTATTCACTATGATATGGAAAAATTTCCAATTCTTGAAAAGTGACCATGGTAGCATATTGGATGGCTCTAATCAAATATGCAAGAGGTTGGAGATCATCTGGTTGAACCTCTATAGAATGTATTACTTTCATTAAAGCTTGATGATGTTGAGGTAATGGCTCATTTTGATTGGAATTTGGTGAATTTGTTTTAACAATAATCATTAGATGAATGGAGATGCATTGGAAGAAGGGTCTCCCAAAATGGAGACTTTGGTCTTGGGTGGTTGTGAGTGTGAAGGTGAAGGTGTAGTTGTTTGGGTATGGTTGGTTGGTTGGGGATTTTAAGGATAAAACCATGGAATGGATACCTTTGCCTTTCCATTTTCATTTTATGGATGGATTTACCCATATCCCTTTGTTGAGCTTGAGACTGAGTCACCATATGAATGGTATTGATAAGGGGGATGGTTGCTTACTTCAATTCCTATTATTCACTCCTTGGAAAAATTAAGGAAGTGGATGATTTATAAGTGTATTAGATAGGTGGTATAAAAGGTAAGGTACTTATAGAAGATTCATCTAGTAGATCATCTTCCTCTAAAAGAACATAAACAATTGATAGGAGGGCTTTACAATTTTCTATATCATGCCTAGGGGTTCTATGATAAAGACAAATCAAACTATCCTTGAACTAGGTTGGCTTTTGGTGAGTGGGGTCAAAAGACTTGATTTTTGGTAAGCTAATGATAGAGGCCTACAATATTATTTGTAAAATGGTTGTATAATATTTTAGTAAAGATCTAGAAGGTAGTGAAGTTTAAACTTTGGGTGTAGGGAACTTATGGGGTAAAGTTTTCTGGATAGGTGTGGTTGGTGGAGTGAGTTTGGTTGGTGGTTTAGGAAGAATTAGCTTAGTTACAATAGGTTTAGGAATTTAAGTTCTAGATGATGAGGGTTTAATGGATGTGAAAGTGGATGGAGAAATGTTAGTAAGGAATGATGATGAACTAGAGGGTTGGGTTCTTATAGGCAAAGAAAGGGGAGATGGTTTTTTGGAGGAAGAGTAGGTAATGGTAATGGTGGAAGGATGTGGTCCAAAAATAGAGGGTAAAAGTGAAGAAGGTGGTATGGGCCTAACTCAAGGTTGTGGCCTAGGTAACCATACATTTTTAATAGGTTTAATTGGATTTGGATTTGATTGGGTTGATATGGTTAAATCCAATCTCAATAGAGAGTGAGCAAGATTAGGCATGGGAAGGATCCCTAATTTTTTTTATGGCCTTATGAAATAAGCATATGGTGGTTTGATAATTTTAGGTGAGGGTAGGTTAGATGGTTCATTGGTGATCTTAAGAAGGGTAGTTGGTGGAGTTATAGCAATAAAATTAAGGGTATACTCAAGTGAGGTGGAATGTTTAGATTTGCTTTGAGATGAGAGTCTAAGGTGATGCCAAAAGGTGGATCTATCAAAGTTAGGTTGGGAGGTAAATTCCAAACTTTGAATGAGATAATAAAAATGTTTATAAATATGTCTTTTTCTCTCATCATTAGTTTTAAAATGTAATCCCTTTGAGGAATAAAGAGTGGTTTCAATGTTGTTATATTTGGTGGAAGGTTTTTAAGGTGATGATTGGGTAGATGAGGGTAAAATTTCTTTGGTAATAATTTACAAGGGAGGTATATATGGTTTTATAATAGGAGTGGTGGGGTTAATGATTTAAGATGGAAGGCCAGGCATAGTTTCTTTTTGGGTTTGGCTACCAAAAAAGTAGGTGGAATTTCTACTTGGATTAGAGGGGTGGATTAAATGGATAATGGAATGGTTATCTACTTGGGTATTTTCACCATAGGAGAGGTGGATGAAACTTTGGTTTCATCCAAGGAAGTGGAAAGGGTAGTTACTTCTTCAATTTGGTTACCTAGAGAAAAAGGCAATGGTGGATTGCTTTACTCTATTTGGGTGATAGAGGTGATGAATTTTTCAGAAATGGTCACTTTACTGATGACATTATTTACATGTACCTCATGTGAGTTGAAGGATTAAAGTTGGTTTTCATGGTGTTAGGTTGAAGGTTGATGATTTGGTAATGGTTTTTAGAAATTATCAAGAGATTGGTTAGAAGGAGAATTTAAGTTATCAAACACAAGCTCCCATTTATCAATTAGGTCATGGACAATTCTCTTAAAGGTATTACATCTATCAGTATCATGTCTAACAACTTGATGATAATCAAAATGATCTTTCTCTTTATACCAACCAAGAAGGGGGTGAGAAGTATCAAATTTTTTAGGGGAATTGATGGGTGGAAGTTGGATTAGATTGGCTTTAAGTAATTTTTCCAAGATTGATGCATAAGACTCCCCAATTGGGGTAAATGGTTTTGAAGGAGCTTGATTTTGGGTAAAATTTTGGTAATTGGAAGGATTGTTGGTTTGAGGTGTTTGGTTGATAGTTGGAGGAGGCATAGTTTTGAGAACAACCAAATGTGCTGATGCTTTTGCTTTAGAATTGGTTGGGTTCATGGTTTTGGTGGTGGATGACACAGTGGATTTGAAACTAGAATTTTTATTTTGAATCTTCAACTTCCTTCATCAATAGCATAGTTTTCTAATTTTTAGCCATTATGAATGCTTCATCATAGGTACTAAATGTTTGGACTTGGAGAGTTGTATAAATATATTTGGCACACCACCAAGAGAATAATTTGATCAATTTGGGTTAGGGTAATGGGAAGGTAAGATTATTGATGAGGCCCCTCCATTTGACTATAAAATCAATAATGGATTCCTCTTCAAATTATTTAATGGAGTATAGGTTGATAATGGAAGATTTTTTAGATATGTTTACTAAAAAGTGTTCTAAAAAGGTTTGTGCCAATTGAGAGAAAGAAAAGATAAAATGAGTGGGAAGGGAACTATACCATTCAAGGGAAACTCTAGATAATGACATAGGAAAGGTCCTGAGGAGGAGAGCATCATCACAAGTGATCAAGTAGCAAGCATGACAAAAAGATCATAGGTGATATTGAGGATCCTCTCTACCTTGGAATTTAGAAAATTTGGGCAATTCCCACTAATGAGGGTAAGCATGAATAGGCACAAATGGATGGATAGGCTCATTAAAAATTTGGTCATAAGATAAAATATTAATTGAGGTGGAGATGGATGAATCCAAAATAGTCATTTTATCCATTAGCATTTTGATTAGATCAGGTTGAGGTTGGAAAGCCATATAATTAAGAGGTATATTTTGTTGGGGTTGGGTTATGGCAATGTATGAATAGGCAATAGATGGTGTTGAAGAAGCCACATATTGATAAGTGGTGCCAAGATGTTAAGATTATGGCACATAATAACTACTTGGTATGAAATATTAGGTGGAGGGAGGCATGTACCCTTGTGGGTGAGGGACATACTAGTAAGTTGTCATAGGTACTTGTTGAGAAAAAGATGTGGTTGGTATGGTTAAGGTAGGAAGAAGTTGGGAAATTTGAGGTTGGGTAATTACTCTAGTGATAATTGGGGGAAGGTTTTGAGGTATGGAGAGTATTAGAATTTAAAGTGGGACTGAAGCTAAGGGATTGAATGCAACCAAAGGGAAGATACAAGCTAGAATGGAAGATAATGCACCAATGGATGGGGTATATGTGACAAATGGCAAGGTTAAACCCACATGGGGTGTGATAGGAGGTGTTTTGTTGAGGGTTGGAAGATTGGTTTGAGGCTGGGTAGATGGGGTGTTGGAAGAGGCTTGGGTCAATGGTTGGGTTGAAGTGGTACCTACCATAAGGTGAGATGGCATGCTAAGAGAAATATCAGAAGAAGGAACCGAAGCAGGTAGGGTATGATGAGGTAATGTGTTGAGGTAATGTTTTAAATCCATTGGATTATTATTGAGGAAGGAATTAAAGTCTAGATATCCTATATATATGGTTGGGATTCTAGAAAGAGAATGTGGTGGAGGAAAATAGTGAGGTGAAGTGTGAGGAGATTTGTCAACATCTGAGGTATAATCCATAGATGAAGAAGAAGGTGTTGGTTAGTTATTTTGATTTCTCACTTGTTGTCTAGTTAAAACCATATGAGAAAATAGGGAATGTTATTGTGACACCTCAAACAAAGATCAAAACCAAAAATTTCAAAGCAATCAATACGTACACTAAGAAGTGCAGTTTATCCTTAGGATTACTTTTAAATTGCTTTTGGCTTATGCCTTAAAGAGTGTGATAAGGGAGGTTGGCTTGAAAAATACGTACTAAAGTGGAATTATACAAATAGTTTTAGGTTGTTTAGGTACTCAAAAGGAAGATTTGTGTTGAAATTTAGTACGTGGCTTAGTGTTTGGGGCTTTCTCCCCTCACTTCATGATCCCACAGCCAATGCGGGTACTTAGCCAATATATATCGAGTCCAAATTTTATACTCAACTAGAGTGCTGAGTTGGTTCTCCCCTTGGTGGTGAAATATAAGTGGGATAGCTAGGAGGGGGTAAGGATTCTACTAGATGATGAAATCCTGGTCAGTCCTTGTCTCAAGTATTGTTTTGATGTGTAAATTATTTTGTGGTTCGGTTTTGTGTGTGATAATAAGTGTGAATGCTATGATAAGATTAATTTGCCTCCTAAGTTATTAAATGAACTAAAATTAGCAAGAAAAAATGAATTCTAATGGTTTATTTTTAATCCTAAAAATAAATGATTTTTTTATGAGAAAACAATTAAGAAAGAAAGGGAACTATGTCCCACCAGGCATGCCAAAATATTTCTCTATATTTTTTGCTTTTTCTTAGTTTTAGAAGAAAGAAACTAGTGATAAGGGGTGTGTAGAAAAACCTATTAAAAGTGCACACATTAAATATAGATGATTGTGGATAAGTCTTCTTTGGATAGGTAATAATACCTGCAAATAATAAAACACCACCACACACTTGTTTGTTAGACAAGGAGATGGGTGGATTGCCTAGCGTGAGCTAGATCCTAGAGTGAAAGCTTTCTAGGAGGCTGTCAATCCACCTAATTTAAAACATGTTAAGTTTGATAAAATTAATCAAGGGTACCATAAAATAACATAAAACTAATACGAAAAACCTCAAATTAATTAAGAAACCAAAATACTTTTCTAAGATGATTAAACTTAAGAAAGTAGTTTGAATATTACTAATGCTGAAAATTGCCCAAGTTAAGGGTTATGATTTTGGTTTGGTAGTTTGGTAAGGGTAAAAAGGATGATTTATTTGAGGTTGGTAAGTGGTTTAAATGGTAAAATTTTAAGGGTTTAAAATAGGTAAATGGTCAAGAGAACAAATATGGCAAAAGGGACAAATGGGTAAAGGGGTAAAAGGATAAATGGGATAAATGAGATAAAGGGGTAAAAATAAGAGGTAAAGGGGTTATATTTTATAAGTAAAGAAATAATAGGCCAAGTATGGGGTTTAAAATTCAAGAGAGATGAGTCTAAAGGAGATAATAAGTTAAAATAAAATAAACAAACAAGGTTACCTTTGAGATGGTTGTCGATGATGGTGTTGTTGATGATATTGTTGATGAAATCTTGGAGTGATTCCAGTAGAGATTTTATGATTTGAATATTTTTTCCTTCAAGATGATTATGACCTCCTTATCAAGTGGATAACCCCCTCCAAAAACTTGCAACAAAATGTTAACAACAAAAAATACTAATTTGCCACTTTTCAACTTAACCCTGGGTGAAGGAAAGTGTGGTGATTTATAGAATATGTTGTGAAGAGTCATGAAAAAAATAGAAATAATATATTTTTGGTTCCATTTTCTATGTGGTGGGTAAATTATTCAAACTGAGGTGGGTGGGGATTCCCATTTGGGTTGGTGAGGTCTCATTTGGGTTAATAAGTCAAAAATGGGTGCCCTTTGTCTTAAAGAGGTAGGTATCTTATTTTGGAAGTTAATTAATGTAAAATAAATGTTAACTAATGGTCCCTTGAGTTTAAATTCTCCATATTTCAAGGGGGGCCCTTGTGATGCTTAAATGAGGTCATCAAGCACTTTGGGAAGGGTCCCGAGTGGGGTATGATGTCCCACATCAAGCCACATCACTTCTAATCCATGTCACTTACCATATCACCTCAAAAATCACCTTCCATGTCACTTGACATATCACATTCCATGTCACATGGCATTTCACTTGCCATGTCATCATGAATAGTGATAGTAGGTCCCATAGTGACTAGTGATAGTGAATAGTAATTTCAAATAGTATTTTTGAATAATATTATGTGACTAGGAAAATAGTGATTTATTTGGGTTAAGAGGGTTTTGTTAAGGGTTAATAAGGTTTAAGGGGTACTTAAGGGGGTCTTGAGGCATTTAGTAATTAAAAATTACAAGTGCATAGTTTTCTAGTGTCTACACTATCATGTAAATGAAAAAATATATTATACATTATGACTATATTATAGCACACACATATCACATATAAATTCAAACATATGCACATAGGCACACATATAAAATTGAGAAAATAAAATTTATTAGATATCACCAATGTAAACAATCACATGTTGTACATGATCCATAAAACTCGTGTATCAAGTGTATGGAAGTTATCCCCTTTCTTCTCATCTATAGTCTATGGAAAAATAGATGTTGTGGACATAGGAGTCCATGTCCAAGTTTGTGTCCTACTCCCAGATATTAGCCTCATGCCATCTTGTTCATGATCATTGTTATAATTATATTTTAGCTACATGAACTCAATGAGTAAGTTCTAAGTGATTATATCATTATTAGGTCAGGGCATAAACACCTTGTTTATCTATTTATAACTTTCCTCATTTAACAATGTTGGTGAATTATTGAGATAAGAGGTGTGTGCTCATATGAATTCCCTCTGTGTCTTTGTGATATTTTTACTCACATCCTCAAACCTAGAGGATGTCATAGTTATTCTATCCTATCCATACTAATAAGATAAAATAATTAGGAATGCCTCCTTGTCACAAATTCATCTTGATTAAACATTATTATAATATATAGTATGTCTTGAGTCAATATTTTCACTATAGATATGATGACGGTGGATCAATATTACACTATCACTATTTCACATTTATTAAAAATTAACTACTGAAATCTTAAACATTAGTCAAAGCTAAAAAATAATTTGTTTAACCCAATCACTTGGGTATCCTCACTTCTAAATTAGGTCTCATGTTGTTCATAGTGGAGAAAATAAAAGTGGTTTATATTCCCCTTCTAATCTTAACACCTCAATATCCCATCCATACTCTTCTATTTCATCATAAATTCCCTCAATATATCTGATGTAGTGGTATAACACTTTTCTAAAACACTCTACCTTTTCCTCTGATTCAAGATCCTCTTTCCTTCATTCACTCATTCCCCATATTCATTTTGGGGAAATCATGAAATAATGGATATAATGTTCCTTACAATTATTCAAGGTTCTTAGCATATTATATATACTCATAACATTCATTCAGTGTCTTTTTATCAAATCACAACCTTCTATGAAACATTAGCTTACCCTTACTCAGGTCTACCTACTAATTAGATAATTCCTTGTATCCCTTTTTCTCTTAAATTTTCACCTTGATATTTCTATGTAAAAAATAATTTATATATATGGATCCATATCTAGATACCCTCTATGCTTATTAACCCTTCTACAAAATTTCATCACTTGACTCAATCTCTAGACCATCTTACCAACCCCTTTTTGTTCCCTATTTAGGCCTATTAGATAAAGACCCTATTTGAAAATAATTAATCCAAATAGTATAGAACCATAAAATAAATCCTTAAACCCTTAAAATCTATTTACTTACACTGGGACCAATATTTTCATAAATTTTTGGCACTTTTTGATAGTTAGAATTGCCTCTACACACCAAACCATAGTTTAGGGCTTTTTAAACCCTACAACTGGTCGAGAGCATACACAATACAATTGTAAACATATTAAGAGGTTTCAATAGAACAAATTTGTTTTATTATGTCTTTATAGACCTTCATCAACTGATCCAAGTGTGTTTTTCCACTTCCCAATCCTCTGTTAAGGTTTTATAACTCCAAACATAACTGGTTGTGCTAGAAGATAGTGTTTTCATAGCCTTGTTTTCTTGTAGAAAGGGAGAAACCAATAAACTATGAAAATAAATATTCAATAACTCTACTAACACACTCTAAAGGGATTACATTAACCTTCTCTAACACTTCTCCCTTGTGTTAATAATCTTTCCTATCTATGATATACACATATAGTCTACATATATAATATATGCTATAGTAAATACAACATAACCTAGGATTGATAGTAAAACAATGGTTCTTTGTTATTTAGGAAATTTTCCACTTCAAAAAAAGTCAAATACACTTTCAATTTTTTTTAAAATTACAACTTCAATGTTTTTTATCTCTCAGTGTCACCACACAGACAGCAAATAAAGAACACTTTCTAGATAGGGGTCTATTCATTAATATGAATGGACACCAAATGATTTAATTACTATTATTTATAACACATCCTCAAATCACATTCAATAAGATTTCAAAAGGCATTCAAAACCATTATAAATTTAATCAAAAATTGAAGATACAATTTATAAAAATAAAAAATAACTCAATAGCAAGGTTTATAATATATCATTTAAGAACATGGGTCTCTATATTGATACTTCAAAAATAGGGTTTCTTGTTTCTCTATTCCTTAGAAGTATTGATTCTAACAAACATGCAATAAAAATAATCACAATTTTTATTCTCGAAGCATAAATTAAACTTTGTCCATCATACACAAATTTTTTACCATATCACAGTCAATCTTGATTCAATAAGTTTCTTTATTTCAATATCTATTCTTCCCCATCTTTGAATGGAATGTGAGGATTACATCCTCCAAAAAATTAACTACCCAAAATATATTCTTTCTACATATACTATAGACTCCTAAATCCTAAATTATAATTGTTTCTTGATCAAGAAACCTCTATCAACCTCTTAGACCCATGTAGGGTGGTGGACTACCACCTCACCCTTAACTAGACATATGACTCATAACCATTATTAGGACCTTACATAAGACCTTAAATGTCTATAACATATTTATTCAATAATTACATACATTCATTACTCACCTAGACCACCTAGAACATTTTGAAAATTTGAAAATCCCTTTTGGTGGGAAAATTAACTTTGAACTCAAATTTCAAATTTTAACTCATAAAGATAACTCTTACCATATTTACACACACTTGAAACACTTAAGCATCCTTATGCATTAAAAATGGGCTAATTTGAGGATTCCCCTACATCATACTCCTAAGGGGAGAAAATAACTTGACCCCCACATTCTTCTTCATTCAAATTCTCATATAAGTGTGTGTGCTCTTTGCTTCCACACCTATGCCTCTGCTTCCTCATCCATGTGATCCTTTTCTCTTACTCCTACTATTTCTTGTACCTATAGTCACTCTTCTTGCTTTATTTTCTTTCATGGTCCTCTTCCATATTCATGGCATTTAACATGAATTGCCATTCTTTTTCTATGATCTTCTCTAACATTTCTATTTCTCCCTCTTCATCATCATACCCAATCCACATCATAATATCTTCCTCTTTTGACCATTACAAGGTCTCTTTTTTGTTTATAATATTGTTATCAACATCCTCTATCTTTCTATCCTCTATTACAACTACTCTTTCTTTGACTATCCAATAAACCAACTCATCACCTTGCATCTTCATTTCATGGACCATTATTTTAATCTCATATTCCTTTACCTATTCTTCTCTTTCCTAAAGCACTTGATGTGCTTCTTTCTTCTTTGTTGATCCAATTAACTCCTCAAACAATCTTATTGTATCTTTATACAAAACATCATCTTCATCTACAAAATACCCATCAAAGATTACATGCACTTCATTACCTAATATGCCTTTGTATTCTTTATCACTTGTTTATTTTTCATCTTTCCACTCTTCTCCATCAAGTAATTCACCATCTTCAGGGTGACAAAATGCTTCACCTTCAGCTATACCTTCACTCTTCCATGCATCATCTTATTTTTCCTTATGGATTGTTGTCCATTCAACTTCTTCATTCTAATCATGTTATTCACATGTATTTAACCATGAAAAATCAATGTTAGATTGAAAATTTTGAGGCTCAATTTCATCTCTCTATTCCTCCATGGCATATTGTGTTTCCATCTTCTTCAACTACCTCTCCAAATGCTCCATTACGTGATGGTTTGATTTCTCTTGCATTCATTCTATAAAGCTACACTTGACTCTTTTATTGATATTAATTCCATACTACAAACTCTACACATTCCAAATATACAACAACTGTCTTTCCATCCTTTCCAATGCATCCTTCATTTTATTTATTTCTATCTCCATCATTATCTCATTGTGGCTTTCATATTTAGCCCTATCTCTCACTTTCATTTCTACCTTTCCTTTCATCTTCATCTTGAGTACCTTACTTGGGTACATACTCTTCTTCTTGTTTTGGTCTCACTTGCACCACTTTCCTTTGGTTTACACTTGGAACCCCTCTCAATATCTATCTTAGACCTCACTAGGACTCTTCCACCTCTTGTCCTTCATGCTTGGACTACCTTATTTTTCCTAATCTCTACTTATGAGTTTATCTCTTTTGAGATTATTAATAGCTCACTTGATTTAGGGTTGCCACCACACTATTCATTTTTTTCTCCTCTCCTATCACATACCACCAATAATGTATTCAAACCAACAAATAAACCACAAATAACTCATTCCTTTATTTATCTATTATCTTCTTACTTTGTCTTTCAACAAGACTCCTTATCATTGCCTCCTTGCTTGTTTACCTACAAATTCATTCAACATGCATAATAACAATGTAATCATCAAGTATTTACTTGTATATTTCTATTCCTAGATCATATAGATGGATCTGATACCAAAATGATGCATAGGTGTAACACTTTTATAAAACACTCTACCTTTTCCTTTGATTCAAGATCCTTTTTCCTTCATTCACTCATTCCCCATAGTCCTTTTGGGGAAATCATGCAATAATGGAAATAATGTTCCTTACACTAATTCAGGGTTCTTGGCACATTATATATGCTCATAAAATTCATTCAGTGTCATTTTATCAACTCACAACCTTGTATGAAACATCAACTTACCCTTACTTAGCTCTGTCTATTGTTTGGCTATTTCCTTGTATTCCCTTTTCTCTTAATTTATACCTTAATATGGATATATACAAACTAATTTAGAAATATGGCTCCATATCTAGATACCCTCTATGCTATTTAACCTTTATACAAAATTTAATTACTTGAATCAGTCTCCATACCATCTTACCAACCCCTTTTTGTTCCCTATTTAGGCATATTAGGCCTATCAAGACCCTATTTGCAAATGATAGATCCAAATAGTATGGAACAATACAAAAAAATCTTTAAACCCTAAAAATATATTTACATACATTAGTACCAATATTTTCACAAATTTGTGGCTTTTTTGATAGTTAAAATTGCCACTACACACCAAACCTTAGTTTAGGGATTTTTAAACCCTACAACCAACTGAGAGCATACAAAATATAATTGTAAGCATATTAAGAGGTTTAAATGGTCAAAATTCATTTTCCTCATCTATCTATACCTTCATCAACTAATCCAAGAGTTGGTTTCTACTTCCCAATCCTCTACCAATATTTTATAACTCCAAATGTAACTGACTGTGCCAGAAGATAGTGTTTTCATAGCCTTGTATTCCTGTAGAAAGGGATAAACCACTAAACTATGCAAATAAAGATTCAATAACTCTAATAACACACTCTAAGTGGCTTACCTAACCTTATATGTCACTTTTTCCTTGTGTTAATGATCTTTCCTATCAATGGTATACACATACAGTCTGCATCTATAATATCTACTACATAAAACAGAACATAACCCATAATTGATGGTAAAACAATGGTTTTTTGTTATGTAAGATTTTTTCCACTTTATAAAGAGTTAAATACACTTCTAGAAACTTTTTGAAATTACAAATTGAAGGTATTTTATCTCTTAATGTCACCACACAAATTATAAATAAAGAACACTTTCTAGATAGGGGTATGTTTGTGAATATGAATGGACACCAAATGATTTAGTTAATATTATTTGTAACACATCCTCAAAACACATTTAATAACCTTTCAAAAGGTATTCAAAACCATTAACAAGTTTGTTTTATTATCAAAAATTTAATATACAATTTATACAACTCAAAAATAACTCAATAATAGGGTTTGTAATATCTCATTTAAGAACAGGGGTCTTTATAATGATACTTCAAAAATAGGGTTTCTTGTTTCTATATTCCTTCAAAGTATTTATTCCAACAAACATACAATAAAAATACTCACCATTTTTATCCTCCATGCATAAATTAAACTCTATCCATCATACGCAAAATTCTCACCATATCACAGTCAATCTTGATTCAACAAGTTTCTTTATTTGAATCTCCATTACTCCCCATATTTGAATGGAATGTAAAGATTAAATCCTCCAAAAAACTGACTACCCACACTATATTCTTTCTACATTTAATATGGACTCTTAAAACATAACTTGTAATTATTTCTTGATCAAAAAACCTCTATCAACCTCTTAAACCCACATACAATAGTGGACTACCACCTCACCCTTAACTTGACATATGAATCATAACCATTATTAAGACCCTATATAAGACCTCAAATGTCTTTAGCATATTTATTCAATAGTTAAATACCTTTATTACTCACCTAGACAACCTAGAACATTTTGAAAATTTGAAAATCCCTTTTGGTTAGAAAATTAACTTTGAACTCAAATTTCAAATTTTGACTCACAAACATGACTCTTACCATCTTGAAACACACTTGAAACACTTAACCATCCTTATGCATTTAAAATGGGATAATTTTAGGATGCCTATGTATCAATATCCCCATCTCCATCCAATGGGAATAGTGGCATTGGGAAAACCTTGACCCACCATTCCATCCATCCCAATATATCCTATGCATCATTATCCGTAGGGTTTGGATGAATCTCATCCTCATCATCTATATGTTAATGCATTTAAAAATAAGGTAAACACTAATCTCTATATATTTGGGTAAATTGACATATACCCCAATAAATAATAATGGTTGGAGGCATATCATGTCTCAATACTCTCTCATATTGAAATTACTTGATGGATTACTGATACCATCTACACTATTTGATCTACCATTTTTGTTTGGCATACTAATCCTAATATAGATGATATATATATATGGTTTTTAGGTGATTTATATCTCCCTAAGATAATGTATTCTTCTCATCTAATTTTAGACATCTATATCTCATAGTCTCTTCTACCCTAATAGATGAAATATTCATGCGAGTGGGATCTCTCTATCCTCTAGATTAATAGGTAGGGAAATAATCCTAGTCATTTATATGATCTATATATGCTCAATATTATATTAATTTCAAAAATAAAATCTCTATATCTTTTCTCTCATTTAAAAACATGTATAGGGGCCTATATAAATGGATGATCATAAAACATCTCTAGGAGTACATAACTTGTCTCTCATTCATCTCATCTTCTATGAGATGGGGGTTTTATAAAAAAATATACCCCTCCTATTTTAAACATCATGATGGATCTTATTAGTGAAACCATGTACTTGTGAAACCATGTATCATCTCTATGAGAAATATGTATGTAGGCTAGATAAAATCAATAATATAAAAAACCTCTAAAATAATAAAATAGAGAAGATCGTACAATATCTATTATGCATAAAATTGGTTGTGTCATAATGTATGGTGAAATATTTAAGCAAGGAAAATATGAAAAAATAAAACCTAGATCCAAGATGTAAAAGAGGTAGAATAAAAATAGAGAAATGCCAATAGATAGTAACTAAGAGGTATCTAAATTATGGGATATTATAAAGATGCATCTAACTAGGGATATAATTATTAGAACATTTAATGTCTAAGTGATAACCTTTAAAATTTATTTATTCTTGTTTCAACATACAAGAGAGCATAATGTAAGGTTTTTGTAGTTAAGGAGTTTTCACATTACATATCTATTGACTAAATTTGACTTTTAGGTCAAATTGGGGCACCCCTAGGTAAAAATTTGAGTTTTAAGTATTTTAGGGTGTTTAATATTTGGTCATAAGGTATATCATAGGTATTTTAATGTTATTAAATGTTATATTACCCTTGGTAATTAATTCTACTAGCCAACATATCCTTTTGAGTCATTCTAAGGGTCAAATTTGAGTATTTAATGACCTATATGGATTTATATGGAAATTTGAAGTTTCCAATAGGTTATGTCATGTGACATGTGTCCTAGGGAGTGTTTGGTAATTGTTACTAACTAAAAATTGGTAGGTTTCCTAAGAAAAAGGGCAATTTTATTTAAAAACTTGAGCATCTAATGAGGTGTGTGGAATTATACAACCTCATATAGTTTAGTATGTTTTATTAATGTCTATTAGTCTTCCATGCACTCACTTAAATGATTATTTTGATCAAAAAATCTAAAAAATGAAGGAAAATGCTCATCTCTCCTTCCACTAGGCTTGGCAAACAAAAATAGTCTTTAGATTTGTACTTGGTACAATCAGCATGAGAGGTTTTAGGAAAATTGATCCTAGGGGTGTTTTATACACTCAATAAAATTCAATTTGACATTTTATTGTAGTGTAATGATGGTTTGAGCTTTATGAACTGTTTGTAAGAAGTTAACCTTTCAAATTTACTTGATAATTTGTGTACTTGATAGGTTTTTATTTGGTTTGAGAAATTATATATAATCTACATATTCATATTGATTCCTAATTATGTCACCTCCTTATCTAATTATCCCCATACTTGGTTTCATGTTTTAAGGTGTTTTGATGGACAAATCACCTTAAATTTATAGACTAGTCCCATTTTATGTTGTTGGTAGGTTTCCACTATTTGTAGTACCTTCATACTTTAGAAATGGATTATAAATGTGAGGATAAGGTCATTATAATGTTATTAAAGTATTATAAATGCCCTCACCTTTCAATTTTATCCTCCAAAGAATCATTCTCCTTAAATTTGTAATCACATTCACACATACAACTAGTCTGCCTTATGACTATCATATACAGTCAGCCAGGTGCTTGTAAGTGATTTTCATGTTGAAAGGGATGTTTTGGATATTGTATTAAGTTATCCTTGATGTAAATTATGAATTTTAAGGTTTTAAATTGAGTTTTGGTTGTTATTTAAACCATTCATCTACCCTTGTTGCTCCATTATGTACTCATTGCTTGTATACAACTCTAAATACACCTACAAGTGCTTTTATAGAAGTTAATTAATGTTGAAAAGAAAGTATATTATATTATTTTAAGTTTGAAGAGTTATTAGTTCATTTTAAGGCATTGAGATAGGCCTAGTATGCATTGGGATAAAATGTGATGCACTCTACTAGTTTTCCTATTTTGTTGCCTATGTATGAAGATAGTCACCTATAGGTGACCCTAGCAAAGATGTATGAGTCCTTGTTTGGGAGGTTAAAACATGGTGAAACTCATTTTTTATATCTTAATATGTTAAAATACCATGGTAGACCCATTTAGAGGGCTAATTTGGTAATTGTATGTTGAAAACTACCTCCAAAGAGCAAAGATGACTATTCAGGCCCATTTCCCCAAAGATGAAGAATACAGGTCTTATCACTTTTTGTCAAGGGAAAATAATAGGGTTATC
The DNA here is from genome assembly GCA_037957365.1 of Torreya grandis. NCBI lineage: Eukaryota > Viridiplantae > Streptophyta > Pinopsida > Cupressales > Taxaceae > Torreya > Torreya grandis. The sequence continues at coordinate 1,307,325 of JARHVA010003521.1, forward strand.
AAGTGGTTTGATGCATATTATTATGCTCATTTTATAGTCTCTATAAAATACAATAACTTAGAAAATTTTGGGCTCAAGAAAATTAGTATAATTCAACTTTTATATGGTCCAAAGATGCCCCTAAAACCACTAAAACCAAACAATGAATTCTATAGGTTTGAACCTTTAAGTGACCA